>JAMPIV010016418.1:0-341058 GCA_024509875.1 Oreohelix idahoensis
TGGGATCGTTTTTTTTTTTCCCTATTTTTATATGCTTCATTGTGTCTATCCATTTGTTTTTATACTAGGTGTAAGTGAGTGTGTCTACCCCCTTTGGAATTTCCTGGACTCCTTTTGGAGCATGGCCAACCGTTTGGGAGAGTCTTTTGAGGGGTGGTTTGACCCCCCCCCCTATTTGAATGCCGTCCACTTCTTGTTAAAATGTTGTATTTGGAAGAGTTTGTTTGATCGCTATGGCACTTGACCGCGATGTGCGCCTGTATTTATAATAGCCATTCCTACAATATTTTGTGATTTTAAAAAATTGCCACCTCTCCTTTCTTCTTTTTGTTGTTTTGTGGATAATTACTATCCATTATTTATATAACCACAACTTCTTTATACCTCACAGTATGCCCGATTTTTCATCTAATCTCATCTTCAGTTTTATCAGATTTTCCTGCTGCGTACGTGTCTTAATTAGCATTACAAATTTACTGTTTAGTTAAGTTGCATGTAGTGATCCAGGCAGGTGAAGCTCTGGATGGGAATTTTTTTTTAGTTTTTTTTTTGTGTTTTTTTTTGTTTTTGGGTTCAAACACGAATTATCGAACTCAAAAACGTTATTTTGTTTAACCATTCTCGATAGAAATGTTATATCTTCCAATGCATTCTTGATAAAGTTTTTCCACTTAGTTGTTTAGCTTGAATGCTTTAGTGGATCGATATTTTATAACAAAACCATACTTTTGTACGTTTTTTGGTGAAGGTACTGCCTCATAAATGGGTGCTTGTGGAAGAATAGAAAGGACGAGTGGTATGACAAGATCAACTGATGTGGAACTGATGGACAAGATCACTGCATGTGGATCTGATGCAAGATCACTGATGTGGAAATGATGACAAGAAACCTGAAAAGTGCCAGAGGAAAGAGGACGAGAAGATGACGGCGGCGAATGATTAGACACACTCATGAAACTTGTTGATAGTATTTCATGCAGTCCTTTGTTCTGAATCCCCAGGGTAAAGAAGACAAAGAACACATAGAGAAGAGAAATGTGTGATGATATGAAAAGAATTGATTAGTCATGGGAAGGAACTTGAAGCTAACTCCGCCAATGCCGGTCCCAAGCCCGGATGAAAAAAGGAGGAGGGCGGCCTGCATGGAGGCCGTAAGGAGGCAGCCCCTCCACCATGCAAAGGCACAACAGGCCAATCACCTGTTTGCTTTAAATCATGATTACGCGAACGACCAAGGAGAGAAAAACGGACTGATTTCTAAGGCGAACGAAATGGAACGGACTACGGAACTACGACTTATGGGGAACTTGGAATTACAAGAAGTAATATAATGGGGAAGGAAGAGGAGCTGGGTTTGGAAGAGAGATGAGAAAGCAAAACTAGAAATCCTGGCTATAACGGAAACGAAGAAAGAAAATGGAACAAGGAGTTTCCCCCATGGGGGATCTCGATGGCAAACACGTAGACTCTAAACAGTGGGGTTACCCCATATCTGAAAGAGCTAAAGGGGGCGTGGGTTGCATTGTGGCCCAAAATCAAAAAGATAGTATCAAGGGATGGAACTTTGTGTATCGTGGTAGCGCATTAAGGTTGTAAAAACTAAAAGAAAGGAGAAATCCATTAGTCAACCTGGTCATAGTGTATGTGCCAAATTGTGGATGAATGAGAGCAGAGGTCAAGGAGGAATTCTTCGAGCTGCTTCAAAGGACAGTGGATGACTGCCTAGATGAAGTTATCATGCTCGGAGATTTTAATGCCAGAGATTGGAAATGACCCATGATTGATGGGGTGGAGTTATCGGAAGATATGGAGATGATACTCTCAATGACAATGGAAAGCGACTCCTTAGATTCTGCAGTGAGCAGAATCTGATCATTACAAACACAAAGTTCCCCCATAAGCGCATACATGCATACACTAGAATTGTGTATCCAACCAAGAATGAGAAGTCAGTGATCGACTATGCCAATGTTCGGAGGAAGCTCATTCAGATATGTCCGAGATGCCAAGAGTCTGGAGGGGGCACAAGAGAGTGGAAAGTGATTCACTACCTGCTAACAATCAAACGATAACAACTGGAAAAGAAGTTGTCAGTCCTTAGGAACCTGCCCAGATCATCACGCAAGAAACCAAGTAAACGGAGCAGAGAGAAGATGGGCATTAGGAGCCTAACAAAGCTTATGAGAGCCAGAAATTATGATCAGATATCATGGGCTTATTGCCTACAGCGGTGAGCAAAACACAGAAGTAACGGAGCCTGATGACTTGGATACACTCTGGAATAAATTTCAAGGATATCATAAAGACAGCTGCTGCAGAAGCATGCGGTGAAGTCCGACTTGGGAACCAGAGAAAGAGGACACCATGGTGGACAGAGGAAGTCAAAGAGAAAATAAGAGAGAAGAAAATGGCATGGAAACAATACTTAGGAGCTAAAAACACAACAGGACAAATGGAAAAATATAGAGATATGTGACACTCAGAACAGAAGCAAAGAACAAAGTGCTAGCAGCAAAACAGAAGTCCTGGGAAGAATTTGGAGAAAAGCTAGAAAAAGATGCACAAGAAAACCCGAAATTGTTCTATAAGACCCTAAAGAACATGAGGAAGGAAAAACAATGCCCTCTCAAATTTATAAAGGACAAGCAAGGCAAATTGCTTACTGCCCCGAAGGAAGTAATGGAAAGATGGAAAGAATATTTCTCAGAACTCCTGGATGGTGAGCATGGTGAAGCATCAGAAATGATAAACACTAGCACAGAAGAGAAAACCAATGATGGTGAAGATGACATAAAGATGGAAGAACTGAGGCAGCACTGGAGAAAATCAAGATGGGCAAAGCAGCAGGGCATGATGGTATAACACCAGAAATGGTTAAGTACATGGGAGCATCAGGCGACCTATTACTCTTAAGGGTCCTACAGGCAGCATGGTGCAACAAGACCATACCAAAGGATTGGGAGATTGCCATCATAACACCAATTTTCAAAAAGGGTGACAATCGACAATGTGGAAACCATAGAGGCATATCCCTTCTCAGTGTCCCTGGTAAAATCTACTCTAGAATCCTAGAGCAGAGACTCCGACGCCTAGCTGAGCCACAATTGGATGAGGTCCAGTGCGGATTCCGAGCAAACCGAAGTACTCAAGACCTAATCTTCACACTCAGACAGCTGAGTGAAAAGGCCCTTGAGTATAAGATGAGATCCATCTTTGTTTCATAGATCTGGAAAAGGCGTTTGACAGGGTCCCCTGGAGCAAAACTTTGGGACTGTTTGGCAAGGAAGAAGATTCCAGCACCTCTGATTCATGCTATACAGAGCTTCTACAAGTCTTGCAGAAATTATGTGAGGACAGCAAACCATAAGTCAGAAGAGTTCAGGACCACCACTGGTGTAAGACAAGGTGATATCCTATCAACTTACCTCTTCATACTCCTTATGGACGATGTCATCAAGGCATGTAAGGAGAGAACAAGAAAGTATTCAGTGGGGTACTGGAAGATGAGACAGGTCTATATTTCGGAGCTGGCATTTGCTGATGATGTTGCCCTGATTGCTAAATCAGAGGCACATCTCCAATCCAACCTGCAAGTCTGGAGGGAAGAGCTGGAGAAGAGAGGGATGGTCATAAGCAGCTCTAAAACAAAATCCATGGTGATATCACGAGAAGAAAGAAAACATCAGATTAGTTGGGAGAACAGGTCCTGGAGCAGGTCGACCACTTTAAATATCTCGGAGCTATTATAGACCGAAAGGGAGGCATCAAAGAAGAGTTGGCCACTCGAAAAGCAGCGGCTGGGAGACTTTTTCAGGCCATAAATCGTGGATTCCTCAGCAAGAAAGAGGTTGGCAAGAAAACGAAGATGGCTGTATACCGCTCCACCTATGTCCCAGTCTTGACATATGGATGCGAGTCGTGGGCAATGACTACAACCCACAAAAGCCAGATTCAAACCTCAGAAATGAGGTATCTGAGGAAAGTGGTTGAAGTAACAAGAAGAGACGTGGTCCGCAACCAGACGATCCGTCAAGGCCTTAAATCCCACCCGCTGCAGACCCAAATAGAACAGTCCCAACTAAGATGGTTTGGCCATGTCTGCAGAATGGGAGAAGATCGGCTACCACGACAAGCATGGGAAACAAAGAGCCAGGGATCCAGACCTCCAGGACGACCCAGAGTCCGCTGGGAGGACAACATTAGACAAACTTTGAAGGACCGAGGACTAGAATGGAACCAGGCCAGGAAGAAGACAGCTGATAGAATGGTCTGGCGCTCTCTCTTCCAAACCTCTACACCTCACGGTAGAAGGGGAACGACTAAGTAAGTAAGTAAGGACCTTGAGCTGATGGCACAGAACAGGAAGACTTGGCATAAGTTTGTTGAAAGCAAATGGATTACCTGCCCATGCGTTAAAGTCATACTATATGACATCAGAATATAGGCACTATTGAACATATGTTCCAGATATTTTTTTATTATACGTACGGTACTTTTCTTCGAGGCACGGCCTTTCAACCACGTATCGTATACATGGAACTCTTGGTTATATCAGGCCGCGTTTCATTTAGTGTGATTTTATTTTTTGTCTTAAATTGCATATATTCTATGCTCTGCATTGTATTATTCCTCTCAATGGTATTTTAATTATAGTTCAGACTGCAGTGTTGTTCGGAACTGTGACTGTCCCTTTTAGGATATGACTATCTGTCTAACGATTTCATTGATTACTACTCATTTTTTAAATCTCACCAATCCCCTAGATGCATTCAAAATAAAATAACAAATTGGTCCCCTAGATAAATAATGATAAAAAAACTCACATCCATCCTCATTATAAATTCGAAATAAAATACCATACCTAACCCCTTTATACATTAAAAAAATCATATTTAACCCTTAGACACATTAAAAATACAGTATCTAACCCCTTTAAAAATTCAAAGTAAAAAAAAAAAAAAACCATGTCTAACTGTCACATAATTGGGTTCGCTCTCTTTTCCTCTCCGACAGTATTGGTATTTACGAGTCATTGTTTATACTTCTTCCGGAATTATTTCGTCATGTCTGTTTACCTGACCATCACTGCGAAGAGAGTAGACAGGGGATGTAATATTGACCGACAGTCATGTTGGTAAAATTATCAAAAACCAATCATTGAGCGCGCCAGAGTAACACAACGTACGCCGCAGCAAGTTTATTTATCGCTGATATGGCTATTATGATTCCCTAATTTCTCTCGTAGAGAGAACACAATCCAGCTGGTCACACGATGAATGTTTGTTTGCAAAGGTACAGGCCAGTAAATTATCCAGGCTGAGAGGCGACAGGCGATGTATACTAGAAGGGGTGTCAGGAAGAATTTCAGTGGCGAGCGCGCAGTGTCAAGTCTCGTCGGCTTCGCGCAGGTGACTCAGTGTGTGTCCGTAGTTGTGATGTGCTACGGAGCGAACGGATTAATTTGTCTTCTCTTTGTTACTTTCACAATTGCCTCCACGGCTGGCGGAGTTGTGGATTAAAGTGGCTACCATAAGTGAAATGGGTTCATTTTCGATACAAGACAACAGGAGGCTGAGACGCATGGGAGTCATGACCCAAGTGGGCCCGCCCCCTTAGAGTGTAAAGGAGCATGTAGGGCCGAAACACTTGTCGGACGGCGGGACCTCTTCTGATGATCAGATTGCTTCCTGTTGTATCGCTCTGTAAAGAGTTTCCTATCATCCAGGTGGTGACATATTGTAGGCACGCACCTGAAAACGACGGAAATTTTGTAATCGCTTCCGGACATAATTGTTACGAAGACATTTGTGATAATGTAAGAAATTGTAGTGGTAATAATTACCAAGAATTGACAGAAATGCCAATTCCATATTTGAAAAGTGACCTTTTAAATAACACGCAGAATTTTCCTGTGAGGAAATGTTTTGAATAGAACCCATCAAACCATACATGATTGAAACTATTGGCCGGCATTCGAGATGTAAACATAACAACATTTATGATTGGAGCCTGGCCTAACAGTAAACAACAACGTGCGTGGGACGTAAGTTGCAATATAACCTGACAGTTTAGTCGGTTGAAAGCACTGTTAAATTCAACTCGTCAAGAGACCAGCCAGACAGCCAGAGTAAAAAATAGGATCAGAATTCCATTTATCGGACCGGACTTTGTTTGATCATCTTGAGGACTTCTATGCCAGGAAAACTCTACCTTTATTAACACTGAAAACCGGCATTCTAGGAATCTGAACTCTAGGTCAGAGTGGGAACTTATTGTAAAGTAACACCCCAGAACACGTGGAAGAGGCATCTTAAATATGTTGCCTTAACTATTTCTCTGAGCCAGAAGCCAGTATGTATTCCCAAAAGAGATTTTGGGTCGGTGGTACCAACTGAGGGTACTATCTCTGGAACAAGTGAGAGTATAAGTGGCCTGAAGTCGACGCTAGACACCATCATCAGACGGGTCTTAGAGACGCTGGACCAGCTTTGTTATTACTCTCTGATACTTCTTGGAACGTGTCACAACTTTCAGACTTGATCTGTGACGAGAGTGAACCAGTCATCTATCTGAAAAGAACCAAACATCAGCGAGAGCAGAAGCCATCAAACTATTGGCAGCTAAGTACAAGCTTAAAAGCTGCCAAGTAAACTGTCCATTTTTCGAAAACCATAACATCACCATGTGATACAAATTTAACGTTGATTTAATCATTTTGAATGTATTGCACCCATATGTCTCAGTCAATTTCTTAACTACACTTAACCAGAGCTGTAAAATAATAATAAGAATTTCACTAAGTAATTCAGTTGGGGGCTTGAACGAGCTAAATTATTTATATCCATCTTCACAAAAGGCGGCGGGTCAGATACAAAGTTAACGTGCTAAGACTCATTCATCATTGTTCTTGACTTCTGAAATATCTTGTGAATAACACTCGAGGTAGAAGCATCATTATCCTACTATCTACAATTCGGGGGGGGGGTGGGGGTTAGGGGGTTGGTTAATGGAGTGCTGGGACAAGGGCGTGGGGGGGGGGGGGGGGGGGGGGGGGGGGGGGGGGGGCGGTAGAGTGGCTAAGAGGAATGGCGTCCGCCTCGAGTTCTAGAGGTACCGGGTTCGATTCCCAGTTGAGGGAATATAATTTATGAAAACTTTTTTCAGAACCAGTGGTCAAAATGATGTCATACTCCACCCTTGTATCCTGGGTGGTGAGATCGGATGCCTAGCCTTCTCGGAAAACGGCGAAAAAATAGGAGGTCTCGTGTGTAAGCTGGCGCACGTTAAAAATCCCTCGGCAGTTGGAAATCGTAAAGAGTAGGCCTATCAGGCCGCTGCCCTGGCAAAATAAAAATTAGAAACCTACCCACCACAAAAATATTTATAGAATGTGTGATTCCTATATACACACATTGGGATTCTTGCCGGTGCTACGGTGCACTGTGCTGAGATCCTCCTTGTGTGATCTAAGGGAGGAGATTGGAGCACTGATGGAGTAGTCCGTGTGCAATAAAGATAGTCCTTAAAACGAAAACGACAACTCTGCAAAGAGTAGTCTTGTGCGAAGGTAGACACCTTTGAGGACCCACATTAGATACACTTGATTTTGGCCACTGTTGGACCACTACTGCAGAGCCAATGGGAGGCAACCCGTGACACTAATCCCTTTATAAATTCAAAATAATATACCTTATTTAGCCCCCTTTATAAATTCAAAAGAAAATACCATATCTATCCCCTTTAAAAATTCAAATACTACATCTAACCCGTTTATACATTCACATAAATATACCATATCTAACCCTTAGATAAATTAAAAATAAAACACCACATCAAACTCCTTTATAAATTCAGATAAAATAAACTATATCTAACATTTAGACACATAAAATACACCAGTTCTAACCCCAGTAGTAGGGTATGTACAACTTAGGTATTATTCTGCAGGCGCGCTGCAGGCGCGTGACTTTTATATAGCAAAAATTCTGCAGGCGCGTGACTTTTATATAGGCGCAATCTGCAGGCGCGCGGCGCAAGATGGCGGACTTGAGCTAACAAGGGGAGGTTATTTGGGTCAAGATGGCGGATTTAAGTTAACAAGGGGAGGCGGGTCAAGATGGCGGACTTGAGCTAACAAGGGGGAGATAACAAGATGGCGGCTTTGAGCTAACAAGGGGAGGTTATTTGGGTCAAGATGGCGTGTTTTAGATAACAAGAAGACGATGTTAATATAAGGAAAATGTGGCAAGATGGTGGTTTTTTTATATATTGTTGTTTTTAGTATAGCGAACTTAGGTAGTGGCTGTGTTAGACAAACAAGAAGAGGGTAATAGGAAAATATATATTTACATAATAAGAAGACGATATACGTTAGATATAGACATATATTGAGACATACATATTTTACAACATTTATACAAACATTTAGACAAACAATTATACAAACAGTTATACAACCAATTATATATACAGTTATATTGAGACATAGACATACATTTAGATAATAGGAAGATAACAAGAAGACGATATATATTTAGACATACATATTTTACAATAGTTAGACAAACAGTAATACAAACAGTTATATTGAGACATAGACAAACAGTTAGACAAACATTTATACGAACAGTTATACAAACAATTAGACGATATATAGGTAACAAAAAAGCGTTTTAGTTAATATAGTTTTTTTATTTTTTCAAATACTAAAGGGCAACTCTCAATCGCTTGGTAGGCTTCTTCTTCTTCTGTGGTGTGACATCGGGTAGGTCTGTGGTAGGAAACCAACTCGGTTCTGGGGATACTGGGCAGCTAGACTTCGTGATTTCGTCAAACAGGTTAGTGGAAGGCTTCTTCGAGGGTAGGACATCGGCCAGGTCTGTGGTAGGAAACCAACTCGGTTCTATTGGTTGGTAACAGCTGGAATTGATGTACTGATCAAACGTGGTAGTGTTAGTAGGATAGGTATCCGTGCTTGGTGGCTGTAATCGGTCAAATTCGGCGAGGATTTCGTTCTGTAATGTCAAGAAATGTTCAAACTCGGGTCGAGTTAACGTAATGCCGTGTTTGGTAGGAAATTTGAGGTAGGATTCACCAAAATATTTTCGCACGTGCAGTAAAGGTTGGCCTCGGTAAACACTTACAGACGCAGCCTTCAGACCACTAGCCAAAGGTTTAAGCATTTCATCACTTCTCTTGATGTAGACCCAATTGGTGGGAGCAGTCATTTTCAACGAGATGTATCTAGTGTGTTAATAAAGTGTCGTCCTTTTATATCGTATAATCTGGGTTTTTTTTTAGCGTGCCCTAGCTAGGATTTGATTCGTCGAACATCGAACGTGTGTTAGGCAGGACGTGATTCGTCGATGTATTGCGTGGGAACAATGACACGTGGCTGTCGTGAGGGAAAAAATACACCTGTCTATCGATTTCGTCTCTTGTTTAGCAAAGTGGGGTTGAGTTTCACTAGCCAGGGTCTGACTAGGCGCGTAATTAATCGATCGTTGGCGTGTTGTCTAGCCGAAAATGGTAGTAGGACCCGCTGCATAGTGCCACCTCGTGTTTTGATCAAGATGAAATAAATCGCGTAGAGCCCGCAAACGTTGGTGACTACATCTTGTAAATGTCTGGGGTTGTAGTTAACAGGTCGAGTAGAGTTTCTGGCTATAAAATTAATCAGGTCCGAGTGTGTAGGTGGTAGGCCAAAAGAATCAAAATATTCAAAAGTACCAAGTCCGTTATAATATAGGGCGACCCAGTGGTCACCGGGGCGATAGCTAGGGTCAGTGTTGATGACGAAAGCAGCCGTCTTGGTCGGATCGATGCGTAGAGGTAATTGGTCACGAGCTAACACTTTAACGAGCCCAGTTCGTTTAACAAATATGTCCGATAGGAGGATGGTGCGTATCTCGTCTGTGTTCATTGTTTAAGTGGTGTAGTCTGTCAAAACTTGGCGCGATTTCGAGATCTCCAAGATCGAGTCTTGCTCGGCGTAGACGAGAACCTGTAATGGTTCGGGTGTGACCTCGGCGAATTTAAGTTCTACTGAGACTGGGCCCGACTTGGCCATCTCAAACTGGTCACCGTCTAGTAGACTGGGGGTGAGGTCAAAGGCATATAAGGCGTAACCGTGCTTAAAATGTCTATACTCGAGGTCGTTGCCGGCGTCTTTACCAACCAGTCCCATAGCTAGATTCGTCGCGAAGAAGGCTCTCACGTACTGGTTGTGTTCATAATCCATGGACAAAGGCTTGCCACTGACGGTTCTGCCGTCCGCGCTGACGTTCAAATATATCAGACCAAAGGTAGCGAAATTGAACGGATTAGCCGTGTACGACCCGTTAAAAGCTGACGAAGTGACTAGTCCAATCACGATCCGTGTAGGTGTTTGACTGAGAAACAGATTATCCTGCATGTGCGATAGCATACCTCTAGGGATAGAGAAAGTTTTTAGCACAACTCGTTTCAAGGGGTACTTGGCATTACCTCGCACCAAGGCTTTCTCGTGGGCTAGCGAGACGGCGGGATTTAATTTAGCTTTCCGGACAACCAAGGCCGCATAAGTTATAATAGATTTATATCCAGCGGTGGGGTCGTGTCCCAGCACGTTGAAGGCATCTTTAGACGGGGTGAGTTTTACTTTAACTGTCACACCATTTAACAGGTAACGATCTTGAGCAAAGATATCTGAATGTAAACGACCCATCATATCAATCTCCTGAGAACCAGCCGCTATATGTCGACGCAGTCTTAACCCATTGTTATTGTCACCAGTTGTGTCCGTAATAAAATTTGGCGTGTCTTTGTAAAACAGAGCCGATGTCAGATGACCTCGTTTGGGTTCCTCCCCGTAATTCAACGTGGCTTCGATGTAAGCTCTATAAGGGTAGGTGTTCTCGCTGGGTGTAATCAGCGTATCGTTCAGTGAAACGTCGACTTGGGAGAATAAACTGTGCAGGTAATAGTTGATCGGGCCACCTCTGCGTCAGTGGGTAATGCGCCGCCATTAGCTAACGTAACCTTGGCGCGCACGTGCAGAAAAGTATTGAACAAGTCTAGATATTCTTCACCGTTTCCCGAAATTACAAATTCCACCGGGGCTCCGGGGGCTAAGGCGGCCAACGGATGTATCTCCACAAATTGTCCCTCTTCTACGGCTGTCTGCGTTGGTGGTACGCTAAACAAATCTAGACCACTGTGAAGACACTCGCACGAGCTGGGGTGAATAAGCGCCATCATTCAAATATATCAGAGTACCTTCGCTTCTTCTGGTGAGAATGAGAAGGTCGAACTCGGTTACGGCGTTTTATGCGTTTCGGCTCGCCAGGTGGGGCGGCTCTCGTTTTTCTTCTTCTAAGTCCGCTGCCCGATTGGTTAGTGGTGAGGTGTTCAACCGCTCCCTGTAATAAACGTTGACCAGATTCTTTCGCTCGTTCACGAAATGCCTCGCCAACATTTCTGCCGGCTAACGCATCGCTCGCGACCTGTAGACCGGTCCCAAGCCCTTCTCTGAGTAAAGCTTTGCCTCCAGTTTTTAACCACGGGAGAACCATACGACCGAGCCCGCCGAAAAAACTACCCAAACCATGTCCTCTTTGACTTCTGCCTCCGATAAACACTGGCATCCCATGGCCAGCTTGGTTGCAGTAAAAACTCCTCATACATCTTGGGGTTTCGTCGGATGGGTACGTGTCTCACCATTATGTTTCTAGTCAAAATCAAACCGTCTGTGAGTTCGGAAGTGTAGTGTCAACACCGAAGCTCCGCTAGTGAATGGGATAGTCTTACCCTGATCGTTAGTTAAAAGGATTTCCACCGCGTCAAACGAAAAACGGCTCAGGGGTACGTAGTGGGGTTTGTCGTAAATCCTAAAAACAGAAGCATTAGTCCTATCCAAAATAGGCACAATCCGTAACAAAGGGACAGAGGCATCTCCAACCGGTCTCGCCGCTACGAGATCGCAGTACACGTATACATTTTTCATGTCGCTATCCATTTGTACTTCAGTCTCGCCTCGTAGTATTGGGTCAATGTCTGTGGCGATCGAGGCAGGAAAACCTAACATGTGTTTCAACGTCTCGCTAATTCTAACTTCAACCTCCGGATCATACAGATTCAAGGTGGCCTTATTATTGTTAAAATGGAATCTAACTCGGGCTTTTTCATCCACATCCGTGGCTAAAAGCAAACGATTCAACTCGTCGATCAGCGTGTCGGGTGACGTGTATAGACCAGCGGGTAACGTGAGTAGTATAGACTCATCTTCTTTGTTGGGAAAATAATGTATCCATACATCATCCTCTAGCACGTTAAAATAACTTTTGGGAAATTGAATCTCAACCAAACCAACCTCATAACGTGAAGTCAAGTCTATAGTCTGTGGCAATTTGACGAAAAAGTGACCGGCGTTATTGTTTGGGTATATTTTCATCGAGGCATTGCTGGGTAAAGTCACGTAAAAACTCATCCTATCTTGGGGTTAGGTAACATGTAACCCAAACAACTGCTCATTAAAGCGATCCAAAACTTGCCGTCTGGTCCCTCTGCGTTGCTCCGACTCAGATTGAATAATGAGACACCGATGACGACATATATAACGATCATCTGACAGAGGAAAACGATCTCTAGTCGCGGGACTAGTTTCCCAAAAAAAGGCCAGAACGAGGTTCTCGTGGTCTTGGGAGGGGGTGGCCTCAAAACTGGGGTGCTCACGTCTTCTTCAATATCCATCAGTCTCGATATCTCGCTAGTTGTTTGGACGAAATCCAGCTGTTGAATGACGAGTTATAACCGAACCATTTGACTAAATATTCTTTTACACCCCTGACACCTCGCCGTTCCTCCAAAATGGACTCGATTCGATAAACTATCTTGTCGCCGACTCGTTGCAGCTCTTCTTGGTAAAAAGAACCTTTCAATTCCTCACCCGAATCATCTTTAAGGATGTACGTAACCGGTCTTGTTTGGTTTAGTCGGCTGATCGTAAACAACTCTTCTGTCCACGCCGGCGTATAACCCTTTTTAAAAGTTTGTCTGGCTTGGGCGATCCGCACGCGATCACCAGGTTTAAAATAGACTTTTCTACCGACGACGTCAGGGGTCGAATACAAAGTACGCCATACTTCTTCTTGATTGTTCGGGGTAACTTCCACCGGTGCCATCTTAATACTCCGATGATACGAATTGTTGTAGTTGTGGACCAGTTGTTGTATCACGTCGACGTAGCGAAGACTGTTGGTTTTGGTAAAGTAACGCCACGTTTTTTTCTTTGAGGGTTCGATTAAACCGTTCGACGATAGCTGCTTTGGTGTCTTCATTCTCCGTAGTGAAGAAATGGACTTTCTCATCTTTAAGAAACTTTAAGAATGTTTTGTTGACAAACTCACTGCCTTTGTCTGTTTGAAAATTTATCGGTTTGCGATTGTTAAAAATTGTCTTTACCGCTGTTACTAAAGCTGTCCCAGTCTTGTTTTTCAACGGAACAGCCCAAGCAAATTTACTAAATACGTCAATACACGTTACTAGATACGAATACCCATCGTTGAATCTTTTTAAACCACGCAAGTCAATTAAATCAGCCTGGAACTGTTGATCGATACCACCTGCAATGGTCGTACGTCGTTTAAATTTTCTGCGCACCGGCTTGTGTAGGGTGTAGCTGTCTTGATGGCCTAACCACTCTTCAATTTTCTTACGACTAAGTTTGGTGCTACGTTGTAGGGGGCGATTCCACCATAAGCTCCAGGCCGTTTTGGGTCGTAGTAATGTCGTTTTAAAATCACTTCTTTGGCCATGCTTCCCACTTTGGCGTCTTTTTCCTTCTTCTGAGCGAATACGACGATGTTTCTCGCAATTTACTAGCCACCTTTTTTCGATTAGTGGGTGTGACGGGTGGTGACTGAGGTGTTTTGTCGACGATCTCCTCTTTAAGTACAGTGGGTTGTTCGCTGGTTTGTGGTGGTTGTTTAATATCCACGAGACCTAGAGGTACGTGGCTGTACTGTTCTAGTCGAGTCAGATATCGCTGTAATGTTTGTTGGTAGAGTCTAGCCTTGTCTCCGATTGGTAAATCTTGTCGATCCAAAACTAGTTGCATTTGAGTGTCCAATTCTCCCAAGTTATCTCTTAGAGCATCGGGTGGTCTATAAGGTTTTTCTAACAAACGAGGATCCATCAAAATCATTTTCTTAGCCATTTTACAAAAAAACCTCTTAGTACAGATAGTATTGGTCCAAGCAGAGCAGATAAGAAACCTCCAGTTTGTAAAAATTGTTTTCGTCTTTTGAGCGAGACTTTCTTCTTGGTAAGGGATCGTAGGATGTTTTTTGTAACGACGTATACGTGTCTTCTGATTGGGAGTTAGTGTAACGTTACCTTTTAAAACGTTGTGACAACATTCACAGAGTGTTCCTACCAGCTCGGGTGATGCTGTTTTCATAACAGCCTTGATGACTGGTGGTTTGGCTGTACCTAGAAATTTTAACATATCAGCATGTTTTTTTACTTTTTCTCCCATGTTACTTGGGTACGTAAACAATATGTTGCTCCTCTGGGAAGATGCTTGAACGAAGCCTTAGATTATCTGATGTATCTTGACGGAGATCAATTAGCAAATAACCGTGTGGGACTGAGGTCGCGTCCTTAAAACTATCTTGCACATAGGCAGTCCGACCTGGGTACATCTGTTTGGCTAGATTAACAATCTGAGATCCATCGCGTGGATTTTTGAAAAGCACAATGTAATGAGAATTCAAACTAATGGTTCTGTGTTCTTTGTTCTTGCCAAATAAATTTTGCACGAGATAAAAGACGCTTATATTTTTATGATGAGACTTTTTTGTAAATAAACTAGTTACACGTTCGTCTGTTTCGTTCATGAGGTCATCGATAATCACCAACCGTCTCTTATCACCTGTCCACTGCTCAATATCGGGCAGTCCTTCAACAAACTGAACACCAGTCAGTGACTTGAATAAAGGTTGATATTCCCCGTACACACAAATAATCTCATCTGGGATAGCTGTGATCATATCTTTGATATGTGTCAGGAAACGTTTGACAAAAACAGTCTTTCCGGAGCCAGTAGGGCCTGAAATTAACGCTGTAAACGGATGGACCCAACGTGTATCCATTGATAAGAATGATAACTTTCACCTACAACCAGTTATTTTATATCAAAAGACACATTGTGAGAATAAAAAAACTTGAGATCCACTGATCAAGAATTTGAGAAGTGTAAAACATTGTGAGAATCAAGCATTGTGAGAACCACTGGTCAAGAATTTGAGAACCTTTGGAGTAACGTGAGAATAATGTAAGAACTCAACCAACATGTATTGAGAATCACATTGAGAACCACTGGTCAAGAATTTGAGAATCCCTGGAATTTAAAACATACACTTTTAAACAAATTCGTGTGTTAAAAGTTAGCATCATCTTTTAATGTTTTAGTCTAAAAATGTCTTTCTCTCTATCTCTATCGCTCTCTGTGTCTTTCTCTCTCTCTCTCTCTCTCTCTCTCTCTCTCTCTCTCTCTCTCTCTCTCTCTCTCTCTCTCTCTCTCTCTCTCTCTCTCTCTCTCTCTCTCTCTGTCTGTCTCTCTATTGCTCTCTCTATCGCGCTCTCTCTCTTTGTCTCTCTCTCTCTCTCTCTCTCTCTATTGCTCTCTCTCTATCGCGCTCTCTCTCTGTCTGTCTCTCTATTGCTCTCTCTATCGCGCTCTCTCTCTCTGTCTGTCTCTCTATTGCTCTCTCTATCGCGCTCTCTCTCTCTGTCTGTCTCTCTATTGCTCTCTCTATCTCTCTCTCTCTCTCTCTCTCTCTTTGTCTCTCTTTTTAGTTATTTTAAAGCTTGCTTTTTAAGCTATCATTTTTGTTTAAATATTCAACTAAACCGTTTTAAAATGTATCTCCCTTTCTTTTTTTAATATATAAGAAGAAATGTGTCTCAACTTATTTCAAACTACGCTACTAAAACGATTTTAAAATGTCTTTTCTCGAGACACCTGTCTATCTCACAAACAAAATGTTTCTATATGATACTACTCAAGTCAAGTTATAAACAGCTGTTCCCTGTGTAAACAAATTGTCAACAGGCCCAAACGACGAATGCCCAACAGCGCTGTTTGTTTACGTATCATATTACCAGGTGAAACGGACGGTTTCAGAACACCTGCACAGCGGGTGAGTGTTCGGTACGTGACAATTTACGAGAAACTGTTTGCCAGTAATAACAGATGTGTAAGGTCGTTGACCCTGTATGTGCATTTTATTTTGGGATATAACGGATGCATTGTTTCAGAGGTGTCATTAAACCATCAGAAAGTTGACGTAGAAACATCTCTGAAAGAAAAGACCCAATTGTTTTGCCATATCAATTGACTGTTACGCCGTACGTATTCGTTTGTTTTATTTTCTTTGTTAAATTGTTAGGCTACCATAAATATCTTTAACAATATCTGTTTTTTCGTGTGTTAAAATAATTATTTCTATTTAAACTTATCCGTGTTTCTCTCTCTCTCTCTCTCTCTCTCTCTCTCTCTCTCTCTCTCTATTTAACTCCTTGTTACATATAACACTGTGTTTATTCTCTCTTCTCTCTGTCTCTTTCTTTCTTTCTTTCTTTCTTTCTTTTTTCTTTCTTTTTTCTTTTTTTTTTTCTTTCCATGTGTTAAGATGTTAAAATAATTAATAAAATAAGTTTTAGTTGAGTGCGTATTCGGTACTCTGTGTTAGGATATATATCTTTAAGAATCTATAAGTTTTAGTTGAGTGCGTATTGTGTTAGGGTGTTAAATTATTTCTATTTAAACTTATCCGTGTTTCCCCCCACCTACTGTTAGACAAGTATTTATGTGAGGTTTATTTGTGTTAAATATAAATAAATATCTCTGTTATTTTTATCTGTTAAGATGTTAACTCAGATACTAAATTTTTATCTTTTATCTTGACATAACATAATTTTTTGATAAGACTTAACCGATTATGCACTATAGGTTAACAATTTTCCTTATTTTAAAACTTAGTCATGTTTGTCACCTACTGTTAGACAAGTATTTATGTGAGGTTTATTTGTGTTAAATATAAAAAAAAAAAGACAGAATCTGATAACGCAAAAAATTAATAAACACTTTTATCACATTAAAAAGAATATTTAGAACATACCATTAGCTATACAAACGGTTTGGTACAAAACTAACAAAAAACATTCTTAAACGTCAGGGCAAATCGTCACATGCTGTGTTTTTTAATCGATATCTTTGCCAGCGTGCGCGCGGGGTAATTTCTTTCACATAGAATAAGAAATAACACTGTGTTTTATTTTCTCTCTCTCTCCTCTCTTACTCTCTCTCCTCTCTTGCTCTCTCTCTCTTTCTATCTTTCTCTTTCTATCTTTCTTTTTTTCTTTCTTTCTTTCTTTCTTTTTCTATCTTTCTTTCTTTTTTTCTTTCTTTCTTTTTCTTTCTTTCTTTTTCTTTCTTTCTTTCTTTCTTTCTTTGTTTTCTTTCTTTCTTTGTTTTCTCTCTGTGTCTCTCTCTCTCTCTCTGGCTTTCTCTCTCTCGTTATTTGTATTTAATTTTATGTGTGAGTAATGTGGTTTCGTTTCTATTTCACAGATGTCAGCAATCCAAAATGTTTGTGGCCAATGCGGCAAATCATTCACTCGAGCTCGCGATATCGCGAGACATATGCGGACAGTACATACTGCACCGACACACCCCTGTCGTGTGTGTCCACAAATATTCAAAAGTCGTGAGACCCTCCAACAACACATTGAGAATGTCCATGGTCCTGCGGCCCCGAGATCCCCCTCAGTGGGGACCACCACTGCAACGACGGGCGCTATAAACCTCTCAGCGGGGGCCACTACTGCACCGGCGGGCGCTATAGACAACTCAGTGGGAACCATCACTGCAACAGCGTCCGCTACAAACCCCTCAGCGGGGGCCACCACTGCACCAGGGCACAGTCTCACGTGTCCCCGCTGTGGTAAAACATTTACCCGCCTTGACAATTTAGGACAGCACATAAAGACAGTCCATGCAATGCCTCGTTTTTCTTGTGACATTTGCGACAAACAATTTACCCGACGCAGCAGTTTACGGGCCCACATAAAACAACAACATCAGACTGTCCCCACACCAACATCAGGTGCCCCAACAGACTCAAGCTCGGGGCACCCACAAACATTACCTGCAGGGACCACCACACCATCAACGAGATCGGCGCACCAAGAGACAACAACATCATCATCACCTGCTGCAGCAGGGAGCACACCATCAACGAGCACAACAACAACTTCGACACTGCCAAGAGCCCCCTATTCAACAAGCCCCATCCCATCCCACCCACCAAAAACAGGCCAGACCAAGAAACGCCCCATGACCAGCATTCAAACCCATATAAAAAACCCCGCTTGTCGTCAGAAGAAGACTCTTTAGAAGACTTACAGGCTGACATAAAACAAATCTACATCGATAACTGGCAAGCCATCAAAACACATGCAAAAAAACATAAATACCTGTCCACATTCACTTTTTTCCACAGACCAACAGAAAATACGGACTGGAATCGTCTCTTGCTCCCTGTATTCAAACAACAGACAAAACGATTCAAAATAAACTACAGTTTTCACATCGTCTTAAGACACAGAGAAACAAATGACCTTCGCTTCTTTCACGCTTCCTCGAATAACACAGTCGTCTTAGATCAACCACACTTAGTCAACAACATCACAGATTTCAAAGCTTTTCTCTCACAGTTACACGATAGCGATATTGTCACACAAGCACAATTAAATAGACCAAACACAAAATACTTTGTCGAAGCCATTGCCGCCACCTCGTTCTATCTGTATCATATCCAAGACTTTCCCATTGGCTGCTGCATACAAGACATTCCCTCTTTCATCGCGGACAATAATTACATCCATACACTACAACACGACTCAAACTCCAAACCATACAGTGATAACTTTTGTTTTTTTTAGATGTCTAGCCGTTTTTAGGGGTGGTGCCGTTAAGAACGTTAGAATAAGCACGCGCCGGCTAGTCGAACAGTGGCAAACACAGCAGGGACTTAGGTCCCTCATCGATTTCCCCGGGGTTAGTTTAATCGATATGCCCCAATTAGAGACATGTTTTCACGTAAATATTGACGTTTTTGAATTTGACGATGAGGAAAACCTGACCCCCAAACTTAGAGGTAGTGACACTTTTAAAGATACGTTGCGTCTGTTAATGTTTAAGAACCATTTCATGTACATAGCAGATATTGATAGGGCCAGTAACTCTTTTTCGTGTCCCGATTGCGGTAAGTTGTGGAAGATTTATAGGGCTATGACGCGCCATGAAAAGCGCTGTACCGGCTCTAAGCGGAGAGAAACATTTAGAGGTGGTGTGTATAATCCCCCAGAGACCATTTGGGAATTAATCGAGGAGGAGGGCATAGACGTAGACACAAAATTCGTCTTCCCGTACCGCGCCTCGTTTGACTACGAGTGTTTTTTTCAGAACACTCTAGAGTCAAGTGGTAATACCACCACCTACACAGCCAAACACGTGCCCCTGTCGTGTTCGGTGGCTTCTAACGTCCCCGGTTTTGAAGCCCCCGTGTGTTTTATCACAACGGGTGACCCGCAAGACTTGGTCAATAGGATGGCTGACCATCTGCTCAAAATTGCCGCGGCCTCTTATGAGATTCTGCGTGCGTATTTTGACGACGTTTGCACACAACTCGAGGCTTTAGAGACGATCGGTGAGTCATACGGGCTCCTTGCTAGATTAGAGGGTTATTTGGGGCAGCTACCGGTGTTAGGTTTCAATTCAGGCAAATATGATGTGAACGTCATCAAACCGTATCTCATCCGGTATTTCGAGGGGGAAGACTTCAACTTTTTAGTCAAGCGAAACAATAATTTTATGTGTATTGCCACTAGCGAGTTAAAGTTTTTAGATATAGTCAATTACCTAGCCCCGGGGTTTAGCTATAGCAAATATCTCGCGGCGTATAACGTTAAAGAAACCAAAGGGTTTTTCTGTTATGAATACATAACAGATTTAGCAAAGTTAGACGAGACCGCGTTACCACCCCACTCGGCTTTTTTCTCCAAACTTAAAAACACTAACATCTCCGCCGATGAGTACGCCGAATGCCAGAAGGTGTGGGGCCCAGAACCACATGACCACGTTACGCGATTTTCTGACGTGGTATAATAATAAAGACGTGGTCCCCTTCTTGGCAGCGTTAGACCGACAGGTTAGTTTTTACGCGCGCCTAGGTGTAGACATGTTTAAAGATGCGATCTCCGTGCCCGGTGTCACGTTAAAGTACCTCTTCAAAACCCTCCCGCCCAACGTCAATTTTTCTTTATGCTCGAAGCAGGAGGTAGATTTGCATAACATCTTGCGCCAAAACATCGTCGGGGGACCGTCAATTATTTTTCACAGGTTCCACGAACAAGGCAAAACCCGCATTAGAGGTGGCAAACCTGTTCAAGCCATTAAAGGTTTTGATGCCAACGCCCTTTATTTGTGGGCGTTAATGCAGAAAATGCCCACTGACTTTCCCGTTAGACGGTACAAGGATGATGGTTTCAAGCACCACAAACTCCACAAATATACCGTGCAGTGTCGCGATTATTTGGCTTGGGTCTCCCACCAAACAAAAGTGACCTTAAAAACCCAGTTTAACGGGCGTGAGAAGGCGTTGGGTGATGTATACGTTAGGGTAGACGGTTGGGACAGACACTCTAAAACCGCCTACCAGTTCCATGGGTGCCTATTCCACGGTCACCCTAACTGCCCACTAACCGCCGGTCGTGACGTTAACCCAGTCAACAACAAACCGTTGGCTGAGTTGTACGCAGATACGGTGGACACAAGTTCTTATTTACGGGGCCATTGCAACGTTACCGTTGTCGAAATGTGGGAATGCGAGTGGCAGGCGTTGAAGAAAACCGACCCATCAATCCGTCGTTTTCTCAACGCCACCTTCCCTACCCAGAAACCGTCTTACACGAAATGTCGGTACCCCCTGACAAAAGAAAATATTCTCGCCTCGGTGCTGGACGACACCTTGTTTGGCCTAGTCGAGTGTGACATTCATGTCCCCGACTCTTTAAAAGAACATTTCTCTGAGATGACGCCCATTTTTAAGAATGTTGACGTCACGAGGGAAGATATTGGGCCTTTCATGCGGGAATACGCCGAGAAACATAAACTCCTGACTACCCCCAGACGGACGTTGATCGGTAGTTATGTGGGCAAAAAGATTCTGTTGGCGACACCTCTGCTTCGTTGGTACCTAACCAAAGGATTAGAAGTCACCTGTATCTACCAGGTGCTTGAGTATACACCCGTGACGTGTTTCAAACGGTTTGGGGACACTGTTTCGAACGCGCGTCGACAGGGTGATACTGATCCTGCCTACGCCATAACCAGCGAGACCATGAAACTGCTAGGTAACGCGGCCTACGGCAAGACATTAACCAATAAAGCGAAGCATGTGGATGTCTCGTACACGACGGACGTGGGTACCTCTGACCAAATAAACTCACCCCGCTTTAGGAAAATGACGTTAGTGACTGACGACATATTCGAGGTAGAGAAACTGAAACAGACTATATGTTGGGACCTCCCCGTTCAGATAGGATTTTTCGTGTACCAATACGCTAAATTACGCATGTTAGAATTTTATTACGACTGTTTAGATAAATTTGTAGATAGGTCAGATTTTCAGTTGTGCGAGACGGACACAGACAGCCTTTACTTGGCCCTTAGCTCAGACAACTTAGCGGACGTTGTTAAGCCCGCTTTGCGACGAGAATTTTATAGCTCCTACCACCAGTGGTTCCCCGCCGAAGTATGTCCCGACCATAGACCCGTTTTCGTCGCTACCGAGGGTAAAACGCGCGCCCTTTGTCAGAAATGCCGCGAACAAACCTTATTCGACAAACGGACACCGGGCCTTTTTAAATTAGAATACGAAGGCAGAGGGATGGTTTCCCTCTGTAGCAAGACATATCACTGTTTTGGCGACTACGACAAAACCACCACCAAAGGACTCAACAAACACCACAACAAAGTTGACAAACACACTTTTCTAGACGTCCTCAACACACAACAGGCACAGGGTGGGAAAAATATCGGGTTCCGGGTACACAATTCCTCCATCTACACATACGAACAACACCGCAACGCCCTTTCTTACTTTTACATAAAACGACAGGTACATCCCGACAACGTCACCACATCACCCCTCAACATTTAAACTGTCTGTACGAATACACTATTTCTTACGACGTGACGACAATGGGACGACAATGTGACGACACCCCTCAAGGTCTGGCCTGTACCCCTGTGATATTGTATTAAAAATCTGTGATATTTTTATTGTATATAATGTAAATAATATAAATATGTGATAATATCAATGTTTGATAATGTTAAAAAATACACCATATAATTATATATGATTTGATAAAAAAAATTACACCATATAATTGTATATTCATTTGATAAAATATCAATGTCCATTTTATAAAAATACTGTACATTTTGTAAAAAGATACTATATATTACCATGTATGTTTTTACTTCAAAAACACTATTGAATATAAAATAAAAACTATATTAACTAAAACGCTTTTTTGTTACCTATATATCGTCTAATTGTTTGTATAACTGTTCGTATAAATGTTTGTCTAACTGTTTGTCTATGTCTCAATATAACTGTTTGTATTACTGTTTGTCTAACTATTGTAAAATATGTATGTCTAAATATATATCGTCTTCTTGTTATCTTCCTATTATCTAAATGTATGTCTATGTCTCAATATAACTGTATATATAATTGGTTGTATAACTGTTTGTATAATTGTTTGTCTAAATGTTTGTATAAATGTTGTAAAATATGTATGTCTCAATATATGTCTATATCTAACGTATATCGTCTTCTTATTATGTAAATATATATTTTCCTATTACCCTCTTCTTGTTTGTCTAACACAGCCACTACCTAAGTTCGCTATACTAAAAACAACAATATATAAAAAAAACCACCATCTTGCCACATTTTCCTTATATTAACATCGTCTTCTTGTTATCTAAAACACGCCATCTTGACCCAAATAACCTCCCCTTGTTAGCTCAAAGCCGCCATCTTGTTATCTCCCCCTTGTTAGCTCAAGTCCGCCATCTTGACCCGCCTCCCCTTGTTAACTTAAATCCGCCATCTTGACCCAAATAACCTCCCCTTGTTAGCTCAAGTCCGCCATCTTACCCCCTTGTTAACTCAAATCCGCCATCTTATCCCCTTGTTAGCTCAAGTCCGCCATCTTGACCCAAATAACCCCCCCTTGTTAGCTCAAATCCGCCATCTTGACCCAAATAACCTCCCCTTGTTAGCTCAAGTCCGCCATCTTGCGCCGCGCGCCTGCAGATTGCGCCTATATAAAAGTCACGCGCCTGCAGAATTTTTGCTATATAAAAGTCACGCGCCTGCAGCGCGCCTGCAGCGCGCCTGCAGAATAATACCTAAGTTGTACATACCCTACTACTACTACCCCTTTATAAATTCAAATAAAATGCCATATCTAACCTCTTTATAAATTCAAAGAAAATGCCATATCTAACCCCTTTATAAATTCAAATAAAAAAACCATGCCTAATATTTAGACACATTAAAAAAACACACCATATCTAATCCCTTTATAAATTCATATCAAGCACAATTTCTAACCCCTTTATAAATTCAAATAAAATGCGATATCTACCCCTTTACAATTCTAATAAAACATGATATCAAACCCCTTTATAACTTCAAATAACATACCATATCTAACCTTTTTTATCAGTTCAAAATGAAATATCACATCTAAACCCTTTGTAAACTAATTTAAAAAAAAATAGTCAGTGATATTCGCTGGACAGTTTTCCTTCAGACGACCATTAAAGAAGGGACTAGCTCAGTAACGAAATATTCAGTCAGTCTGGAGATTTGAGGTTTCCCATTTGGCGGCTTTGGCCAGATCGATTTCATTTACTAAGTCGCCACACTGACAATCGATTAATGCTGCTACCTCAGAAATTAGAATGCCTAGAAGCAAGACACGTCTTATCCCCCTCGCTTTTATCATCTGATTTTTGTTATTGTTACTGTTCAATGAGTAAAGCTTAAAGTCAATAGCTCCAATTATACAAACTTGTGATAGGCATATTATCAAGACCAGTTCTTACTTACTTACTACGTCATTTCTCTGCTACCCTAGGGTGTAGAGATTTGCCAGAGAGAGTATTATACTATCCTGTCGGCTGTCTTCCTCCTGGCAAGACCAGTTCAATGAGCTAGGCGGGGTTGTCGCACGGAAGGTCCTGGGTTCGAGTCCTGGGTAAGCCACTCATGTCTGTTGTTTTTCTGTTGTCTAGTGTTCTACTTCTTTTTTTCTTATGAGTGCCTGAAAACATACCTGTATGTTTGTCTAATATTTATTTAAAGGATAACATTGCTTTATAATGCACACCTTAGGATTCATCCGAACATCTTTGCTTTGACGTGAATCTGTCCCAGTATGAGTGGTATACTTTAAGGGTTTTAATCTGATACGCGTCTTTGAGCAACTTTCTTCATTTGGCCTTTCTCCACTGGGGGTTTTCATTCTTTGCCGAACAAAAATGACAGTAATAACCTCACTCTCGTCAGTTAAGATCAACACAATCTTCCACTGATGTCAGGAAGAATGTGTCTTGGAGGTGCCACACAACTTTATGATGTCATGTTATAACGTTTATCTGCTTGTGACATTTCTCAGGTGTTTTGATTAAAACAGTCACTAAATTTCCAGTTTGGCGAGTATGCACCTCCACACGTCCAGGTGACCGGACAACGAAGTTAAAAGTCCCCTGAACACATGAATTATAGTTCACAGATTAGGGCAGGAAGGGGATAATGAAACCATATGGTCTGGAAATCTATTCTGGACACTTGCGAATGTCTAGTCGTCTACATTTGACGTCAAGGCAATCTTCAAGCAGGGTCTTTTGGAGTATTGCATTTGAATGGGTGTTATACAGTTTCAAAGACACGTATGAAGGAACTCAAAGTTCGAAATCTTATTTTTACTTCCAGTAATAAGCAACACAGACGGCCAAATAAATGTTCGTGTCTGCCTTTGGGAGGGGAAAGGGTAAGGGGAGGGGGGGGGGGGGGGTGGAAGTCCTATTCCTTTAAAATGGGGAATTACAGATTCAAGAAAATTGAATTCATTTCTATGGGGCCGACACATTAATGAACAAAGTGTCCCGGAATTGCGGCTGTCCATTTCGCAGTGTCCGCAAGTTTCAATTAACTACTCACATACGCGCTGTAAGTCCAAATAGTAGAGAGTGAGTGTGTCTCTGTGTGTAACCTAGTCTATTCGACACCAGACATCACACGAAGACTGTCAAAAAAGTAAAAAACAGCGAGAGCCTCATCGATTTCCGGTAAAAGGGAAGATGCTTTTAATTTCTATCACACCACAAGGAAGAATCTTGTTGACAGTAACTCTCGTTTTGAATCTACTGTGTCTTCAAACTCCCCATCAGATTAAAAATTTGACATGCACAGTTTGCATTTTTATGTAAGCCTGTAAGGCAGGTATCATATTATAGTTTATTGTGCGAGCTACGGCACCTCTGTAGTAACTCGGTGACTTTTTACAGGCTTTTCTTTAACTTGCAACGTATGTCACTCTCTTGTCAATTTCTTGTCACCTTTAAATTTTGCAATCGATTTTTTAATCACTTCCAGATGAGCAATAGCTCTGAAACATGGCATAGTTGTGTATTCCCCATGACAATACAATAATCAGTCGTAAAAATAATAAAATTAAAATTAATATTAATTTTTGTTTGTTTGTATTGTATCATCAGTGAAATGGGTGATAACTACAAATAATCTAGGTGTATTCTTTCCAACAAGATTGTCTCTCTTGAGAGAAATATCGAAACTTCTCCCCCTCCCCCTTCCACGTACACACTATCGCACGTGCGTGCACAGACATACACACAACTGACAACTACATTTAAAAAATGTAATTTACAACTCTTATCAAAATAAAAATAAAAATAAAACAACAAAAATATTAACTTTCCGTGTAATATACTGAATAATGAAATCCACCTCCTGTGCTCTGGACTCGTTTATCGCAAACTGATAATGTCAGTAGCGGATCGATTACATTTGATTTAAATTTTAAAAAAAAACCAAACAAAAAACACTAAAAAGAAGAAAATAAAAAATATTTTAAACACAGGCTTTTAATGCACAAAAAAGCCACAAATAATTTTTCAAGGAGTTTATAGCTTGCAGTAAAAAAAATGTGCCATCAAATTGACAAAAAGCCTGGGGCACTGATTCTACGTGAAATCAACCTCTGCTTTATACTTCATTACACACTTATGGATAAAATATATGATAAGCGCATAAGCGCTTAAGCACCCTAGGCTTTTTGTCAATTACATTTTTTGACTGCAAGCTATAAACTCCTTGAAAAATTATTTGTGGTTCTTTAGTGCATTAAAAGCTTGTGTTTAAAATATTTTGTTTTATAGTTTTTATTTCAAGACCAGGAAAAGATTAGTCTTCTGACATGGACAAAATATGGGAAGACAAATTTCATAAATAACAGAGCAGCTGTTAAACACCATAAATAAACACAAGTAGTTTTTTGGTGTGTATATTGCTTATGGTCGAAGGCGGCCAGATGACACCGCCAGACGTGTTCAAAATATTCTCATAGCAACTGGTACATTCAGAATATTCACACAGTATCTTACATGTTTAAAATATTTAAATAGCTCAGGTGTCTTCTTCTTCTTCCTCATTCGTCCTCAGACTTCTACATTAATAACTTATTAATTATTAATAACTTAGCAAATGAAGTTTTTCGTGGAGAGAAGTGGGTTGTTTGGGTTGTTGCCATGTGCTACTCCGTTCACAGCTGTATGCTGGGCAGGACTGCAGCAGATGTTTGGCTGTCATGGGGCTGGTGCCACATGTGCAGAGATCTGTTGTACCAATCCTGTACTTAAGGTATGGATGGTACCTCAACCTGCTTGTCACGGATTGCCTCCCTTAGCTCTGCAGTAGTGGTCCACCAGTGTTCAACACTCAAGAGTATCTAATATGGGTTTTCAAAGGTGTCTACCTTCGCACAAGATTACTCTTGGCATAGTTGTAGATAGAAAGATAATGATGCTTCTATCTCAAGGGAGTTTTTACAAGATGTTTTCAGAAGTCAAGAACAATGCTGCATAGGGCAGAGCAGTATTAACTTATATTTGATCCGTCGCCTTTCGTGAGGAATTAAGCAATGGTTTTAGCTCGTTCAAGCCCACAGCTGGTGTAAATCCAGCGAAATTCTTTTATAAGTATTTGCTCTATAGATGTGAATATATGTCTAGATGTATATATATATTAAAGAGTCTTGCTCATACGTTTGCTTTCATACCTATAATAACTGAGTCAACAATGACTGTTTTGTTTTAAAATAACATGTAACAAATTTAATAATCAACTAGTTTTTAACAGGTTAAAATAACGACGGAATGATGGTGAATTTTAGATGTATATAAAATTTTCTTCATTGAGACTTGGGAGGATTTTGCTGTTTCTTTTAATAAGAACTTAGCTGGTCTAAGTTAGTCATGCAGCCGTGGTTTCGTCAGTTCTTTTATCATGAGGGCACTTCTCCACACAACTCGTCCAATATATTGGTTAGTGTTGAATCCCTGATCTTGACTCACACTAGTGGCGTAGAAACTTTAGTCTTGCAGCTTCGCACCACGAACTTTAGAAAAAAATAAAAAGAACAAATGCCTCTGCTAAGTACACTGGGTTGGAAGATTAACAGGCGCACTTTCTCGCTGTTCACCCACCAATGTTAGCCTCTCTGAATAATTATTCTCCCTGAGTATACACATGAAATATGATTAGAAATCACCGTTATTCTTCTGGTTACTTTAATGGGGAAAATGTGTCTGGACAGCATGAGGGCAGTTGCTTGCCTGAATTACAATTAACACGGGACATATAGCTCACAAAATGGTACTATACATTTTAGGCACACGTGATGTAATCATCACTTCTCACTAGAGTCTGGGGTCACCTCTGCTGTCGGTTTTATGAACGACTAGCAAGAAGCAATCACCAGCGCTTGCTGTAGTGGTTTATGAATAACCTATTTCCATATGTTGAGGTTGCCAGTCTCATATGACTGGTATAACCACTTAGCAAATACATACACGTCACATTCACATGGTAAAATAAATGTTTACACTTACCCCAAATTAACTTTTGAGAACACAATCTCCTGGCACATATGTATGGACACACCACGTTGATGCGATGCGTTGAATCACTTATCTGGGTAAATTTATAATTCCTCTTATGACTTGTGTTTATGATTCCTGAAATTTCCAGTCTTTGTATTAAAAATGCGGGTTCTCTTTTAAGTTATAAAGACGCCCAAATACTTTGATCTGTCACTTATAATTTTGGAATTCTTTGTCCAATCCTTTGTGCTTCTTAGAATTAACGTGCTCAGCCATTGCAGCATTGTTTTCGGTTATCTGAATATCTTGTGAAGACTCCCTTTGTGATAGAAGTGGCTTTACCCTTCTATCTACATCTCTGCCAAGAGTAATCTTATGCGAAGGTAGACACCTTTGAAAGCCCATATTAGATACTCTTGAGTTTTGGCCACTGTTGGACCACTACTGCAACGCAGGGGAGGCAATACCGTCACAGCTATCTGCGGCGCTACCTCAGATTGGGCTAAAATAAGCCATCACGGCAAGCAGAAGGGAGGAGAAAACGTCGGAAGGAACACCAGGTAAATAAGCAGCTGAGGGCTGTCAACTCAGGGGCGCATTTCCCATATGTTTCGGGTTTTACCCTTCGTCAGCCACAGTTACGAACAGGTGACAAGGACAAGAACTACATATAGGTACTACAAAGGTCTATGATTTGATGTTTGGAAAACGTCAAATGAGCGATACAAGCAGATGAAACCACGGTGATGAGCGAAACAATAACAGTAATAATGCAAGAAAATCGTGAAACCAGAAAGACATGTCGAAACAAGAAAGTAAATAATCAACCAAACGAAGACAGAAATGAACAACAATATTAGACAAGACATACATGAAAACGCGAAAAAAATCACTTAGCTGGATCGAAGAGAGGAACATTCAAAATGGCTGAAAAAATAAGGCGTCATGCGGAAGTGACGTAGGAGCTAGTGACGGCTAAGAACAGATAATTGAGGAAACGAAACGAACCAAAGCAAAAACAAGGATAGATAGGAAAATAACGACAGAAGCCACCAGAATTATGCAAAATGATGCTGGACATTCATCCCAGCAGGAGCTAAAACGCCCATTTGAAAAATGAGACGATTCTCCAACGAAAAGCGAGTTCGGTCGTCGCCGATACATGAACGGAGGGCAGTGACATGAATGTCAGAGTTACCTGAATGGTCAGGGCTGTTGAAGTGAAGGGCCACCGGTAAATGTTTGCCATGATGGATGTCATTCAAGTGCTCCCGAAACCTGTCTGCCAAACGTCTGCCAGTTTCACCAATATAGGTCATGCCACACCTCTTGCAGATGATAGCATAAATCAGGTTTCTGGATTCGCACGTGAAAGACTCCCCAATGGCAAATTTACCGTTCGGAAAGGAGACTGACTGCGTTTGGAGTACAAAAGGACAGGTCTTACATATGCGGCGTTGGCACGGTTTAGTACCAAAGTGAGAAGGACTAGTTTGTCTCAAGCGACTATGCACAAGAATATCCCTAAAATTCTTATCCTTACGATATGCCAACAAAGGGGTATCACGAAACAACTCTCTGGTATCAGGATCGGAGTGGAGAATAGGCAGATGACGGAACATAATTTTTTTCACCGCCAAACAGTGAGGGTGGAAAGTTAAGACAAGTTTGAGTCTGTCAGATGTAGTAGTAGGTTTAGCAGTAAGTGCAACCTGACGAGTGACGGGACTAATGCGATTAAGGGCATCAGATAAGACTCTTTCAGGATAGTGTGGTGAAGTGGGATGTTATAAATATTTATAGGGGACTTAGTGTACTGACTGAGATCAGCTGTGAAGGTATCTATATCTAATAAGAGTAGTGTATTATAGATAACCTTACTTGCTGCCACATATATGTATATCTCAGTCAGAATTATTCTGGAATAGTGTGATGACTACGTTGTATGTCTAGGGTATGTGTATGATGAAGTGTAATTCATAACAACAACAGACAGATAAACAATTTAATTTATTCCACCACACTTGACAACACTGTGACACTCACATACATATAACACTCTAAAGGATATCTTAAAGGAGTCACTGATAACTTTTCAAATAACAATATGTATTCATTGCTGTTATGAATGAATATGTGTCCTGATTCAAATACAAAGGGAACCAGGAATCACAATCAATTTTAATTACAAGTTATATGTACAGAATTTCTCAATATGAATATTGTAGTGACATATATTATTAAAGTATCCTATGTGTGTCAGTTGTGTAGTAGTAATATGAGGTAATACTGGTTTTGTTTTGTTCAAGCTCTGTTGGTATTTGTCATCATGACTTCAATAGTTTGTTTTTATGGGGAACTAGTATTGGAGATGTTCTCAGTTCCTGTTATTAAAACAATTTACTTCCCCTCTTAAGTATATGTTACACTGTTATTTTAAGATGGGGGTACATAATTTTGAGCTCAGCTGGCCACATCAGCTTATCTTGCGTGATGGCGGCAGAAAAGGACTCCTCTGCTCGATTTCTCCCCTGTGCTGTGGAGACACCTCACTGATAGCTAAATGGACCAAGGAGTATGCTGTCCGACTCTGGATTCAGCAAAGCTCTGACCAGGTGCTGCTCAATACCATCAAGACCACGGTCCCTGAAAACAAGAAGGATGTACCTTCTACTTCATAACTAATTGATACTCTAGTTCTACACTGAGCACAATACATCACAAACATTGAGTTCAGAGCGTTAGGCCAACTGTCAGCTTCATCTGAAATACTTTATACCAGCATTAACCTCCTTAATGGTTACTACGCCTCTGCACTTCCAGCGTTATTTCTTTCTAGTCAATCATCTAGGTGTCAGTGTACTGTTTGGCCATTCCATGCAGTTTTACTTTCCTCCGACACCTTCTGTTCAGCCTGGAGCATTATAGGCTTTACATCAGGTTTGCTACTGAACTACACATATATACAGGCATAAATTAACAATTTACATTCAATTTTCATTAAAAGATACTGAATGTTTCAAGCTTACCACAATTCATGGAAACAAACACAGATACGTTGATTAGCAATGAATTCTGGCACAATTACTGGCACAAATTCCCATCTGCTTATGTTTCAGGCTTTTATTTAACACAAATATGAGCTGGCTTCAACGCACTGTTGCTTTATCAAGCTTATTTGCACTAGTGGTCTCGAACTAACGCTTCTAAGTGAGTATATCAGCGAGTCTGGCCAATCGAGCCACGTTTCGACAAGGGTTTGAAAAAATTTTAACTTCCTACGTCTCCCCTAACAACCAAGGATAGCCTTTATAGCCCGACTAATCGTGTTTAGCCTTACATATCATTCCAGCCAATCAGTTCAAATGTAACTTGTGGCCCATTTCCCGTACAATGGTGGTGTAAAAAAAATCTACCACTGAGCGATTCTGATTTTGGGTGTTGTCTGACAGCACTATCATTTTATTTTGGCTATAACTTGTTAATTCCTAGACTATTTGCATAACGTTGTACATAATCTTTGTCAGCAAGCCCTAAGGAACCCAAATATACCAATTTAAAAGAGCTAAGTGGCTGCGTTCAAAATATGCAATTTCTTCTACCTCCTGTTTCGAAGATGTGCTGTCTGGGTACTGTAATGTTTTCAAACGTAAACCCATCTATTGTCATCTTTCCTTATAAGCGTTTTTCAGGATTTAAAAACCTAACTCTGGGAAGGGTAGTGAATTTATCACTGTCCGTCTGAAAAAAAGTTAGTGCATGTAGTCTTACACGCGTGATGGCAGCATTTGTGTATCGCGCGACGCGTGTTTAGTGTTCGGCTTTCTGCCTCTCCCTTCTCGCTATCCTTTAGTCCATCTGTCTTTTGTTTTTGGTAACATAGTGTAGAAAAAGACATGAATGGAATTTAAAATTTAGGTCAACTTGCATATTTCAAGGTTTTTCTTAGAAAGGCAGCACATTTTATTGTGTGTTTGGGAAACGCGTGTATGTTGCAGAAGGCCTTTAATATCAACGTGAAACGTTACAATTTGCCGACGAAGTAGAAAAGAAGGGGGATTTCGAGTACTGTCATTGTGACAGCACTGTTCTTTACCATTCTTCTTCCTTTATTTATTATATGTATTTATTAGGCTTTTTATTTACTTGATAATTTATATATGTGGATTAGAATATTCCACGACAGATAGTGACGTCGGCGAAAAAAGTCGAGCATTTCTTGAGCTCGTTCACGGAAATCATCTTCATCGTGACATATCCGACGTAAGCGTAGAAGTTGAGAGTTGGGAATGGAATTTTTACAGCTGGGAGGGTGAGAAGAGGTGTAAAGAAGGAAACCATGAACATCAGTAGGTTTATAAAAGACAGAGGTAGTAAGGCCAGTAGGAGTAATATTGACAGTGAGGTCAAGGAAGTTAACTGAAGTGGTAGAAATCTGAGAAGTGAATTGTATTGCAGGATGCAAATTGCCAACATAGTCAATGAATCTACGGAGGTTGACTTCAGACATGTCTGTGACACCAATACCATCGTCGATATAGCGACGGTAAAACTCAGGTAATGGTCCATCGTAACTTTGAAGCACCAAATATTCAAAGTGACCCATGAAGCGGCAGGCATAACTCGGGCCCATTATGGTGCCCATAGCAACGCCACTAACTTGATTAAAGAACTGGCCATTGAATTCAAAAGAGTTGAGAGTGAGGACCAATTCCGCAAGGCGAAAAAGAGAACTGATGCTAAAAGTAAGGTCAGTGCGTCTGTCGAGTAAAAATTGTAGTGCTTTAAGGCCATCAGAGTGTGGAATGGAAGTATAAAGCGAACAAACATCCAGAAGGAAAAGACGGTAAGTGTGGTCAGGTGTGAATTGGATGGAATCAAAAGTAGTGATAGCATGGGTGGTGTCCTTAAGATAACGCTTTCTGCTGACCTACTAAACCATGGTCTAAGCGGGATATACACAGACATGCTATTTCAGATTCTCCAGATGCGCCATTTCGTACATCTCGATTGATGTCTCGGTAGGAAACATCTTGCAGCCGTAACGTTGTCCAAAGTATCGTACAAAACCAATGCTGTAGTGAGATAAAATATCTTTCTCCTCTGGAGAGATTTGTTTCTACAAACCGACTCTGTCACGATGATGGAAATGGTGCGTGAGAGATTCCAACATTCCTTGCTGTAAAACCCTTCTCAGAGTCAGAATTACACATCTCATGCGACATAATTTGACATTATCAGTGTATTAATTATTTCTTCGGCTTTTTGTGAAGTTTCAGTTTTTTTTAATGTCTATTTTTGTTTGAAGTTAGCAGGAAGCTGTCATTGTATTTTCAGTCCAATCCTTTCTAAGCATGTCAGCCTTAACAGGAGCAGACTAGTTTTACGACAGCAGAGAAATAACATCATTAATGCAAATGTTAGATCTGTTAGAATATAAATGTGTTTTGAGCACAGGAATGTTCGTCAAAGCGACACAGTGTAGTCTGAGCTTTAGGGCATAAAACATTACGCAAAACAGTGTCCACATTTTAGGGAATAGCCTGTCTATCCGTGTGTCTGTCTGTCTAGCTGTCGGTGAAGTTATGCCTATTATTCTGACAAGCAATCTTCTGACATCAGTATCCATTTAGATATCTCTAACTCTTGACTTTTGTTAACATCTCAACTTTAGTTAACATCTCAACGTTTGTTAACATCTCAACTTTTGTTAACATCTCAACTTTTGTTAACATCTCAACTCGAGAACATTTTATATGGATCTTGTATTACTTTCATGCCCAGTTTGTTCTTATTTGATATCTTCAATAAGTGTCTTAAACACTCACCCAGTTGTAAACTCACACGATCGCCACCTCTTTTACTAACTCACTTTCTCGCTTGTTCATTATGCTCACCTTAAATTGTTCGACCAAAATCCCCCTGTCGACATTTACGAAATGAAAAAAAAATGAAAAAAACAAGTCCCATGTACTAGGACATTTGTCACGGGAAAAAGGCGACCAGCTATATGTTTATATGGGACATTTAAAGGTCTTCTACTTATTAGAAATTTTGTTCAAAGGTGGACATTTACTTCACAATAAGAGGTAAAACATGAAGCAATTAGTTTAACCATTTTTTCGTACGGTAGGTTAATTGGTTTATTGGGCCCAGTCTAAGTAAAGAGTAAAGGTTGACAGATACACGAGAATGTATAGAAAATAGATTTCACAGGTGTTAGGCTGAGGGAAAGATATGTCTCTGGAGTGAGTAGGTTTCTCTCATCCAGCCTATACGTGCAATTATGCTTTATTATAGGACAGTCTTTGCCTCCCTCTCTAATGAAAGAACAGGTTACTCTACACACACACAACAATATGTGACAACAATGACACACAAACATAAAAAAAAAACTAAGGATAAATGGGTATGGGTCTGACCAACACACAAAGCTAAGTTTCTTTGTAGTTTATTATCACTAAACTTGACAACACCAATTATCTAAAAGATATCAAGAAATCATTTACATACATAGAAAATAAAGAAGAGAGGTGCGCCTACCCCGTGTGGAGAGAAAAACCCAAAATTATTAACCCAAAGGGTGAAGGTTAGCACTAGGTTACAGAATAAAACAATACTGGTACTATAAGACCAAGTAAAGTAAACAAAATTTAGACAATCAGATTTATTGATAATTCCCAGCAAACCAAGAAAATCATCACACACTCTCTCGCACAGTGGCCACTTCTCACACTCTTACCTAATTGGCTCCTATAGTAGGTCTGTGGTATCCGTTGGTAACATAATTATTCCATGAACATAATTCCTATTTCATTATGATTACACTGTCACCCCCAGCTGTCGACAATCCAAATTGGCCCGAGTTCATCCAAAAAAAAAAAACTAGTGAGGTGAATGCCGAATATGGTGCTTCTATCTGGATATAGGTGTTCCAACCAATAGTTGGAAAAGTGAGAATCCTTGAGGTTTACCCTTTAGAGAGGGGAATATTTCCAGTATTGAGATATATCTGGTTGCTAAAAAAATGTTAAAAAATGATGATGATGAAAAATTAAATAATAATTAAATAAGCGACCAACTCTGTGTCAGAGCGCCGATTCTGCACAGTGTATAAAGATATGTATATATAATCCACTTGAATACGACTGTCAGGAGTCGGGGAACAATAATAATGTTACATGTACACACCACTGGAGGCTGGTAAAAATGGTAATCTGGATTTTGTAAGTTCAGTATTTATATTTATTGTCATCCAATATCATCGGCGAGTACACGCTTATAAATGAAATGGATAACGAACCAAAAAAAGTAAAAGACCGCTGGTTGCCATTGAGATTAGGTCTGCGAAAAATATAAGAGAACATGTGTTGGAAAAAATTCTACCATTCTATGTAGATATCTCTATATATACCGACGGGGACAAGACGTTCTTACATCCTCTCTGTCAGTCCTGACTAAGTTCAAAAGACAGACGGTGTTTCCCTACGCCTACACGTTCGCAGACGTCGCTGGCCGCTAATCTGGGTCGGACCGAGTTTATGATAACTCACCCGCCCCTGCTCGCGGCTGGCGGTCAGCGTACGGTGTTAATTATTATTTAATTTTTCATACGCACCACCTACAACAGTAATCGCCTGTCATTAAATAGCTATTAAATTGTCGGTGTCTTTCGTTTGTCGTATGTCATTTAACAATAATAGACGCTATAATAACAAATTACAAATGAAATATAAACATATATTCTATACTCCCGCTATCAGTCGCCTAACGCCTATAAGGTCCGGTCTGCTTAACAGTCGAGTTTCTCTCTCTCTCTTCTGGGGAGTTTAAGTGCCGCGTCCGTCTACACTGTAAAGATAATTACCGTCTCGTCTTAGTGAGTTAGCGGTCGGGTGGTGGACTAACATTTTAATTGAATCTGGTATGAAAATCGCTAGGCGTTATTTTATTTAATAGGTCTTACTAGCGAGAAAAAATCTAAGAGAAGTATAAGTGTTTAAATGCTATCACCAATTTTAAATCCTTTGCACTATTTTCCTCTTACCAGAAAATTCAGAACGAAAATCTCCACGAATCACTTATAAACATTTCCAACAAGAAAAATGGTTTTCGGACTGCGCGCTAGAGTATTCAAATTCTGACTGACTTCTGATGGCGGGGTTAAGAAAACAGCAGTATATATATCATTAGATTTCTCTGATCTCAAATGGTGTTAATTTCGCGCTCCTCTATGGCCCAAGATGAAAGGCTTACGATTCAGACTACCAGAGTCTCTCGTCTGAAGTTGTTGACCGACATCAAAGATTTTAGTTCTGCTAGCGGGTTTCTCTTCAGAATGCCCGCGTCTCGAGATCAAAGAGCACAGGGGAGTTCTAGACTTTCACTGAGTAAAACTACAAAGGGTCTGTGCCGTCGCTCTCTCACGTGCTGTCTGTCTGTCAGGTATTATGATTGACAGATGAGCTCGCGTGAGAAGAACGAAGTAAACAATGCGTGATTTGCTTCTTGTTATGACTGACAGGTCACTAAAATTGTAAATACTGTGTTAGCCCGTGTTTAAAGAAAAGAGGGCGGGACAAAAGGTGAGCTGCAGAAGTAGACATTCGATATAATGCATGTTTTTAGCTAGCAAATCATAAAGCAGCTATGAGTTTACAATAAGCTGTCAGATTACTGTATGCTCTTTTTCCAGTGCACGTCACACATTTAGAAGAAAGTATTTTGGTGCCAATTGTTGTCATAGCCAGGAGTGGAATTGAGGACGAGCTCTCAATATCTAACCAAATGCTCCTAAGGCGTGCGTAACACATAGCCTCTGACAACAAAAGTCCAACTCCTGGCCTTCTCGTAGCGGCACCGTTTAAAAACTAACAGGAGAAGAGGCGAAGGGTGAGTGTCTGGCGCCGTAAAACCAGATTGCTCCAGGTACATTTTTGTATGTACCTGCAAGGATACTTGGAGAGGAGATTGGCACTGCCAAGCAGACCTCTTGCCCACTGAAATGCTGTGATGGAAAGTCAACTCAATAATAATATGCCGGATCGGCCGAGGCCCGGATAAACAACGACCGCGCTCTCATTGCCCCTTGAGAGAGATAAGTCAGTGAATGGGGAACAAACACCTGTTTTGAAACTTCCTAGAGAAAGTTTTGTTGTTGGAACTTAGAATGTACGCAGGCTATATGCGTGTGGAAAAGTCAGGGAAGTAACACATGAACCTGCTAGATACTCGTGGGACATCCTGGGCCTAGCGGAAGTCAGATGGACAGGATTAAGTGAATCAATAACGGATGATGGTCACAAAATTTGGTTTAGTGGAGATGATGTGATAGTTTCATTGATTCTCAACCCAACTTCTAACCCAGGTTCTTTTGCTTGTGTGATTGCTTTTACGTTGACCCTTGTGTATGTTCTCGACTTAGTGTACCCTTTTCTTATGTTCGCTGGCTGTAATTGTAGGCGCCGTACCTTTGTGGCCTACCTTGTTCCTATGACTACTGAATGAGATCAAATTATCTGACAAATATAATACTTGGAAGGACTTGACGACTCAGAGCTGACAACAAAAGTTCTTTATTAGTTGTCAAGGAACATATTCACAACTTGGCTACCCCCGAGCCTGATTATCAATAAATATACATGTGAGACTTCATTGATGACACTCCTACATCACGTACTGCACTGGTTAGGAACTAATGTTATTATCTCTTGATTAGCTCAGGATCTCTGCTGTCTACTTTGTTATTCTATCCACCCATCACTACTACACATCACTACTGATTAATGGGCTGTTCTCCATCTATTAAATTTGTTTAGAAGTATTGTCTGGGTCACCACCAGTGCTGGTGATTTCTTCGTAGCTATAAACTATTCTTTGTACTACCTGCCTATGTGTCCGACACTGGACCTCTGCTTTAACACTTGTTCTTGTCTATCTGCTCTCAGCTAATTACACGAGTGTTTACATACCAGAATAAAACTACTGGCGATATCTGCTGGACACAGCTCGACATGAAAAACTATTTGTTATGGAAATATCTTGCATCAGTCTTCTTTTCTTCTTCTCTGCACACTGCAGCAGTACCATAAGCAACATGGCACCTCAGCTGTCTATAACATGGTAGAAGGTCGTACGGTTAGTCTAATTTCTAACCTGCTCTCAGCTGACGACCATTGAAGAGTGATCTCAACTCTTTTCTTCCCCCACGGGTTTCTCGTGACACAATGTTGACCTAAAACCAAGTTCCACTACTCATAAATTATTCTTACATATTCCTATCCCAGTTCTCTCCCTTTCCTATCACAATACCTCCCTTATCCTAAAAAAGGTTTGTCCCTGAGGACAAATTTTTCTCTCCCCTTAATTACTACACCTACCTCTACCCTAAAACTTAATATATCTACTTCCTTGACCAGTACTACAATACATAAACATTTAAATCAAATATATCATCATTCTACTCACACGGAGTAATCTATTATGTGTTCATCATCATCTTCCTACTACCTCATCATATTGTAACCATATGATGCTGACCACAAAACATAATCTGTATTCACTACTAACTGTGACTTATTTATACCTTGTACACTTCTTTCATCAACAATTTATTATATCTTTCACACTCCATTTTCACTCTGAACCTCACCATTCCCTACTTTGTTTCTGAGCTCAACATTTTATTTCCATTAGCTGTCATATCCAGCTCATTTGTCTACCATTGTAAGTCATTCCATCATGACCTACCGAGCATCATCATACTTATACTCACTTTCTTATTTACTTTTTTCATAGTTAACACCTTTTCACACAATATACTGTAACTGCCTGTTACCCTCAATTTATAATATATACAATCGTTTGTGATCCATTTAAACATCATGGTATCACTGATTCTTTATTATTGCTATCCCCCCTGGCTACACTTCCACCTATCTTTTGGACCTAAAAATACCTTGTGTGGTCCCCTAATACGAACTACTTGCGTTTCCATATCGTCTATCTATTCCTAACTCTTTAATCTTCTTTCTATTTCTTTATCCTCACGTGCCTGTGCACTCATCTGTCCTGCTTTCCGTATTCGTGTATTTCAATCTCTTTCTTCCCTACTCTTTTGTTCCTCATAGCATTCTGCCCTTTTTCGTAAACCTTCTCTTACTATATTAGTTCAGTCCAGAACTCACATTCACCTCTTGTCGTCTCACTTATAATTCCTCCGTCATATGTTCGTTATATTTTGGTTACTTGTAGAACCTTTCTCTATATCTCTGCCATTTACACATGGCTTCTCCCAACATACTTATGTGTACCCTCCGTGTATCTCTCTGTTATATCTCTATGGTTTCGCAAAACTTCATTGTCTCTGCCATCTCTTCCTCCCTTATCCACTATATTCGATCCATCTGGAACAGTATCCCTAAATACTGTTGTCTGTCATCCCCCTATGACTTCTCCGATCTCCAACCTTTTGCCACCGTCACCCTGGCTTCTTAATCACTCCTATACTCCACCATTTTCCTCATGGTTTATCTTCACCATTTTCCTTCCCCTCATCTCTTCTGACACTACCCATGTCTTTTCTTTCTCTACTATTATCGCCAACCTCCCATGGCATCTGCTCTGACCTCTCTACACCCGAGACTTACTTATTCTCTCTCTACTGCAGTAGTCTATCATTCAGATCTACTCAGCTTCTTAATATGTTCAGTGTAAACTGATTGCATCTAGTTTGCCCACAACTAGACTCCCGCTGCAATTTCCTACTTCTCTCTTTCTCCCATTTATCTCCTCTACCTCCTGTTCCCTCATTGGAACTGTACTCTCCAATTTCTCAATTATACACTCTATTCATCTCCAAATATTTCTCACCATCACTTATTTCTCCATATCTCTATCTTCATTATTCCTACCGTCGTCACCACGGCTTTTCCTTTAATTTCGTCCATAATACCATGGCTTCAAATCTACCTCTTACCTCTCTTTTACTCATCTCCTCCTATACTGCAGTACCCTATAGGTCAGGTGTACTCAGTTTACTTCATATGTGCGGTATAGACCAATCATACTTGTCTCCTTAAGACTAGCAACCACCGCCATCTTGTTCCGTATAACATATGCTATGTCTCTCCTCACAATAGCCTCTATCTCTCCCTATTTCCTCACTACTTCATCTCCAAAAATTTCATGATCATGGCCTCTTTCGTCTTAAACTTCTCCAACGCAATCTGTTTATCCATATCTTGAGTCTCCTCTACTCATCTAACCTCGTCAACACTTTGCTTCCTTTCTACCTCTGTATCTCGTGTATCTCCCGAGTTTCTCTCAACCTCGTTACTTCTTACTTCATCAACCGTTTGCTTTTATTTCTCTCTATCTTCCATGTCTTCCCTTCTCGTACTCCCTGGGTTTCTCTCAGGTTCTTTACTTTTTAATTTGTCGCTACCTCGACCTCTACTTGTACCTTCTCCATCCTTATTTCTCGTCTTTGACTCCTCTCTTCTACTAGATCGGTATCTCCTTCGATCCTTAGTAGTTTCTCTACTTCTATTACTGCTTCTATTTGTCTCCTTCTTCTTAGCTTCTCGGCTGTTGGATCGGTAATCCCTTCGATCCGTATGTGTTCTATCTCTCTGTGTATCTAGTCTCTCTGGACTCTTGGATCGGTATTTCCTTCGACCCGTATCTCTTCTATCATCACTTCTATTTCTCAGCCTATCTCGGCTCTTAGATCGGAAATCCCCTCGATCTGTTTTACTTCTTCTTTCTATACCATTATCTCTCCTATTTTCCTTGCTGGCTCTAGTCTTGGGTCGGTATTCTCTTCGACCCGTCTCCCTACTTGTCTCATAGTATCTCTACTCTTCGATCTCACATCCACCTGTTCTACTTGTCTCAACTTTTCAAGGCGTCTTCTATAATCTGATGAATTGTCTGTAGACGACCCACATCTCTTCGTCTTTTGTGTGCTCCCTTCCACTATCTCTCTTCTCTGGAATTTCCGTCTGCTATGTCTGTGACGCTCGTCACTCTCCTCAGACAACATACTGTCAGAGTCACTTGACATCGATACCTCTTCTGGAGTCCTTCTCCGTCTGCTCCTATTTTCTACATAATTGATCGTTTTCCGACCCTGGTCTATCCTCCTCTTGTGTTTCCCTGTGTCTGCCTCTCCACTTCGAGCGTACCTGCATTTGTGCTGGATTTCTTATCTTCGCGAGTGGCATATTGTATTCTGACGAATCGTCGGATGACGTATAATATCTCTTCTTTCCACGTCTAATGTCTCTCGCCCTGTCCTCCTGATCGTCTGTTTGTCCATTTCCCTCCATCTCTTCTTCTTCCTGCTGATTTTCTTGTTGCCTCTCCGCTTCCTGCAACTGTCGTAATTTGTTCTCTTGCTCTGCTAATCTATTTTCTCTCTCTTGTAGTCTCTGTACATATTCCATGAGCGGAATGTCCTCTTCGCTCTCCGAGTTATCTCTTACGTTTCTCAACCTCCGTAATACTTCCGGTAATGTTCTGTCAACCTTTCCTCTCCCCGACGTTCCCGCCTGATCACGCTGTACATCTTCCTCTTCTTCCTCTATTTCTACCTCTGTCTGCTTTCTCTGTCTATTTCTCCCTGTATCCTGTTTGTCTTCCCCATCTTTCTCTCTTCCTCTCTCCTGTTTGTTTTGTGAATCGTTAAAAATTCCAGATCTTTGGTTTTGGTTTTTAGGTTGTGTATGTATCTCCGCTCTAGTGACTATACGACTTCCACCTGCTCTTGGTGTGTATGACTCTTCTGGAGAACTTTCTTCTGATGTAGCTTCATCTGTGTCCTCTGGTACCACTACATAATGGGTCTTCTTCTTGTTATGTTCCTGCGGTGGTATGTCTATAGGTTTCTGCGTTTGTAACCTTAGATGTTGTAAATTCGCGTTGATGGTTTTATTTTGATCTTGTTTCCATATTTGATATGTTGTTTCTGAAAGGCGTCGTAACACCTGCCAATTCGGAATCCAGTTCTGGTCTAGTTTTCCACTCGTAACATGTTTCCTATAGAAAACTATTTCTCCTGGCTTGAATTCCTGTGCAACTGCACTTTTATTCGCATTTCTTTGCCTTCTTTCAAAATCTTTCTTGATGTTCCTTTGTGCTAAGGTATGTGCTCTGTGCTTTTCCCGGTCTAGTATTTCCATGTCATTTAGCGCAAATACGTCATGATGTTTCATGATAGAGTCTTGAAATATTCTTTTCTTCTTGGGGTCTGTCCTTATCTGTGACTTAATTTCTTTCATCCTATCCTTCATGTTATCCTGTTGTGTATTCCGTCCCTGCATTCCATCTCTTTGTTGACCGGTTCCAGTCTCATATAACTTCCTATTGGTATGTCTATCTCCAAAGTAAGGTTGTCGCCCCCTTCCTTGAACCATTTCTATCCTATGTACTCGATCGGATGTGTAGTACGGTCTGTGACAATTGTTTCTCCATCTTGTGTCTCTTTCCCTATATTCTATGCGATTGTTGTTTCTATGACTCTATCTTCTTTCCCTCCACATGCATTCCTGTTCTCTACACGCTAGACAATTACTGGTATTCATATAATCCCGTCTTTACTGTTGGCTACCCCTCCTAGTGTATGTTTTCCTATCTCGGATACCACTATGTCTATCTTTCCTTTCGTTGTATTTATCCTGTCCTTGTCTGCTGCCTTCAGTGTGTGACATGTGTTGTACTCTCCCCACAATGACTCCTCTTGGTATCGTGACATGCTTTGCTTCTGTGTTGAGTAGCATAACTGGAAATTGAGACTTGTTTCTTATCACTACTATGCCCTCCGTCATGTTTATGCACGGTTCATCAGCTATGTCTGCATCATGGAATTCCACTGTTCTGACCGTCTGTCCAATTTTATAATATGGTGACCTCTTAATTTTTCCTGTGACTATGTTCACCGTATTCGGACGTAAAGTAATCGGTTTCTGTAATCTTATCACAGTTGCGATATGCATATCATCTTGCATGTCAATGTACTCATCCTGAATCCTTAGCTTCTGTATGTCAAAGTACAACCTTATGCTGTATTTCTTCATAAAATCTCTGCCCAATATGCAATTCCATGACATACCTTTCACTATAACAAAAGTTTGCATCAATGACTTCGTTTCAATGTTAAACCGTAGCGTTGACATTCCCATCACCTTTAACCTTTCACGTGACACTGATGTGAGTTGCATGCGTGTTTTTTTCAATTTGGGTGGCTGACGTAGCTGTTTATACAACCCAAATCTTAATAAGCTAACACTAGTGTCTGAGTCCAAGAGACTTCTGATTTTTCTGTCACCTATTGTTATCAAACACGAACTCGGATCTGTATGGTACGTTTCGTTCACTGTTGATATATCTCTATTCTGTTTCCTTATCCTTGGTCCTCCTTCTATATGTACCTGCTTATTCTCCTGTGACCTATTTATCACCCTATTCATGTCACTTTCTCTCATGTGAGTAGGTCTGCCTTTTCCCTGACAACTGTATCTACCGTAACGAGGTGTATCGAAAGCCCTCGTGCGGTGCATGCATGAGTGTGCTCCTTGTGTGTGATTGTATTGAGGTTGACACCAGGTGTCGTCCCTGTCCCTACACATAGCCTGTCGCGGACCTTGATAACTACCCATATGTGTAGCCCTACTGCTTTGATACCTGCGTGGTGGTCTCCATGTACACACGCTAGCTGTGTGTCCCCGCTGATGACTGTTATAGCATTCCATATCTTGCACCCATCGGCGACCTGTTTGTTGTCTTCTTCCATGACCATTTCCTCGACCGACATTATCTATCTCCATTGGCTCCTCTTCATCAACCCTTGCCTGTTCTACTCTCAACTCAAACCTTCTCCTTATGTTTTCTTCTGCAATGGCAGAATCCATAGTGTCTTTTAACGCCTTATGATCTTTCCTTATTAAGTGGAGTTTGATGGCATCGATATATAATCCGTCTACGAAAGTACCGATCAATTGGTCATCTATTCCTTGTCTGTCTATCGCTTCAGCTGGAAATACGTCTTCAATGATGTTAAACATTCTATCAGTATACATTTTATCGTTTCCTCTTTGCTTTGTTTTATCTTTCTACGTTTCTGCCATCCTAGATGTACATCTTGTAATTCTCCATATCTCTTCACCAATTCCTATTTGAAATCTTTCCATGATTCCTCTGGCACTGTGTCTAACCTTCTTCTAATGAAATCAGCTACTAAATGTGTGCTGGTAAGAAAAGCTAACAATCTGTTTTCATTGTCTGAGGCCTGAACTGATAACGAATATCTCTCTATTTGTAAGAGCCAGGTCTTACATTCAGTAGATTTACCTGAAAACGTATCAACATTCCCCTTGACATTGGCAAGTTTGCTGTTTTTGTCTACCCTACCCAATGTCTCAGATACCTGGCGTAATACGCCTACTACCGTTTCTGTCTGTTGTTCCATTTATAGCCCTGAAAATTAAAAAAAGTTATGTTAGTGTGGCTTCTTGGGGCTCTGAAAAAAAATTCTCTGGTTAATTATCTTGATGTTGTAACAAAACAATTGTTATTCACAGCAAATCTCTATACCAAAAATATGAAGGAAATTATAATACACGAAAAGGTTCAAAAGTTGTATGCCAACAATACTTCTACCTAATTATAACTAACTAACTACACTGTATCTGGACGTAGGTTCCTGGTGAATGTTTCTTTTCTGGACTGCTGACTTGAGTGTGCACACTGTTTTTGTTTCTTTCTTTCTTCCCTGTTGTTTTCTGTGTTATGAGCGGCTGTTGTTGATACTTGTTACACTGTTCATAGAAGGATCACTCTGGTGTGATGATGTTTGACCCATACCCGACTGTGGAATTAAGTTATAAAGAAAATGTATCTTCGTCACCGTTGACTTGAATCCCTTCGTTGGCCTTGTTACGCCCGGCTGCTCTTCATAAGTCTCGGCACGTAACTGTCTTGTTTTCTTCAATGTTGACTTGAATTCATGCTTCGTTGATCTCGACGTTGTGTTTTTTTTCAATCGCCTGCGTTTTGATAAGTACACTGTTTTGTAACACACGTAATCTTCCCACAAGTGGTCACTGGCACCATAAAGGCAATTGTGTGATAGTTTCATTGATTCTCAACCCAACTTCTAACTCAGGTTCTTTTGCTTGTGTGATTGTTGTTACGTTGACCTTTGTGTATGTTCTCGACTTAGTGTACCCTTGTCTTATGTTCGCTGGCTGTAATTGTAGGCGCCGTACCTTTGTGGCCTACCTTGTTCCAATGACTACTGAATGAGATCAAATTATCTGACAAATATAATACTTGGAAGGACTTGACGACTCAGAGCTGACAACAAAAGTTCTTTATTAGTTGTCAAGGAACATATTCACAACTTGGCTACCCCCGAGCCTGATTATCAATAAATATACATGTGAGACTTCATTGATGACACTCCTACATCACGTACTGCACTGGTTAGGAACTAATGTTATTATCTCTTGATTAGCTCAGTATCTCTGCTGTCTATTTTGTTATTCTATCCACCCATCACTACTACACATCACTACTGATTAATGGGCTGTTCTCCATCTATTAAATTTGTTTTGAAGTATTGTCTGGGTCACCACCACTGCTGGTGATTTCTTCGTAGCTATAAACTATTCTTTGTACTACCTGCCTATATGTTCGACACTGGACCACTGCTTTAACACTTGTTCTTGTCTATCTGCTCTCAGCTAATTACACGAGTGTTTACATACCAGAATAAAACTGCTGGCGATATCTACTGGACACAGCTCGACATGAAAAACTATTTGTTATGAAAATATCTTGCATCAGAACTCCGCCAATGCCGGTCCCAAGCCCGGATGAAAAAGGAGGAGGGCGGGCTGCATGGAGGCCGTAAGGAGGCAGCCCCTCCACCATGCAAAGGCACAACAGGCCAATCACCTGTTTGCTTTAAATCACGATTACTAGCAACACAAGAGAGAAAACTGGACTGATTCTAAAGGCGACGAACTGGAACGGACTACGGACTACGACTTATGGAACTTGGAACACAAGAAGTATAAATGGGAAGGAATAGGAGCTGGTGGAAGAGATGAGGAAAGCAAAACTAGAAATCCTGGCTATAACGGAAACAAAGAAAAAAGGACAAGGAGTCATGGATCTCGATGGCAACACGCTGCTCTACAGTGGTGTACCCATGTCTGAAAGAGCTAAAGGGGGCGTGGGTTGCATTGTGGCCCAAAATCAAAAAGATAGTATCAAGGGATGGAACTTTGTCTCGGAGCGCATTATGGTTGTTAAACTAAAAGAAGGAGAAACCGTAGTCAACCTGGTCATAGTGTATGGGCCAAATGAGGATGAGAGAACAGAGGTCAAGGAGGAATTCTTCGAGCTGCTTCAAAGGACAGTGGATGACTGCCTAGATGAAGTTATCATGCTCGGAGATTTTAATGCCAGAGTTGGAAATGACCATGCTAGATGGGGTGGAGTTATCGGAAGATATGGAGAAGATACTCTCAATGACAATGGAAAGCGACTCCTTAGATTCTGCAGTGAGCAGAATCTGATCATTTGTGATAAAATTAACCGTGATACAACGTTAAAATATCTCCAAAGATAAAATGTAGGGATAAAAACTAATGCGTAAGCTACTAGACGACATGATCGCCCACGCCGCGGGTCACCATCCGCCATGGAAACTAACTTGTTAGACGTGAAGGCAAAACATTTACCCTTGGAACGGGATGAGAACGGAGATCAAAAGGAAAAAATATGACTGAACACGTGCTTGAAACTAGCAAGGCTAAAAAGACGCAATTGGTGGGGAAAGGAAAAAAATTCACGTCCCCAAGTTGACACAAGGTAAAGAAATCGACAAAAGGGACCTTAGCTATTATACGCAACAGTCATTTCTTGGACGCTTTTGCGATAACTTAGTCCGTTTATTTGAATTCAGCGGCAAACGCAGTACAGAAGATGCTCGAAAATATTTCAAAAAACCAACTAACCTTGAAAAGTAAATTTTTCTTAATAATAATGGTAGGAATATAAAACCTAGCTGGCCTGATGGCCCATCTTGAGCAGTGAAATAATATGCTTTCATTTATACAGACGGATAGATACTAAGAAAGATATTGACAAAAGACTGTGTTGTTCATATCAGCGAGCGACTGCATTGAAACAAAAAATGTCACTAATTTTCAAAAACTGCGGCCTTGAGACTCAAGTGCTAAAATCTAGTTGGAATGAAAGAGAGGGAATGTGGTGGAGAATTGTGGCTAAAAATAACTTTAAAGGCAAAATTGTGTAGGGGACGGCAGAGTTGGTTCAAAAAACAAGTGTGTTTTTTTTGTGAAACGCAAGTAGAGACAGACGGACCAACAGACAATAATACATACTTGACTGAGGTATGACTGAATTGACTTTTGGTAGGAGGTTTGAATTTGAAAAGGAAAAAAGGCGGTGATTGGCCACAGATAAACATATTATTGGCGCTCAGACGCGCATTTTTGCCATTCAACATAAACTGTCCAGTAGTAGACACAGAAATAATTCAGTGGTGTATTTCCCACAAGCTAATTGAAATATTTAGAGGGACGCCATACTAGAGCCAGCAGTTCAGCTGAGATTTGCTAGCATATAACTGTGTTCTCTATTCATAATTCTGGTAAGACTGAAAGTATTTCTTTGTATATTTTAATATTTGTTTAATGTTTCGAGTGAATTGATACTGCCATATCAAAATCTATCCCTTACAACAAGTAAGGATTCGCTCTAGACCCCCCGCCCCAGTTCAGGGTCTAGAGACAAACAAAATACATAAACTCCAGCAAGGATTATGAAGGGCGGAGCAAGTGTTGAGATCAGTGGAACATATCACCTATCCTATTCAATGGCAAGAAGCTAATGAACATATTTCAGAATATGTAGTCTGGGGGAACTTATCCTATGTGAAACCAACTTGGTAAGATGTGCTGTATGGTCAGAGAGATCTGACCCCGTCTATGTGGTGTTGTTGTGTAGTGTTGAGTGTAGAAGTGGCTCAGGAGGTAGAGTTCTGACACATGACCAAATACTTTTATTTCAGAACTGTGAGTTTTTATTTGGCACCAAAGTGGTGTCAAATGCTATGTTGAAAATACAAGAGTGGACCCGTGCAGTCTAATATTTTGGCAGAGCAGCCTTATATTGCCCCCAAGCACGGAGAGGTGGGGCCACCAGATTCCAGCACCAGAACTACTCATTCAAGATACGTGAGCGTCTGGCCTGCTGGATATTCACCAACTTATTTTCTAACACACCAACTATATTCCCATCAATAAATGGACAATGTTTAGTCGCCATAGACAGGGAGTGATGAGGCCACCCCAACAGCACATCCATTAATCGTTCTCCCAGATAAATTACAACTATAAACAGTAGTAATATTAACTAGTCTTGTAAAATACATATGTACACACCTTTCATTTATTATGCCATATATTCATGCAGTTTATTCATAATTTCAAAACCTTTCATATGTTCTGACCAAAATAAAACCTTGGTTCAGAACAAATAAACTTAAAGAAAATTTACTATCAAAATTTTACACAGCTTGAGTTAGTTCAGTGTGTTATAACATTTTATTAATATTATTAGACTTATTAAATATCTGTGTGTGTGTATGTAAACTACCACAACACATTACATATCAGTACCCTAGAATTTTAACGTAGCCACATTCATTAGTAAAAAAAGGTAGGTGTGAGGTCGTAGTGGTAGCAAGAAGGGCCTTCTGTAAATTCAGAGCTACATTTATCTCAGGAGCCTTCACAGCTGACCTCATGCATCACCCTAGGTAATATCACAACCATACAGTACCATCAAATCCACTACATACATTGGGGGCTCGTCCGGGATAATTAGCTTAACAGTAATATTAGGATCTCCTGGTGGGAGAATTAAATTAGGGGAACAAATTATAAAAATTAAAAGTGTCCCTTAAAATTAAAAGTGAAAATAAAAGTTGGTGAATCTTCACAGCCAGTGGTAATTAATTAGTTAACTGGCTAATTAGAATTACTTTAGACTATAGTAATTAGAATTACTTTAGTGGTTGGAAATTTTATCTTGCTCATTGCTAAATTGTCTAAAAAGTATGGCGGAGCTAGCCAAATTCAGATCAGCTGCTGTGCTAACGGCAAAGGATATGGGAATGGATGGTCAGGTTTTAATTCAATATGTAACGGCTGAATGTGATAAGTATATTGAACGGGAAGAAAGAAGATTAGAAAAAGAGGCCGAAAGAAAATTAGAGTCTGAAAGATTAGCTGAAGAGAAGAGGTTGCAAATTGAGGCTGATAGAGAACTTAAGAGGCTGCAGATTGAGGCTGACAAAGAGGCTAAAGCATTAGAGGCAGAAGAAAAACGACAGCAAAGGGAAGCAGAAGAAAAAAGAGTGACTGCCGAAAGGGAAGCAGAAGAAAAAAGATTGACTGCCGAAAGGGAGGCAGAAGATAGAAGGTTGCAAAGGGAGCACGAATTACGACAAAGGGAGCTGGAGCTACAAGGCCAGGCTCCTGAAAATGGTGCCAGCCCTTTTGCCTCGGATGCTACGCCCAGTCTGGGAGCCTCAACATCAGCTATGGGGTTTCATTTAGACCATTTTGTTGAGAAAGACGATGACATAGAGGGGTACCTCGGACGTTTTGAGTTATTAGCTACTACATATGGGTTAGAGAGAGAGAGAAAGGTGGAGTTTAAAGTTATCACAGGGACTGAGAGGTACTTCTTATGAAGTCTTCGCAAAAATGAACAGAGAAGACCAAGACAATTATGACATGTTAAAGCAGGCTTTGTTATTAAGGTACGAACAAAATGGTGAATTTTATCGTAAGAAATTTAGAAATGCCAAACTGTTGTCTGGGGAGACATACCACCAATTCTCTGCCAGACTGGAAACCTATTTGGAGAAATGGACGACTCTGGGGAAGATCCAAGATCTTAAGGAGATGATCATGATAGAGCAATTGAGAGAGTCCATGGCTCCAGACATGAGAAAATTTCTCATGGAACAAGGTGCAGAGAAGTTGGGGGAGGTTTTAAATGTCGCTGAGAGGTATCAGGCAGCCCAGGCAGAGGTAAGTGGTGCTAAAAAGAAGCACATAGACAATTTTAAAGCTCCACAGCAATTTAATAAATTTGATAATAGAGAACAGGGAAATAAAGGTAGGACAAACTTTGAACGGCCAAGAAATGACTATCGCGACAGAAACTCACAGTTCAATGACCAAAAGTTCAATGAAAGAAAACCGTTGAACCAAGGAAAAAGATGGGGTAAATGGTGCAAGAAGGATAACCATAACACCGAATTTTGTAGAAGGAAACCTTCAAACATTGCTGCAATGAAGTCGGGGACTCAAAGATTAAAGGTTAATCCTAATGGACAGCAGGAACCTTATCACCCCCCAGTTTGTGAGGATGTTATTTGTAATGGGGTCACCATAAGGTGCCTTTATGATACAGGTTTGGATTATGATTCAGTTGTGAAGTCTAGCCTAGTGGACCCAAGTCAGTATACCACAGAAACAGTGGAAATACAAGGGGCGACTAAGGACATACCACTCATGACACTTCCCATCGCAAGGATAACGGTGAAAACTCGCTATGTGGAAGGAGAAATCAGAGCAGCAGTGATAGATGAACCAATCTACCCTCTGATATTGGGGTGTAGATACGTCTTCTTGGGGAATCCCGAGAGACCTGTGATCATGGCGACAGTGCAGACCAGGTCACAGAAGAAGGAGGAAGAAGGTGAACCTATAAATGCTCATCCAGAGGAGATGAGGAAGGCGCAGGCTGAGGATAGGACACTCAAGCCATGTTTTAAAAAATTGCCCAAATGCCACACACCTCCGAGCAAGGGGGAATATTTTATGAAGAACAAACTATTATACAGGAAGGTCGGAACTGGAACAAATGGTCACAACCAGCTGGTTCTTCCCACTTCATATAGGGATAAAGTGATGGAACTCGGGCATACGATTCCCTTCAGTGGTCACATGGGGATCAGCGCCACAGGACAGCGTATAGCTTGTCATTACTTCTGGCCAGGGATAACATAGGATATAAAAAGATATGTCAAATCCTGTCCAGAATGTCAAAGGGTAGCTCCAAAGCACTGGACTGCTCCTGCAACTCTAGGGGAAATGCCCATAGTGGGAACACCTTTTGAGAGGGTTGCAGTGGATATTGTGGGACTTCTCACTCGGACCAAGAGGAGGAACAGTTACATCCTTACTCTGGTGGACACTTGTTCTATGTGGGGAGAGGCGGTAGCCCTGCCATCAATTGATTCAAAACATGTAGCAGAGGCACTACTTACAATATTCACCCGATTAGGATTCCCGCATCAAATCTTGACGGATAATGGCTCTCAGTTCAAGGGGAAACTAACGGAAGAAGTTTTTAAGCTATTTCAAGCCAGACACTTTCATTGTAGTCTGTACCATCCGCAAGGGAACGGCCAGGTAGAGAGGTTCAACGGGACTCTCATTTCTATCCTGAGAAAGCTGGCACACGAAAAACCGGATCTGTGGGATCAATTCCTGCCCGCCGCGTTGTTTGCGTATCGGGAGGTACCACATAGTTCAACCGGGATGGCTTCGCAACTCTGCTATTTGGGAGGCCAATAAAAGGTCCCCTAGAAGCACTATTAAGGACCTGGACAGATGAGAAGGCGGAAGAGACTGTTACCTCATCTTATCAATACGTGAACGAACTGACCACTCGTTTGAAACCTGGATGGAAACTGGCAAATGATAATTTGAAACAAGCCAGGAAGAAACATGCAGCATATTTTAATAGGAAGGCAAAGGACACAGAACTAGCTGTGGGAGAGAAGGTGCTTCTTCTACTACCCGGCAGCCAGAATAAATTACAAATTGGATGGCAAGGTCCATATACGGTTCTAGAGAAGGTGTCTAGAACAAACTATAAAATTGACAAAAGGGGGAAGGAGAAAGTTTATCACGTAAACCTGTTAAAGAAGTATCTGGACAGACCACTCCAGGAAAGCACCCCCTTACTGACCTTGGCTATCGCAACTCAAATGCAAAAGGAACTACTCACCTCACATGAATACCCATTACATCCTTGTGAAACAGCAGCACAGGTAAAAGTCAGTAAGCACCTGACTAAAAATCAGAGGGAGAGAGTTCAACAGGTTCTGGAGGAACATACAGATGTATTAACAGATAAACCAGGCCATACAAATTTGCTACAGTATGACATGAAACTGGTAGACTCAAACCCAATCTGTATGAGAGCCTATTCTATTCCGTTCGCGAAGGAGAAGGCATTGAAGGAAGAAATAGATTATTTGTTGAAGGAGGGGATTATTTCACACAGTGAATCATCTTTTAGCTCTAGTGTCGTTTTGTTGAGAAAACCGTCTGGGGAACACAGGCTGTGCATAGATTACAGGAAACTGAATGCTGTCACAGAAGGACAAGTGGATCCATTACCAGACACAAAACTGTTATTTGCCAGATTAAACAAGGCAAAATACTTTTCAAAGGTGGATCTTAGTAAAGACTATTACCAGATTCCAGTGAAGCCTGAAGTGAGACCTTATTTGGCTTTTAGCACTTCGGATGGACATTATGAATTCAACATGCTACCATTCGGACTGAAAAATGCTCCGAGTGTATTTTCAAGGATGATGCGCAAATTGTTGGATCCCCTGAATAACCCATGTATCACGAATTTCATGGATGATATTCTCGTCGCCACAGAGACATTTGAAGAACACATTGACGCTCTAAAAATGTTATTTAATAGGCTTAGGGAGGCGAACTTAACTGCTAGGCCAACAAAATGTTGTATTGGATGCAAAGAGTTGGAATTCTTGGGACACACTGTATATCAGGGTAACATGACCCCTGACCCCAAGAACTTGGAAAAACTGCAGAGAGCACCTAGACCACAAACAAAAAAGGACGTGCGATCATTCGTGTCGTTATGCGGATTTTATCTAAAATACATCAAGGATTTTAACTCTATTTGTGCTCCTCTGACTGATCTGACTCGCAAGGGACTTCCAGATAAAATTATTTGGACTGCGCAAAGTGAATTAACGTTCCAAGACTTAAAGGAAAAACTCACTAGCAAGCCTATTCTCAAACTGCCTGATTTGACACAGGATTTTGTCGTAAGAACAGATGCAAGTAATGTGGGACTCGGGGCGGCTTTGTTGCAAAGATCATCTTCACCTGATGGGGAACTGAACCCAGTCGCTTATGCAAGCCGCAAAATTAATAAGGCGGAACAAGGATATTCCACAAGCGAAAAAGAATGTTTAGCGTTAATCTGGACAATAAAGAAGTTTCAAATCTATCTGTATGGTAGGAATTTTGTGGTCCAGACGGATCATCAGCCCTCGTATTCTTATCTCAGGCTAAGCATGAAAACGCAAGATTGCTGAGGTGGTCTTTATTGCTTCAACCTTATCAGTTTAGTATCCAATATATCCCACGCAAATTGAATGTCGGTGCAGATTTCCTCAGTCGGCACCCCTGTGATCAAAATTAGAGTAGTGGCAGGCGTGAGGAGTAATTTTATCTATGTGTATCACTGGTTTTGGAACTTGCCGTAGGCATGTTTTCAAGTGGGGAGATGTGTGATAAAATTAACCGTGATACAACGTTAAAATATCTCCAAAGATAAAATGTAGGGATAAAAACTAATGCGTAAGCTACTAGACGACATGATCGCCCATGCCGCGGGTCACCACCCGCCATGGAAACTAACTTGTTAGACGTGAAGGCAAAACATTTACCCTTGGAACGGGATGAGAACGGAGATCAAAAGGAAAAATTATGACTGAACACGTGCTTGAAACTAGCAAGGCTAAAAAGACGCAATTGGTGGGGAAAGGAAAAAAATTCACGTCCCCAAGTTGACACAAGGTAAAGAAATCGACAAAAGGGACCTTAGCTATTATACGCAACAGTCATTTCTTGGACGCTTTTGCGATAACTTAGTACGTTTATTTGAATTCAGCGGCAAACGCAGTACAGAAGATGCTCGAAAATATTTCAAAAAACCAACTAACCTTGAAAAGTAACTTTTTCTTAATAATAATGGTAGGAATATAAAACCTAGCTGGCCTGATGGCCCATCTTGAGCAGTGAAATAATATGCTTTCATTTATACAGACGGATAGATAATAAGAAATATATTGACAAAAGACTGTGTTGTTCATATCAGCGAGCGACTGCATTGAAACAAAAAATGTCACTAATTTTCAAAAACTGCGGCCTTGAGACTCAAGTGCTAAAATCTAGTTGGAATGAAAGAGAGGGAATGTGGTGGAGAATTGTGGCTAAAAATAACTTTAAAGGCAAAATTGTGTAGGGGACGGCAGAGTTGGTTCAAAAAACAAGTGTGTTTTTTTGTGTGAAACGCAAGTAGAGACAGACGGACCAACAGACAATAATACATACTTGACTGAGGTATGACTGAATTGACTTTTGGTAGGAGGTTTGAATTTGAAAAGGAAAAAAGGCGGTGATTGGCCACAGATAAACATATCATCGGCGCTCAGACGCGCATTTTTGCCATTAAACATAAACTGTCCAGTAGTAGACACAGAAATAATTCAGTGGTGTATTTCCCAGAAGCTAATTGAAATATTAAGAGGGACGCCATACTAGAGCCAGCAGCTCAGCTGAGTTTTGCTAGCATATAACTGTGTTCTCTATTCATAATTCTGGTAAGACTGAAAGTATTTCTTTGTATATTTTAATATTTGTTTAATGTTTCGAGTGAATTGATACTGCCATATCAAAATCTATCCCTTACAACAAGTAAGGATTCGCTCTAGACCCCCCGCCCCAGTTCAGGGTCTAGAGACAAACAAAATACATAAACTCCAGCAAGGATTATGAAGGGCGGAGCAAGTGTTGAGATCAGTGGAACATATCACCTATCCTATTCAATGGCAAGAAGCTAATGAACATATTTCAGAATATGTAGTCTGGGGGAACTTATCCTATGTGAAACCAACTTGGTAAGATGTGCTGTATGGTCAGAGAGATCTGACCCCGTCTATGTGGTGTTGTTGTGTAGTGTTGAGTGTAGAAGTGGCTCAGGAGGTAGAGTTCTGACACATGACCAAATACTTTTATTTCAGAACTGTGAGTTTTTATTTGGCACCAAAGTGGTGTCAAATGCTATGTTGAAAATACAAGAGTGGACCCGTGCAGTCTAATATTTTGGCAGAGCAGCCTTATATTGCCCCCAAGCACGGAGAGGTGGGGCCACCAGATTCCAGCACCAGAACTACTCATTCAAGATACGTGAGCGTCTGGCCTGCTGGATATTCACCAACTTATTTTCTAACACACCAACTATATTCCCATCAATAAATGGACAATGTTTAGTCGCCATAGACAGGGAGTGATGAGGCCACCCCAACAGCACATCCATTAATCGTTCTCCCAGATAAATTACAACTATAAACAGTAGTAATATTAACTAGTCTTGTAAAATACATATGTACACACCTTTCATTTGTTATGCCATATATTCATGCAGTTTATTCATAATTTCAAAACCTTTCATATGTTCTGACCAAAATAAAACCTTGGTTCAGAACAAATAAACTTAAAGAAAATTTACTATCAAAATTTTACACAGCTTGAGTTAGTTCAGTGTGTTATAACATTTTATTAATATTATTAGACTTATTAAATATCTGTGTGTGTGTATGTAAACTACCACAACACATTACATATCAGTACCCTAGAATTTTAACGTAGCCACATTCATTAGTAAAAAAAGGTAGGTGTGAGGTCGTAGTGGTAGCAAGAAGGGCCTTCTGTAAATTCACAGCTACATTTATCTCAGGAGCCTTCACAGCTGACCTCATGCATCACCCTAGGTAATATCACAACCATACAGTACCATCAAATCCACTACATCATTACAAACACAAAGTTCCCCCATAAGCGCATACATGCATACACTAGATGTGAACCAACAAAGAATGAGAAGTCAGTGATCGACTATGTCATTGTTCGGAGAAGCTCATTCAAATATGTCCGAGATGCTAGAGTCTGGAGGGGGCCAGAGATTGGAAGTGATCACTACCTGCTAACAATCAAAAGAACAACTGAAAGAGTTGCTCAGCCTAGGAACTGTCCAACATCACGCAAGAAACCAAGTAAACGAGCAGGAGAAATGAGCATTAGGACCTACAAGCTGAGAGAGCCAGAAATTAAGACCAGATATCAGGGGCTTATTGCTGCAGCGGTGAGCAACACAGAAGAACGACCTGATGACTTGGAAACCCTCTGGATTAAATTCAAGGATATCATAAAGACAGCTGCTGCAGAAGCATGCGGTGAAGTCCGACTTGGGAACAAGAGAAAGAGGACACCTTGGTGGACAGAGGAAGTCAAAGAGAAAATAAGAGAGAAGAAAATGGCATGGAAACAATACTTAGGAGCTAAAAACACAACAGGACAAATGGAAAAATATAGAGAATATGTGACACTCAGAACAGAAGCAAAGAACAAAGTGCTAGCAGCAAAACAGAAGTCCTGGGAAGAATTTGGAGAAAAGCTGGAGAAAGATGCGCAGGAAAACCGGAGATTGTTCTTTGGGACCCTGGGGAACATGAGGAGGGAAAGGCAATGCCCTCTCGGATTTATGGGGGACAAGCGGGGCAGGTTGCTTGCTGCCCCGAAGGAAGTAATGGGAAGATGGAAAAAATATTTCTCAGAACTCCTGGATGGTGAGCATGGTGAAGCATCAGAAATGATAAACACTAGCACAGAAGAGAAGACCAATGATGGTGAGGATTACATGGAGATGGGGGGGGGGGGGCTGAGGGCAGCGCTGGAGAGGATCGGGATGGGCGGAGCGGCAGGGCATGATGGTATAACACCAGGGGTGGTTGAGTTCATGGGAGCATCAGGCGACCTATTACTCTTAAGGGTTTTACGGGCAGCGTGGTGCAGCGGGGCCATGCCGGGGGATTGGGAGATTGCCATCATGACACCAATTTTCAAAGGGGGTGACAATCGACAGTGTGGAAACCGTAGAGGCATGTCCCTTCTCGGTGTCCCTGGTGAAATCTACTCTGGAGTCCTGGGGCAGAGACTCCGACGCCTGGCTGGGCCACGGTTGGATGGGGTCCAGTGCGGATTCCGAGCAAACCGAGGTACTCAAGACCTAGTCTTCACACTCAGACAGCTGTGAAAGGGCCCTTGAGTATAGGAGTGAGATGCATCTTTGTTTCATAGATCTGGAAGGGGCGTTTGACAGGGTCCCCTGGAGCAAACTTTGGGACTGTTTGGCAAGGAAGAATATTCCAGCACCTCTGATTCATGCTATGCAGAGCTTCTACGGGTCTTGCAGAGATTATGTGAGGACAGCGGACCATAAGTCGGAAGAGTTCAGGACCACCGCTGGTGTGGGACAGGGTGATATCCTGTCACCTTACCTCTTCATACTCCTTATGGACGATGTCATCAAGGCATGTAAGGAGAGAACAAGAGAGTATTCGGTGGGGTACTGGAAGATGAGACAGGTCTGTGTTTCGGAGCTGGCATTTGCTGATGGTGTTGCCCTGGTTGCTAGATCAGAGGCACATCTCCAGTCCGGCCTGCAAGTCTGGAAGGAAGAGCTGGAGAAGAGAGGGATGGTCATGAGCAGCTCTAAAACAGAATCCATGGTGATATCACGAGAGGAAAGAAAACATCAGATTAAGCTGGGAGAACAGGTCCTGGGGCAGGTCGACCACTTTAGATGCCTCGGAGCTGTTATAGACCGAAAGGGAGGCGTCAAGGGCGAGTTGGCCACTCGAGGGGCAGCAGCTGGGAGACTTTTTCAGGCCGTAGATCGAGGATTCCTCAGCGGGAGAGAGGTTGGTGGGAGAGCGAAGATGGCTGTGTACCGCTCCGCCTGTGTCTCAGTCTTGACGTATGGATGCGGGTCATGGGCAATGACTACAACACACAGGGGCCATATCCAAGCCTCAGAAATGAGGTATCTGAGGAAGGTGGTTGAAGTAACAAGAAGAGACATGGTGCGCGGCCGGACGATACATCAGGGCCTGGGGTCCCGCCCCCTGCGGACCCAAGTGGAACGGTCCCAATTGAGATGGTTTGGCCGTGTCTGCAGAGTGGGAGAAGATCGGATACCACGACAAGCATGGGAAACAAAGAGTCAGGGATCCAGACCCCGAGGACGACCCAGAGTCCGCTGGGAGGACAACATTAGACAATCTTTGAAGGATCGAGGACTAGAATGGAACCAGGCCAGGAGGAAGACAGCCGATAGGATAGTCTGGCGCTCTCTCTTCCAAACCTCTACACCTCACGGTAGAAGGGGAACGACTAAGTAAGTAAGTAAGTATATCTTGTATCAGTCTTCTTCTCTTCTTCTCTGCACACTGCAGCAGTACCATAAGCAACATGGCACCTCAGCTGTCTATAACATGGTAGAAGGTCGTACGGTTAATTTCTAACCTGCTCTCAGCTGACGACCATTGAAGAGTGATCTCAACTCTTTACTTCTACCACGGGTTTCTAGTGACACAATGTTGACCTAAAACCAAGTCCCACTACTCATAAATTATTCTTACATATTCCTATCCCAGTTCTCTCCTTTTCCTATCACAATGAGTCCAAACATCAGCATGGAGTAGGTTTTATTGTACATAAAGATAGATTGAACTCTGTCATCAGCTGCACCTCAATAAATAGCAGGCTTATTACCATACGTATTGCAGCACATCCAAAGAACATCTCCATCATACAGGTATATGCCCCCACTACTGACTATGAGGATGAGGCAATTGATACATTTTATGAAAATCTGGATGAAACAATTAAGAAAATTCCAAAGAAAGATCTTCTCATCGTGTTAGGTGATTGGAATGCTAAAATAGGGCCAGATGCATACGGTCAGTGGGCTGGCACAGTGGGGAAATTTGGGACAGGAGAAACCAACGATCGAGGACTAAGGCTACTAGAATTTGCCAGCAACTATAAACTAACCCTTGCAAATACACTATTTCCTCATAAGTTATCAAGAAAAACAACGTGGCATGCCCCGAAAACTGAGATACATGGCCAAATTGATTTTATTCTTGTATCCAAAAGATTCAAGTCCAGTATTAATAACGCCAAGACTAGGACTTTTCCTGGCGCCGACATTGGTAGTGATCACGAAATATTATTGATGACGCTCAAGCTTGAACTCAAAAAGAACTATAATCAAAACAGATGTTCTCAGTTAAGATTCAATTTAGACAAACTGAAAGATCCAGAAATCGCGGGAATCTTTGAGGCAACTGTTGGAGGAAAATTCGCAGCTCTCAACTTTTTGGAGGATGATATCAACTCAATCACAGAGAACATGAAAGGCGTGCTCATTGAATCAGCAACAGAAATACTAGGTAAAAGAAAGAAAATAAACAAACCATGGGTTACAGATGACATTCTGAAGTTATGTTATACACGACGGGAAATGAAAAAGGTTAAGAAAGAGGTTCCTGAAGCAGCATGGCAATACAGTATGGTGAATAAAAATATTATAAAGAAAATGAAACAGGCCAAAGAAAAATGGGTAGCTGATCAATGTGAGTCCATTAATACGGGGCTAATAAAAAGTAACAGCAAGGCAGCTTTTGACACATTAAGAAGACTATCATAACCCCAACAGCCCAGGGTAACTGTCATAGAAGATAGCAATGGGGCTCTGCTCAATGAAAAAACAGCTGTAATGAGAAGGTGGACAGAATATTGTAAAGAATTATATAACTGTAAACTCGACACTGACTATAGCATATTAAACAACATTAATTAAGTGCGAAAACAGGGAACTCGGAAATGCAGCAATATTACAGGAAGAAGTGGAAGAGGCTATATGTTCGATGAAAGGAGGGAAGTCACCGGGTGTGGATAATATTCCAGCAGAGCTCTTGAAATATGGAGGACCAGATATAGTAAAAATCATGACAACAATTTGCCAGAAGATATGGAGTACAAAAAAATGGCCAAAAGAGTGGACGCAATCATTAGTAATACCGCTTCCAAAGAAAGGAAATCTAAAAATGTACAAGAACTACAGAACCATTAGCCTTATTAGTCATCCAAGTAAGGTGATGTTAAGGATACTTTTGAACAGAATAAAACAGAAATCAGAAGAAATCTTGTCCGAGGAACAGGCTGGCTTTAGACCAAAAAGAAGTACATCAGAACAAATCTTCAATATTAGATTACTGATCGAAAAACATCTCCAGCATCAACACGATTTATACCACAACTTCATCGATTTCACAAAAGCCTTCGATCGAGTCTGGCATGAAGGCTTATGGCAAATAATGAGAAAATACAATTTTGATACCAACATCATAGATATCATTGAAGCACTATACAAGGACGCAAGCAGTGCTGTTTTTGCAAGCAATGACATTGGAAAATTTTTCAAAACAACTGTAGGAGTTCGCCAGGGATGTATCCTGTCTCCAGTGCTCTTTACTATATATCTAGAACATATTATGCAGGAGGCTCTCTACGATTATAAAACAACCATATCGATTGGAGGCCGACCTCTTTGCAATCTACGTTTTGCTGATGATATCGATCTGATAGCTGGAACAGAATCAGAACTTCAAGATCTTACCTCTAGACTGGAGAAAGTAACAAGAACGTATGGGATGGAAATTAATATAGAAAAAAGCAAGATATTGGTGAATAGCCATAAGAAACATGTTCCGACCAACATTATGTTAAATGGGCAAACGTTAGAAGAAGTTAACACCTTTAAATATCTCGGGTCCACTATATGTAGTGATGGAAGATCAAGTAAAGAAATCAAGACAAGACTTGAGATGGCCTCAGCTGCCATGACAAGGTTGAATGTGATCTGGAAAAGTAACATCAGTTTTCCTGTGAAGATCGAATTATACAAATCACTCGTATTATCTATTCTCTTGTATGGGTGTGAGGGCTGGACACTCACTGCAGATATGGAGCGAAGGATTCAGGCTTTCGAGCATAAATGTTATAGAAGAATATTGCGCATTTGCTATAAAGAGCACAAAACAAATGTCTATGTTAGAGAGAAGATAAACACCTATGCAGGCCACCAAGAACCACTTTTGTCAGTAGTGAAACGTAGAAAGCTTGCCTGGTTAGGGCATGTAACTCGTCATGACTCCCTTTCGAAAACGATCCTCCAGGGAACAGTCGAAGGTAAACGGAGAAGAGGAAGGCAAAGAAAATCCTGGGCTGATAACATCAAAGAATGGGCAGGATACGGTTTTTCCACACTTGTACGCATTGCTGAGGATAGAGAGCAGTGGAGGACCCTGTCTGCTGATGCTTCCACCATGGCACCCCTACGACCCATGACGGGTTACGGGTTGAGATGAGATGAGATGATTTTGATTTTAAATTTTCCTTTGTGAATTTCTTAAAGCTTTCAAAAGAAATTTAGCGAAGTCTAAAATGTAGTGTCACGTTAATTGCTAGCAGCAAGTGTAAAAAGCTTGAATCGTATTTTGGCTTATGTTTCTTTTGTTTGCGGTTCCAACATGGATTTCTTGAGTGATAACTATAGCATTATAAGAAAGCGGATGTAAGAATTACCTGTTGTCGAGTGTTTTCCACCCTTCTTTCTTACAAGTGCCTGCCAAATACTGGCGTATGCTTTTCATTTATGATTGACAGGCCTCGGGTTTCACTCTTTGTTTATCTTCAAATCTCAAACGCGTAGCCTAGTTGCTGTCAGAGTTTAACGCAAGCTCTTTTCTCACAAACCGAGGACGAACGAAGATAATGAAAAAGAATTACATGTAGATGAAGGCATAAAATAAGGTTGGAAAAAAGACACAAAGAAAATATGAATGAACGAATATCATCTTGTGACAAACAGTTAAAACATATTTACAGTTGCCTTATCGAAAACCTTCATGTTATTTTTCTGATTTTAATTTATTACAGTCAATAAGAGCTCAAGACACATTTGGTATTCTTTTTGTCGCTATGGTTTACTGTTTTGTCACTTAGTCTATATCGTTGTGAGTTACCAATTACATATATCTACGGATTTCTTCAATCATCTTAGTATCAATAAGACCTCGAGGCATATTTATTATTCACATAACCTTGTTACATTTTTAGCCCTACTTTTGCTGCGTCCACAGTTATCTCTTTGTTTTCTTGCATGTGTCTTCTGTAAATTGAAAATCCTCAAGTATTTAAGTGTAAGTTGTGTTTATGTTTGTTTTTTTATGCTTCTATGAACGAATTTCTCGAATTACTTTATATTCAACTTTACTGCGGAATCTATACTTTAACTGCTTTTTTAAAGCCCACAAAGTTGGTACATTTATTTGACTGCTACACAATGATTCAGTCTGTCACTGTCTGATCTTTTTGTGATTTTCTTGTTCGAAATCTTATTTGTTCCTCACTTACTTTTTCTTCTTCTTCTTTCGATCGCTTGAACTATATTGTCTATATCTGTAATGTTGTTTCTTGTATAAACTTCACTGTCTTTTCTAGTTCATACAGAGGTCCGTATAGTTTTGCTTACAGTGTTGTTTCTCTGAGCCAGTGGCTTTGCCTCAATATATCATATTTGGGGCAATCTTGAAGTACGTGCTCCGCAGTCTGCGGTCCCTGTCCACATGTACACATGGCTGAATTGCCAATCTTGAATTTTATATACATGTGGCTGCGGAGTCGGTTTTGTCCTGTTCTGAGGCGCAGAATGACAATTTGTTCTGATCTGTTCATAGATTGGTAGTCATCCTGTGTTGGTGTTGGTGGCTTTCTGGTTGATTTGATCATCTTTTTCTTCTGATGGTACGTAACTGGTACATCCGGTTGCTCGTCTGCAGCACCTTCTTTAGCCAGTCGGTTTACTCTCTCGTTTCCTGGTATTCCACAATGAGACGGTATCCACTGCATGGGGACCCTGCGCTGGTTGCACAGTTCAGAAAGTAAGGCTTGTATACCTGGAAATTTTTTCTGGACTGAAGTGCTTGGAGTGCTGATCTTGCATCTGTCAGGAATGCTACAGGCTGTGGACCGAGATTGGCGTTCAACAGTTTCTCAGTTGCCACCTTGATTGTCTGGATTTCTGCATCATAGTTGTTACAGAATTTCCCCTTTGGTACTCTGACCGTATCCCTAGTGTTGTTTGGGTATTCTATGTACACTCCTGCTCCTCCATTCTTTACTGCATTCTGTGCTGACCCATCCGTGTATACTCGGACCCAGAGGTCCTGTCGGTATTCATCATCCAAGAAACTGTGACTGTCCTACGTTGCACGCTGTTTTGTTCATCCCTGTCGAATATTCCTTTCACTTTTGTCTGGATGTGTACTGGTAGTCCAGGCTCCTCTCTCCAAGGGGTTTGTTCTGGTACAGACTTTAGGGGGCTGTCAACTTCAGGCAGGTCTGAGGTTTGTCTACGAAATCGTTTGGCCTGGTGGATAAAGCTGCTTCTTTTCAATCGCCCCATTGCTAGGTTTTGGAATCTGTCCTTCATTGGATGGCTCGGCATACAGAGGAACTTTTCTGCCTGTGTTAGCACTTTCGTGTCTCTGCGTTCTCTCAGTGCTTGTATCCTCCCCATTTTCTCCATCTCCACTATAGGCGTTGATTTCATTGCCCCCGTGATGACCCTAAGCGCCTGGTTTTGCACCTTATCTAGCTCTTGTAATGTGGTGTTTGATGCTAGACATCACGCAGCTGACCCATATTCCAGGTGTGGTCGTATTCTCTGCTGGTAAACTTTACTACGTATTTTCCCGCTGGCCCCCATGTGGTTCCACTTAGTTTTCTCAGGATGGCTAACTTCCTCCTGGCCTTTGTTGGTGCCTTGTTGATGCGCTGCTTCCATGTCATCCTATCATCGAATGTAACTCCGAGATAGGTGGGTTGTTTATCTTTTCTCAGGAGCTCTTCATTTATCCTTATGACACCAGCTTTTTGTTTGGGAGAGAGAGTGAAGAGCGTAGTGCTGCACTTGCCTGTGTTGATGCTGACACACCATCTATTTGCCCATGAGGTTAAGGCATCTATATCTCTTTGTAGCAGTTTGGTGGCCACTGTTGCATGCTCATCTGTGCACCATATTACCAGGTCATCAGCGTACATTGCCACTTTCATTCAATGTGGTAGTTCAGCAACCAGGTCGTTGATGTTGACTAGAAAAAGTGTGGGGGACAGAACCCCTCCCTGAGGGACGCCATGACGCAGTAGAATATTCTTACTCTTGAGGCCATCTAGTTGTACTCGGGCTCTTCTGTTATGCAAGTATGCTTTCACCCATTTATACATCCTACCATTCACTCTACAGTTTATCAGTTTCTTCAGAAGCCCTTCTGTCCAAACCTTGTCAAATGCTTTCCTTAGATCTATCCATGCTGCTAGTACCAGTTTCTTATGTTGGAACGCATCCTCAATCTCTTGGGAAAGGTAAGTTGCCTGATCTTCGGTAGAGTAACACTGCCTAAAGCCCGCCTGCTGTGGTACAAGAAGGTTTTCACTTTCAAGGTACCACTGTAGCCTGAGGTTGATGATACGTTCCATTGTTTTGCAGAGACAGCTTGTAAGGCTGATTGGTCTGTAGCTGGAGGCCGTGGAACTGTCTTTTCCTGCTTTTAGGAGTGGTATCATGATTGCTTTCCAAGTTCTTAATCATTTCATTCGACACTCCATCAACTCCTGGCGACTTTCTCATTTTCAATATGGACATTGCAAGCTCCAGTTCTCTGAATGGGATTGGTGCCTCCATAACTTCAGGTATGGTTCCATCTCTTCCTGCGTAGTGTTGTTTCTCAAGAGTCTCCTGTTGCTTCTCTGGTGTAACTTCGATGTTGTTGTCTTTAGCAAAGGAGTCTGCAAAGTGATCAGCTGCCTGATTTCCCATGAGGATGTTTCCATCTTTGTACAGTGCAATCTTTGAGTTTCTCCCTGTACCCTTATCGTTAAGTTGTTTTACCAGCTTCCACAGTTTCCTTGTATCTCTTTCGAAGTTCAAGGACTCTGTTTTCTCCTTCCAGCTTCTCCGCCTGGCCTGCAACTTGGCCCTTTGAAATTTGGCCTTAGCTTGTTGGTAGTTATTGTGGTGTTCTTGGCATGGACTGGTCTCTGCCTGCTTTCGAGATGTTTTCACGTCGTTGTACAGTTGCTCTAGTTCACTATTCCAATATGGTTTGTAGTGCTTACGAGCCCCTCTAGGTATTGTTTCACGAGCATCCTGTAATATGCATCTGCTGAATTCATCGACTAGCTTATTGATGTCTTTGTCTACAGTCAGATCTCTAGCCAGTATACTAGTACGGTGCTGGTACATTGTCCAGTCTGCCTTCTTGTAGTTCCACCTAGAGAGAGTGCTGCTCTCCTTGACAAGTTCATTTTCCACAATTAGGAAGACTGGCCGGTGGTCGCTGCCTCCAAGTTGTTTCCCTACAACGCGTGTGGTGTTCCACTCCAGGCCTGGTGAGTGGAATGCCAGGTCTGGTGTAGAGGTGGTGTGCCATGATCTCGAGTAGAAGGTTGGTGGATCGATTGGCTGGTTAATCAGGATAAGCCCATTGTCATCCTGCCAGTTTTCAAGCTCCTCACCTCTCCTGTCCATGAGATCATAGCCCCAGCTCTGTGAGTGGCTGTTGAAGTCTCCGCACACAATTAGTCTTTCTTTTGCTGGGACTGTGTCTAATGCCAGTGGGCGGTCGCTCGGACAGTAATAGTTGAGCAGGTGGAATTCTATACTTTCTGTCCTGAGATGAAGCATCTGGTATTCCGCCCCCTCCATATATGTTTCAAGCTGACATGCACTGAGGTTATTCCTCACGAGTGTCAGTATTCCACCCTTTCGCCTGTCTATTCGGTCGGATCGGTAGCACTGGTAGCCTCTGATTTTGAAGGCAATGTCTTTGTTGAGGTGGGTTTCTTGCAAGCAGCATACATTTACTTGCTCTTCATTCAAGATATTTTCGAACTCTAGTTTTTTGCTGTAGCCGTCTTTTTAACTGTTGACGCCTTCAGCATTCCAGTGCATTATTTTAAGTGGTCTTTGCTTTGCTTGGCCAGAGCTCTATTCTCATGTCTTCTGGCTCCACGGGGCAATTGAGAAGGACCTCTAGTAGTAGGGGTTGGGCCCATTTGAGGCAGAGGGCCCGGCACCGCGCCTGCCTGGGTGTCCGTCACAGGGCGAGTGCCATAACGTTTTGTAGATATAGGCATATTTCCATTGAGCGTGTCCGTGGCATCCTGATTGCTGTAGTGCGCCTCTTGGCTGGTTGCCTCCGTCTTCAGCACCTTGACTTGCTAGGGCAGACTGTGGTCTTGCTCGATTATAGGAGGGCCTGGCCAGTCTTGGTTTTTCGGCCGCTGATGGCTGTACTTGAGTCCCATCTCCACGTCAAGGAGCTGGCCTCAATGGGGACCCACTTTTTCACTTAAAGCTTCTTTAACTCGGTCTAGCAGAACTTTTTAAGCCATCGCCAGTTTCTATGTAGAGTTGCCTTCGTCTTCGTTTTTTTTTTTTTTGTAGTTTAATTATTCGTCCGTTATTCTATTTCTTCTGAAAGACCCCTGCTCCCATATCTTCTTGATGAACAGGTGTAACATCTCTTCAGGAAATGAAATACTGCTCGCAAGAACACTTCACGCTTCAACCAGAATTCAAATTATTATGAGAAGGAATTGAACTTTCTCTACAAATGTTTCATCTAAATAAAAAGCTGTCAAACTAAAAGCGTATTTACGAAGAATTATTTACGCGGTACAAATACTTACCTCAGTTACCAAGACATTTATCCAAGCCGTGCATCATTCTGACGTGTAGGATGGCATGTGAAAAATAAACATTTATTTCCTCTCGTAAAATAAGACAACTTCATGATCCAAACAAGATAACAAAAATTGTCAGCATTACGTAGAGAAGATAAGTAGATAAGATATATTAAAAAATAAACAGCTTAAGATAAAGAATTATGGATTATTAAGTGGATAAGATAGGGCTGAAATAAACAGACTGCAAATCGCTTCCACGTACAGAGGGCCGGCTTTAGGTTAATTTCACTGATTTCTCTGAATTGGGCTCCGAGCAGGGCATTGACAGATATGGAACCAGTTCAGGAAGACGAACAATTTTCAGTTGTAAAATCAGGTGACGTAAATGGGTACATGATTTGTGAAGAAAATGGAGCGATAAAGCTATTGCTTCCATCTGATTTTAGAAGCGCCCAGAAAATGATTCAATTTCTTGCATATGATAACCGATCAACAGCACTGCCAAATTTATTTATAGCTATTCCAGTTTTCTTCACTATTTTGTTAACTTTAGCCTCATGAGAGGGAAGCTTCGTGACGCTTAATCTAATGCAATACCATAATTCCCGCTGTAAGTACTTCGGTCGGTCGGTCGGTCAGTCACATTTTGCACACCGTCATTTGCGCACTTTTTTCTAAATACGAGAGAGTGCATTAACTTTCAACCACAGCTAAGGGGGTGCAACTGTGGTTGAAAGTTAGACAATAATTGTATGGTTTTCCCTTATATGTACTCTCGCAAAAATAGAAAAATGTGACGGTGTGCATCAAATCAACAGACAATCAAGATACTCTTCTGTCCAGTTTCATTCGGGAAACGGATTGAACTCATCATTTTTCTTAAAAATAACCTTAAAATGTAAGTTTCTGATTGTTTCTTCAAGACAAAATTTTAATTTAAAGTATTGCAGACTTATTATTATGGATCAAAATGATAAGATGGCTAAAAGGAAGAGACGATCGCGTCATTCACAGCGAGCAAGCGAGACTATAGAAGAAGCAGCAATGTAATACGTGTAACAGAAACAACACACTATAATTAAAAACCTGCCAATTTTGGCGGGTTGTTGCTAGTTAACAGATAATTACGATCAACATTACAGGAAGACGGATAAAACAGTTTGCCAATTATGTCAAGTGAACGCGGGTAATGAAGAGCTTAGAGTTAAGCTATACAATCGTTTCTCCTATACACAGGAATATGTCTTCCTAAAAATTACCGCGTTATGGAATTTCGCGCAATAAAAATAACTGAACTTATGGGAAAAATATGAGTTAGGGGCAGAAAACTCATAACGATTTATTATTTCAAGCTTCTCCTTAATACTGACGGCTTTTCTTTTTCGTTCAATACAGTATATGGATTGGTAAAACGTGCACGCTTACTTATGTTTGGGATGCTGTATTAATAAATACTTTTATCACGAAAATTACACAAACCATCAGTATATTATAGTAAGACAACAACCATCAATATATTAAAGTAATAGTTCATCAGTATATTATAGCAATAGTTCAACTATTAATATATTATAGTAACAGTGCAGTCATCAGTATAATTTAGTAACATTCCGACCATCAGTATATTATAATAACAGCTCAACCGTCAGTCTATTACAGTAACAGTTATAAAGCTTTTGATGGCTACGGCCTTAGTTATGGTGCCACCACCTTTACGTGACCTTGATAAAATGTGACACAGATCACGCTTATGAGTGAAGGATTTTAATAAATGTGTCAGTTAATGGAAAACCAATAATGAACTCTCCCTTTGATGCTTCATGCCATGAACGTTAAAAGAAAGAAGGAAACGCAGTCTTATTGTCTCAATATCCAAGGTTACAGCCTTCAACACGCGCGTTCGTTCGAACAATATTATGTATCCGTGAATGAAGTTAATACTATTAGATCATAATTCGTTTTTCTCCCCCCATACCCGGCTTTATGTATGATATATGATGGTGTATCCATCAGTTTTGCAAAAGATTCAGCTACTGATGCTAGCATGAAGAAAACACACACACACACACACGCACACACACACACACACACACATACACACACACACACACACACACACAAACCTACATATTCCCCGTGAACAGCGCGACCAACACTGATAGTGCACGAGGTGTGTTTGTGTTTTGTGTATTCCTCAGCAAGTCACTACTTTCACCTGGTTAGTGTATTCCTCAGCAAGTCACTACTTTCACCTGGTTAGTGTATTCCTCAGCAAGTCACTACTTTCACCTGGTTAGTGTATTCCTCAGCAAGTGACTACTTTCACCTGGTTAGTGTATTCCTCAGCAAGTCACTACTTTCACCTGGTTAGTGTATTCCTCAGCAAGTCACTACTTTCACCTGGTTAGTGTATTCCTCAGCAAGTCACTACTTTCACCTGGTTAGTGTATTCCTCAGCAAGTCACTACTTTCACCTGGTTAGTGTATTCCTCAGCAAGTAACTACTTTCACCTGGTTAGTGTATTCCTCAGCAAGTCACTACTTTCACCTGGTTAATGTATTCCTCAGCAAGTCACTACTTTCACCTGGTTAGTATATTCCTCAGCAAGTCACTAATTTCACCTGGTTAGTGTATTCCTCAGCAAGTCACTACTTTCACCTGGTTAGTGTATTCCTCAGCAAGTCACTACTTTCACCTGGTTAGTGTATTCCTCAGCAAGTCACTACTTTCACCTGGTTAGTGTATTCCTCAGCAAGTCACTACTTTCACCTGGTTAGTGTATTCCTCAGCAAGTCACTACTTTCACCTGGTTAGTGTATTCCTCAGCAAGTCACTACTTTCACCTGGTTAGTGTATTCCTCAGCAAGTCACTACTTTCACCTGGTTAGTGTATTCCTCAGCAAGTCACTACTTTCACCTGGTTAGTGTATTCCTCAGCAAGTCACTACTTTCACCTGGTTAGTGTATTTCGCAATCACTTAGCGAAAAACCTAGTCGCATCGTAAAAAATCCATATGAGATAATATGGCTTTGCGGTTGGGTCATTTTATTTCCTATTTATCCACTGCATATTAAGAAATTCGTGTATTACAGACACGCACTGTAACATAAGTGACCGTAAAATGACGGATTTTGCCGAACACAAAGCAAGGAAAATTAGTTTAAAAACATGTGAGGGAGGTTACAGTAAAGTTCACCTTACTCAACTTGATATTTAGGTAACTGGTCAATCATGGGTACACGGCACTGAGAGAGCTCAAAGGCTTTGAGAGTACACATAACAGGGATATTGGATGCAGATAAGGGAGAGATACTAAGGACAATTAATGGTAGCATATTAGAGAATGACACTGCAATCGATGAATCAACAAGGCTAAGATTGATGGAATTTGGCATGAGGCGTATAACTAGATGGGATGGACGCATGGGAGGACGCACACGTCGTGTATACAACCAGCGAACAACAGGAATAATAAACATTCATATCTTTTTGACATTTGCTACAGGAGACTGAGCACCTATGGGTTTAGTTCAACCATCGCTATATTACAGAAATAGTTCAACCATCATCATCATCTCAGCCCGTAACCCGTCATGGGTCGTAGGGGTGCCATGGTGGAAGCATCAGCAGACAGGGTCCTCCACTGCTCTCTATCCTCAGCAATGCGTACAAGTGTGGAAAAACCGTGTCCTGCCCATTCTTTGATGTTATCAGCCCAGGATTTTCTCTGCCTTCCTCTTCTCCGTTTACCTTCGACTGTTCCCTGAAGGATCGTTTTCGAAAGGGAGTCATAACGAGTTACATGCCCAAACCAGGCAAGCTTTCGACGTTTCACTATTGACAAAAGTGGTTCTTGGTGGCCTGCATAGGTGTTTATCTTCTCTCTAACATAGACATTTGTTTTGTGCTCTTTATAGCAAATGCGCAAAATTCTTCTATAACATTTATGCTCGAAAGCCTGAATCCTTCGCTCCGTATCTGCAGTGAGTGTCCAGCCCTCACACCCATACAAGAGAATAGATAATACAAGTGATTTGTATAATTTGATCTTCACAGGAAAACTGATGTTACTTTTCCAGATCACATTCAACCTTGTCATGGCAGATGAGGCCATCTCAAGTCTTGTCTTGATTTCTTTAATTGATCTACCATCACTACATATAGTGGACCCGAGATATTTAAAGGTGTTAACTTCTTCTAACGTTTGCCCATTTAACGTAATGTTGGTCGGAACATGTTTCTTATGGCTATTCACCAATATCTTGCTTTTTTCTATATTAATGTCCATCCCATACGTTCTTGTTACTTTCTCCAGTCTAGAGGTAAGGTCTTGAAGTATATTATAGAAATATAGTTAAATAATCAGTATATTATAGTAAAACAACAACCATCAATATATTAAAGTAATAGTTCATCAGTATATTATAGCAATAGTTCAACTATCAATATATTATAGTAACAGTGCAGCCATCAGTATAATTTAGTAACATTCCGACCATCAGTATATTATAATAACAGCTCAACCGTCAGTCAATTACAGTAACATTCCGACCATCAGTATATTAAAGTAACAGCTCAACCGTCAGTCTATTACAGTACCAGTTATACAGCTTTTGATGGCTACGGCCTTAGTTTATGGTGCTACCGCCTTTACGTGACCTTGACGAAATGTGACACAGATCGCGCCTATGAGTGAAGGATTTTAATAAATGTGTCAGTTAATGGAAAACCAATAATAAACTCTCCCTCTGATGCTTCACGCCATGAACAATACAAGAAATAAGGAAACGCAGTCTTATTGTCTCAATATCGAAGGTTACAGCCTTCAACTCGCGCTTTCATTAGAATACTATTACGTATCAGTGAAGACTACTAGACCATAATTCGCTTTTATTCCTCCATATCCAGTTTCATGTATGATATGTCAGATGGTGTATCAATCAGTTTTGCAAGAGATTCAGCAACGGATGCTAGCATGAAGGAGACGCACACAAAAAAACCACATATCTTGTTTCCAAACGCAAAACCGTAACATCTAGATGAGATTGCACCTCATTGCAGGAGTTCACTTCCGTCTACGATCATTCGTTTATGAACGAGATAAGATCACAAGGGTTTGTCAAAGTAAAATAGTGATAAATCTATGGATGAGAAGTGTTGTCTCCCTGTGCCCTCTATCGTGCTGGTGATGAATGTCAAGCTGTTTATAGTTGAGCAGTAGCGAGGAAAAGCTACACGAAGATAACATGGGAAGCGGGTGCGCGCATTATATGATGGACATTACGTTATCTCGGAGAACGAATTCCACTTCTTATCACTTACACCAGGGATGTGCGATACGTTCGCCGTTGACACAGGTGGGAATAGACAACAAGTGTGTGAAGAATAGAATTATTAGACCCGAATATTGTACTGAACTAAAATGTCTAGAACAATTAAATGGTCTCGAAAAAAATAAGCTGAAAATACATATAGTGTTATCTCCGGTCTGCCCTGAAAACTAGGAGGGTTCTTCCATATTCATACGATGCATCAACCCTATCAAATGTAAAATCATGAAACACAAATACAAATATGTAAGTTCATAATGCAACTTGCATTGTTTTTTTTTTTTGGTGCGATATTACGGCTCATTTGAACTAACTCATTACGAAACTTAGGAAAAAGGAAAATTGACACGTCACAATAGAATATAGAGTGCAAAAGGAATACTTCACGCACTTGCCAAAACGAAATTGTATCTTGACACAAAAAAAGAGTTCGATTTTCATCTTCAGAAACTGTCTCAGTATGTCAACTGGGTGGACAGTTTGATTCAGTAATTTGTGTCGAACTTTAAAATTATTTTTATTCAATTCACTGTGGCATTCACTGAGTTCTAGAAGAATCAATTTCACTTCAAGACTGAAAATCAAAAAAATGAAGTTATCACTTTGCTGTGCTTGGAAAAGTGCGAAAGGGTTGTTCCGCCAATGAGATATGGGAATATCTTCGGAAAGATAAGAAAATTCCTACTTTGAAGCTGGCCATTTCAAATTTATTTTCCATGTCTGGCTCGACGTGGCCCTGAGAATCAACATTCTGATCAATCGTTATGTTGAAGTAGAAATACTGATATGGAATAATGGACATGCATTTGGAGGCAGAGCTAAGATATGGGTTGAGTTCAGATACTCAGCCAAATTTTGACCAGTTGGTCAGACAGAAAGATTTGCAAGGTTTCCCTTTGTTTCTAATCATTGAGCTTCCTTGATGTGTATTTGACTCTATTATCAGCAATAATGCTCGTATAGAGGAATTTAAAGGTATGTCGAATTTTCCCTTGTAGTCAAAATAGTGAGAAGTATTTTTCTATTTGGTGTGGCGAATGAAATTTGTCACAACTGTGGCTTGACTCAAAATCCAACTGCCCACACGGGACTTACACACCATCAGAGAGAGAGAGAGTCAGCCACAGTACACATGAGGAGCCCATATAGCGAGAGGGTAAAAAATAAATACCAAAAAGGACGGTGTTCGCTGACCATATTTACAATAGAGAATATGCAAATAAATTACAACCATGAATTGACGGAAACAAATTCTGACGACCAGGTACCTTTTGGAGTTTCCAAAATGATACAGGACTTGAACTAATGACACAGCACAGGAAGGCTTGGCATGAATTAGTTGAAGGCCCATACTCCATGGGAGCTAAAGAATAATGATGATGATGAATAAGAAACAATTTCGATACGCGCCAGTTGTCAGTCGTGAGTCGTGAGTTTACTGCACAATCTGGATTCCAAATCTGTGCGATAACTCGACGTAACGTTATAACAATCACAGATCATCTTGCGCATTAGTAATAGATAATAAATGAATTAAAGTAAGTTACGAAAAGGCAGTATGAGAGAATTAAGCAAAAGTAAGAAGACAACTGAGATCAGAAAAAGGGACAAGCAAATGGAAGTAAAGCCCATGTGATATTATAACAAATGAAAAACAAAGATAAACAGTAAATGAAACGTTTAGGCCACCCAGCAGGTTACCAAATAGACTGCTATAATCATTAGGGTGTGGAATATTGACATTAACCTGAATATCAGATATAACCTGCTCTAAGATCTTAAGCAGTGACAACGTCACTGTCGCATGGCCAATTATTACCGAGAGCAGTCATTTAAATTCACTTTTCTTCAAAGTTCTTTTTAAGACGAACAGCCCGAGCAGCAATACGAGTGGTGTAAAGTTATGAGAGAGAGAGAAAGAGAGAGAGAGAGAGAGAGAGAGAGAGAGCGAGGAGAGAGAGAGGAGAGAGAGAGAGAGGAGAGAGAGAGAGCGCGTGTGATTTAGTTTATACACTAAATGAGGATAGGTTCCAATCATTGATTTATTACATTTGAGCTCCCAGTGGTGCATACACTTTCATAAAACACATTCTAAGCTTTGCTTCTTCTGTATCATCCTTTCAAGATCTTTCTGTGCCCTCTTTACCCTTTCAGCCTGTCTTCAATTCCATGTGTTCTTTGGTTTCCCTCTATTTCCTTTACACTAGGGATCTCAAAATATGAATTGCTTTGTAATGCTATCAACTGCTTGTCTCAGTGTGTGTCTTGTCCAATAAAAGTGTATTCTAAAATCTTGTTCGGCTGGTGTTTTTTTTTTTTATTCTCTCTTTCAGTTTTATTTCTCCTCTCTTTATTGACGATCTTTTCTTACCATGTCGATCCGTTTATTCTGTGTAATCACCAAGTTATTAAGATGTTATATTTCTGATTGTTATTTTTGTAGTTCCACATGTTTTATAGCAGTATAGTAGGGCTGACTTGCCACTTAGTTAAAGACTTAGATTTTGTCTGATTTATTTACCGATATTTCTCAATGCAATGAAAGCTCCTCTTTACTTTCGCATTTTTATTTTGATTGACCAAGAGCTAACACTAAGTGACAGTGGATCAAAGTCAAGTCATGTTATTCTTCTTTTGATATCATCTGTTCCCCCAGCTTTGCTGCCAATATATACGTATGATTCAACATTTTGTAAGACTGTATCTCCCATTTGGAACGTCAGAACTATGAATGAAGCAGGAAAACTGAGACAAATCACAGCAGAGATGAGGAACTACAAGATACATATCCTGGGAATAAGCGAGAGCAGATGGACAGGTAAGGGGAGAATAAAAACAGCTACAGGGGAAACAGTACTTTATTGTGGCAGAGAGGATGGTTAGCACAACGAAGGTGTAGCCATTATCCTGAAGAAAGGAATGGAAAGGTCTTTACTAGAATGGAAACCCATCAACAACAGACTGATAAGAGCAAGACTGAGAGGGAGGTTCACCAACACCACAATTATACAATGCTATGCACCAACAAAAGACAGCGATGAAGAGATCAAGGACGAGTTCTATCAACAGGTACAAAAAGAAATGGAAACTACACCCAGTTACGATCTCATTATAGTAATGGGAGACGTAAATGCGAAAGTGGGAGCACACAATAATTATAACAAAAGAGTAAATGGGAAATGCAGCAGTGGAACAGCAAATGAGAATGGGGACAAATTAATAAGCTTCTGCAGTATTAACAGCCTGGTCATTGGAGGAACACTTTTTCCACACAAGGAAGTGCACAAGTTAACATGGGAATCACCAAACGGACGAGACAGAAACCAGATAGATCACATAATGATCAATGGCAGATGGAGACATGCACTACAAGACGTGAAAGTAAGAAGAGGCGCAGATGTGGGAAGTGATCATCACCTAGTAGTAGCAAGATTAAAAGTGAAACTCAGAGCTGCTGGACGATTTGCAGTCAAACAGAAAAGATACAACATCACGAAACTGAAGGATTCCCTCACCAGAAAAGCTTTCGTGGTCGACGTAAAGAGAAGATATGAGATTATCAAAAGCCAGGAAAGAACAGAGACCGATGATGTTGACCAGAGATTCAACACCATCTCAACAATATACAAGGAAAGCAGCAAGTCATGCTTGGGATTCCAGGAAAGAAAGAGCCAAGACTGGATAACACCAGATACGCTAAACACCATAGCGAAGAGAAAGGAAATGAAAAGAAAGAAAACAGAAGCTAAGTCTCACAGGTTAAAGGCAATATATAGTGAACAGTACAGTCAGCTGGACAAGGAAGTTAACGTCAAACCCGTGCTGACAAAAGGACATTTCTGGATGACCTTGCAAGACAGGCAGAAGAGGCAGCACTGAGAAATTAACAAAGCAGCACAGTATACAAAATAACTAAAATCATCAGTGGAAAACGAGGTGCAAACAATATTACATTAGTAAGAGATAAGCACAGAAATCTCAACACGACAGTAGAGGGACAGGAAACACGATGGACAGAGCATTTCAGAGAAACTCTGAATAAGGAACCACCAGAGTGTCGTAAATTTATTTTGAGAGAAAGAGTCTAGAAATAGTAGTCCGGTTTAGAGTGTAGAATGATGATGAAAACTCAGTGATAGAAATGTATAGATTAAATATGATGCTCCACAGAGTGCTGGAGGAGAGTAAAGACAGACTTATTTACGACAAATCGTTTCTCTCAATCTTCTCTTCCACTCTCCTGGTCAAACAATTATTTGCCAGTTTTCCAGACACACGTCTGCGCTCACACCGATTTGTTGCTTCAAACACTCAGACGACGTGGATACAGCTATATTAAACAAATAGGGAATCTTTGGGCTTTTGGGTATTCCAACACAGTCCGATATAAGTTTATGATGTTTATTTACCTTAAAAATCAAATCACAAAAAAACAAATATCAAGTGTTACATAAAATTATCATAAGTACAGGAAAATGCAAATAACAAGGTAGGGAGGGGGTGAAGAAGATTGGTATCGACTAAGCCCTTCCCGCTTGTATTAGACAAAGATAAACCCAGTCTCAAGATAGATAGTTATCAGGAGCATAGGAAAGTTAACCCAACAGTGAATTTAATTACTCTGAAAGAGGTGTTACAATATTAGTTATGGTGGTAGACAAAAAAATACTGTTATCCCAACTGGTGTCTTCCCTTTACTAAGCAAAGAAAAAAAAAAGGGGGGGGGGGGTGTAACAGAGTTAACAAATTATCCCACTAAAGGAACAATGCCGGGTATACAGAAAACGTATTACCCGGTAGGCAAGTTAACAAATGGTTTGTTGCAAAAAATTAAATCTGTCATTCATGCACACTGTGCGGATCCACACTCATATATACTCACACACTTACCGAGTTGCAGCATCAGATAATCCCTAGAATGATAAACACGGTGATTAACTCTTGACATGTGAAACTGTTTAGCACTTCTATGTCCCGCCCCAGATATTGCGAGTTTTTACTGAGAGCAAATATTCCCGCTTATCGCCGGACTTGAAGTTTAAAGAGTTCTTGTGTTTTATTATATAAAAGGAGTCTATGGGATGGCACTGAAACAATTCAACACAGGGGTGAAAATGAGGTGATGGCAATATTCCTTCACTGCGTGATGACAGCAACTGACCGGTAAAGTTTTTTTTAATCCAGTGAGGAAAAACTAGGCTCAGTCACAGTCAGGTAAATCGGTAATCTCTCACAATAGAGCAGTATATAAACTATCGCTACTGGCACTGTTCATCTTCCAGTTTATCTTACAGATTGTAATTTAATTTGATGATAATAATCAAATGATCTTGGGTAGGCTTTCTTTCATGTAATTATGTTAGCTAGGCCGCACCGGACCACCACAAGATTTACTTTTAAAAAAATGTCTCATCAAACTGTCTGGAAGTTTAAGAACCGAGTGTGGAAACTCTGAAAGATTTCGTTATTGCTGGGATTGCAAAAGGTGATCAGTCGCTTTGCACAGAAATAGAATTCACTGCAAATATAAATGAAAATCCATGGGATAATCTAGCAAGATTTCAAATATCGCTAGCGCTTCTATCAAGTTCTGGCCAGCGAGTGATGAAGTGTATTTCTACGTGATCTGTATATCTACAACTGGAATGCAAGATGAGTGGGACATGAGAAACTTGACAGCTTTTTTGATCTCGAAAGGATTTTGGGGATCTGACCGCCAGACCAAAGAGAGAAGCCGCCCCTGGCCTCTCGTATCTTCGCTCGCTGCTTGCGTCAGCTTTCCCCGTTCGCTCTGGCTGCGATCGGTTCCGTGTTTAACACCGAGATGCGAAATCGTTTCAGGGACCACTACTGTCTTTGATAGCATGCCGCCCGTCCTTCCTGTTGCGAGCGGTTTAGTGTTCGCGCGGAGATGATAAATACCTGCGAAAAACTAGCTTCTCTGCTCAGGGATCGTCTCAGTGTCTTTGGTCTCGTGCCGCATACTAAATGAGTCTTGGTGGAATCGGTTCGCTCTGGCGAAACGAAAAGTTACAACAAATGTTCAGGGGTTCTAATGTTATGAAAAGCTAAAAGTCCATTTAAATCATCCATCATATCAGGGAAAATTCACTTGTCGAACTAGACGTACGTCACAATCGTCCCCACTTTTAGACATGAAACCATTTTTTATGTTTCATTTTTTGACAATGGAGGTGACCTGATTGGTGATTTTAGGATGAGTGGTATCTTCAGTGTGCTCTTCTTCCTCTGTAGACCAGTTTCTACTCAGGAAATCAGCCCCGACATTCTGTCTTCCCGGAATATATTCCACTTTGAAAGAATAAACGCTTAAAAGAAGCGCCCAACGCATGATCCTTGCGTTAAATTCTTTATTGGCACCCAGAAATGCTAACGGAGCGTGATCTGTTTGCACCGTGAAAGATGTGCCATAGAGAAACTCATGATGGCGTCTGATACCGTCAATCAGAGCGAGACATTCTCTTTCGACTACGCTGTAGTTCCGTTCAGCTTTATTTAATTTCCGACTGCCATAGGCAACTGGAAATAGCATGTTTGGGTCACTGTCATCGGCTTGAAGCAGTGTTGACCCGATGCCCTGACCTGACGCGTCGACCCGTAATACAAAAGGTTTGTTGAGGTCAGGCAACCTCAAAATGGGGTATGCAGACAACTGTCCTTTCAAAGTGCTGTACGCGTGTTCGCACTTTTGATCCCATATGACCTTATCAGGACAACCTTTCTTTGTGAGGTCAGTCAGAGGTGCTGTCAGTCCGTTGAAGTTCTGGATGTATTTCTGATAATATGCACATAATGATAGGAAGGAACGTACGTCTTTCTTCGTTCGGGGTCTTTTGGCTGCAGCTATTTTCTCCACGTTCTTCTTAATAGGCCAACTGCATCCGTGAGAAATAGTATGACCCAGGAAGTCTAACTGTTCAAACCCGATGAGACATTTGCTAGGTCTGGCTGTGAGACCCGTTTCCTGTAGTCTCCTGAGGAGCATAGCAACCGTAGCAATATGTTCTTCGTAGGTTTCCGATGCAATTAATATGTCATCCATGAAATTATGGATATGGGGACTTTGCAAAGGTTCTAGAAGCTTCCTCATCATCCTGGTGAACACTCCTGGTGCGTTATGCAATCCGAACGGCATCACATTAAATGTGTAATGTCCTTCACTAGTGCTGAAAGCTAACAAAGGTTTAATTTCCTCCTTGACTGGTATCTGATAATAACCTTTACTGAGGTCAATCTTGGAGAAAATCTTTGCTTTGCTGAGCTTGGTGAACAACTCAGAAACAGTTTGGAGAGGTTCGGGCTGGAATTCCGTTACAGCGTTTAGCAGCCGGTAATCTATACACAGCCGAACTTCCTTATTGGGCTTCTGTAACAGCACTACACTGGAACTGTAAGGATATGTAGACTCACTGATAATTCCTGCTTGACGCAGCTTGTCTATTTCTCCGCGAAATGCATCAGCTTTAGCGTACGGTATGGGGTTAACTCTGGTTCGAACAGGGGTCTCGTTTGTTAATTTCATATCAAATTCGATGAGATTTGTTCGACCAGGTACATCCGTTAAGACTGCACTGTACTGTTTTAGTAGAGCCCTGGTTTCTGTTTGTTGTTCTGGTGAGAGATTGTCGCCGAACTTGACATCTTTAAAGGATTCTGTGGGTTGCAATGGATACTCCATGCAACCATCATCATCTTCCTCGTCTTCCGTTGCTATGGCGACGGCCAGGAGATGCTCGGAGGATGGCACCGGTCTTTCCAAATATTTCTTAAGCAGATTTACGTGGAAGACCTTCTCCTTTCCTTTGATGGAGATCTTGTAATTGGTACGTGAGATCTTTTTAAGGACGGTAAACGGCCCTTGCCATCCGATGCGAAGTTTATTGCTTCCGGTTGGAAGTAGCAACAAAACTTTCTCCCCTGGTTGTAGTTCTCTCTCTTTTGCAGCTTTGTTGTATCTTTTAGCAGGTTTAGCGCGGGCTTTCTTAAGGTTGGTAGTAGCTAGATCCCATCCTAGCTTTAGCCTTTCCTTGAGCTCAGATACATACTTGCTTGCAGAGACGACTGTCTCGTCAGCCTTTTGGTCTGTCAGGGACCGAAGTGAGGCTTCTAGTGGCCCCTTAATAGGTCTGCCAAATAAAAGTGTAGCTGGCGCGAATCCCGTAGACGCTTGGGGTACCTCTCGGTAGGCGAATAAGGCAGCCGATATATATAGGTCCCAGTCTTCCGGTTTCTCCTGACCCAGCTTATGTAACATGGTGGTGAGGGTACCATTAAAACGTTCCACGAGCCCATTTCCGGCCGGATGGTAGGGACTTGTGTGGATGTGTTTGGCCCTCAAGATCTTAAAGATCTCCTCCATTAACAGGCTACGGAATTGGGATCCATTGTCCGTCAAAACTTGTTGAGAGAATCCCAACCGTGTAAAGATTTGCATGAGGGCTTCTGCGACATGCTTGGAATCTGTGCATGTTAGCGGTATAGCTTCGGCCAAAATTGTGCAAGTGTCGACTAAAGTCAGGATGAACCTGTGCTTTCTTTTGGTCCTTTCCAGGGGTCCAATGATATCGACAGCAACCCGTTCAAATGGAGTACCCACTATTGGCATTTGCCCCATAGGTACTGGGGGTGTCAAGTGCTTTGGTGCTACTCGTTGGCACTGGGCGCAGGATTTCACGTACCTGATAATGTCAGAGTTCATTCCTTGCCACCAATAGTGGTTTTTTATTCGCTGAATAGTGGCGTTTTGTCCCATATGTCCGCTAAAGGGAAGAGAGTGCCCCATTTCTAAGATCTGGCTTCTGTACTGCGTCGGTACTAGGAGCTGGTTATTCCCCGTGTCCGGGTTGCCCGTTCTACGATACAATACGCCATCCTTAGAAAAGATGTCTTCGTTGTGTCTGGGGTCCTTAGCCATGGGCAGTTTTTTAAAGCAGAGCTCCAGAGTAGGGTCATTTTGTTGCCCCTCCTTCAGTTCGTTCGGCAACAAATTTGGCGCAGGCTCCCTCTCCTTCTTGGCTTGCCCTCTTGTGGTTACCGCTGCCACAATCGGCTCCTTTGGTCTCCCAATAAACACATATCTACATCCCAGGATAACTGGGTAGATAGGATCATCCATAATGGCCGCTTTAATAACACCTCTGACAAAATCAGAGTGTATTTCTACCAGTGCGATAGGAAGCGTCCTGGGTGCGTCACTCTTAAAAACTCCACTGAGTTTGACGGTTTCCTCTGTCTCCTGACCTGGTTTGACTAGGTGTCTAGCAACAATACAACTAAAGATTAATCCAGTGTCAAAGAGACAAGTAGTTGAGGTACCATTCAAAATTACAGTTCCTCGAGTTGAGGGTCGGTCACCCTCAGGTTGAGAATCACTGACATTGACTCTACCTTTCGAGGCTGTATACAAACATCCGACGCGGTTTGGACCGGTTTGTTTGCCCTGATCAGACGTTCCTGGTGTAGGGGTCTTCCCTTTTCCTTGACCTTGGTGGCCGCGCTGCCACGTAGGCTTGGTGGGTTGATCAGAATTGTTGTTAGGGGGGTATCGGGTTTTGTAGAATTTCGATTTTTCCTGGGGAGGTCTCTGGGTATTATTTTCTCGTTGGTTATAATTCTGAGAGGAATTAGAGGAATAGGATGACTGCTCTAGATTTTGTTTACGAGATGGCTCATCTGTGGGTTTACGTTTTGTGCTGGGAAGTTCGGCCATTGCATTGGTATAGCGTTCTGCCTTATTGAGTATGTCCTCAAGCCTGACTGCGCCCTGTTCAGCCAAAAATCTACGGGTTTCGTTTGACAAAGTTGACTTTATCTGTTCCACAAGAACAAGTTCAAGTAGTCCCTCATATGTAAGAGGTAGATCAGATAATTCAAATGCACTTTGTCAAATAGCCCGTGAGACGTGAAGAGAACTGCGGGACTGTTTCCGTGCTCTCTTTCCGGCTGTTTCTGAACATTTGCAGAAATTTTCGGGCGGTCATCTCAAACCGCTCTAGCAAGGCCTTTTTCAGCATGTCGTAATCATGTTGGTTGGTTCCCAGCTTTGTATATACGTCATAAGCAGTACTTTTCAGTGACGTTGAGAGTTTAAGTGCCCAGCGGGAACTCTCCAACCCATACAGATTTGCGAGCCTCTCGAATTTTTCTAGATAGCTGTCAACTTTCTCATTGGGACTAGGAAAAGACTCTAAAGCAAAAGACATCGCAGTTAATTGGGCAGACTGAGTGCTGGAGAGATCCATTGACTGCGACTGGGGCGAAGACGGCTCTCCGTTATTCGAAGTAGAGGCGCCCCGACTCTCTAAAGCCTTAAGCGCCAATTCATGCTGTCTTTCCTTGTCTCTCTCTCTTCGCGTTGTCTCTCCTTCTCTCTTTCCCTGCGGGCGTCCATCTCTGCCTCAATTTTCTTCTGCTCCAATTGACGATCGTCCGCTTCTTTCTTCCTAGCTTCTGCCCTCTCTTCCGCTTCCTTTTTCTCTTTTTCTTCTCTCAGTTGGTCCGCGTCATATCTTTCAAGTTCTTTGTTGACAAACAGGTTCGCGGCTTCTCCTTCTAATCCTGAGTCCTTCGCCTCCTGTCTCAAAATGGATCTTATCCTAATTCTCTCTGCCATACCAAAGTACTGGATGCTTCTAAGACTAGAGAATAGTAAGATGGAACAAGAAGGGGAAGAAACTCGGAACCGCTACGAGAAAAACCAAAGTAAAAATTTACTTGAGTTACCTCCTACCTTAAATGTGTTAACTTATCACTGCTATTATTGTCACTTAAGACTCTTAACGCAAGCGACTATGCCACTAAAATGGTAAGTTACACTAGAAAAGAATCTACGCTTACTAACAGTAGAGAAAAATTTAGTATTAAAACAATTTAAAGGGAAAAAAAATTTTCCCTGAAATTTTAATTCTCCACTACAAAAAACTCTACCTGAAGTCAATTATAGGAGAAGAGACGTTGTTAACTAGACTTAAAAAGTCAGAACAAGGCGTCTTTAGCTAAGCTCAACTCCTTTAACTTCAAAAACCCTTTAGTGACTGTAAAACAATCACGCAATCCCAGCAAATCTTATAAAGAAAAATGTAATGTTTCTCTGCCAGAGAATAATTTAAATAACAACTATTTTTGTTTATCCGTACTTTCTACTGCTGTGGAAAGAAAACTACCTGTAAATATGCTGTGTGGACGACCCAAATACTAAAAAGCGTTGTCGAGGGGTGTAATTACTTATTTATTTATTTCCCTAAATCACAAAGACAGATCACTCACACTCTATCTAGTTAGACCCAGACTTAGATCAGACTCAAAATATCTTTATCCCGGCTATGCGAATGACTCACATGTAGCTCAAGATCCCAGGACCAGCCCACAAATATGTGTGCATCAAATGTATCTCAAAATTATCCCGGCCAGCCAGCCAAATATTGTCGTAAATTTATTTTGAGAGAAAGAGTCTAGAAATAGTAGTCCGGTTTAGTGTGTAGAATGATGATGAAAACTCAGTGATAGAAATGTATAGATTAAATATGATGCTCCACAGAGTGCTGGAGGAGAGTAAAGACAGACTTATTTACGACAAATCGTTTCTCTCAATCTTCTCTTCCACTCTCCTGGTCAAACAATTATTTGCCAGTTTTCCAGACACACGTCTGTGCTCACACCGATTTGTTGCTTCAAACACTCAGACGACGTGGATACAGCTATATTAAACAAATAGGGAATCTTTGGGCTTTTGGGTATTCCAACATAGTCCGATATAAGTTTATGATGTTTATTTACCATAAAAATCAAATCACAAAAAAACAAATATCAAGTGTTACATAAAATTATCATAAGTACAGGAAAATGCAAATAACAAGGTAGGGAGGGGGTGAAGAAGATTGGTATCGACTAAGCCCTTCCCGCTTGTATTAGACAAAGATAAACCCAGTCTCAAGATAGATAGTTATCAGGAGCATAGGAAAGTTAACCCAACAGTGAATTTAATTACTCTGAAAGAGGTGTTACAATATTAGTTATGGTGGTAGACAAAAAAAATACTGTTATCCCAACTGGTGTCTTCCCTTTACTAAGCAAAGAAAAAAAGGGGGGGGGGATGAAACAGAGTTAACAAATTATCCCACTAAAGGAACAATGCCGGGTATACAGAAAACGTATTACCCGGTAGGCAAGTTAACAAATGGTTTGTTGCAAAAAATTAAATCTCCTGTCATTCATTCATGCACACTGTGCGGATCCACACTCATATATACTCACACACTTACCGAGTTGCAGCATCAGACAATCCCTAGAATGATAAACACAGTGATTAACTCTTGACATGTGAAACTGTCTAGCACTTCTATGTCCCGCCCCAGATATTGCGAGTTTTTACTGAGAGCAAATATTCCCGCTTATCGCCGGACTTGAAGTTTAAAGAGTTCTTGTGTTTTATTATATAAAAGGAGGAGTCTATGGGATGGCACTGACACAATTCAACACAGGGGTGAAAATGAGGTGATGGCAATATTCCTTCACTGCGTGATGACAGCAACTGACCGAAAAGTTTTTTTAATCCAGTGAGGAAAAACTAGGCTCAGTCACAGTCAGGTAAATCGGTAATCTCTCACAATAGAGCAGTATATAAACTATCGCTACTGGCACTGTTCATCTTCCAGTTTATCTTACAGATTGTAATTTAATTTGATGATAATAATCAAATGATCTTGGGTAGGCTTTCTTTCATGTAATTATGTTAGCTAGGCCACACCGGACCACCACAAGATTTACTTTTAAAAAAATGTTTCATCAAACTGTCTGGAAGTTTAAGAACCGAGTATGGAAACTCTGAAAGATTTCGTTATTGCTGGGATTGAAAAAGGTGATCAATCGCTTTGCACATAAATAGAATTCACTGCAAATATAAATGAAAATCCATGGGATAATCTAGCAAGATTTCAAATATCGCTAGTGCTTCTATCAAGTTCTGGCCAGCGAGTGATGAAGTGTATTTCTACGTGATCTGTATATCTACAAATGGAATGCAAGATGAGTGGGACATGAGAAACTTGACAGCTTTTTTGATCTCGAAAGGATTTTGGGGATCTGACCGCCAGACCAAAGAGAGAAGCCGCCCCTGGCCTCTCGTATCTTCGCTCGCTGCTTGCGTCAGCTTTCCCCGTTCGCTCTGGCTGCGATCGGTTCCGTGTTTAACACCGAGATGCGAAATCGTTTCAGGGACCACTACTGTCTTTGATAGCATGCCGCCCGTCCTTCCTGTTGCGAGCGGTTTAGTGTTCGCGCGGAGATGATAAATACCTGCGAAAAACTAGCTTCTCTGCTCAGGGATCGTCTCAGTGTCTTTGATCTCGTGCCGCATACTAAATGAGTCCCGGTGGAATCGGTTCGCTCTGGCGAAACGAAAAGTTACAACAAATGTTCAGGGGTTCTAATGTTATGATAAGCTAAAAGTCCCTTTAAATCATCCATCATATCAGGGAAAATTCACTTGTCGAACTAGACGTACGTCACACAGAGACACAATTGAATGTTCCTGAGGCTGAAAATGATCTAGATGTTAATACAGACATCCCACGAAAAGAAGAAATCATCACAGCAATCAAAGGGGTAAAGAATGGAAAAGCTCCTGGTCATGATAACTTAAATTACCACTAGTTGCACAAGTCTGGAAAACAGGGACAACACCAACAGAGTGGAGAAAAGGAATAATTGTCAAATTGCCCAAGAAGGGAGATCTTGCAGACTGCAATAATTGGAGAGGAATAACTCTTCTCTCAGTTCCCAGCAAAATACTAGGCAGGATAATTATACAGAGAATCTCAAAAGCAGTAGACCACAAATTGAGGAAAGAACAAGCAGGATTTAGAAAAAAACAGAAGATGTGTAGATCATATATTTACCTTCAGGAACATTATAGAGCAGTGCTCAGAATGGCAAAGACAGCTGTACATTAATTTCGTTGATTTTGAAAAGGCTTTTGACAGTATACTGTCACGAAATGGATTTAGGACTAGAGACTGTCTACATATAGTGACAAGACAATAGTAAGAAGAAAGACTGAAATGATAGATTCAGATAGAAATATAGTGCAAACTGTGAAAGTTGAGACCATTGGCTCCGAGGTTGAGAACCGAGGTTGATTCTTTCCTCGCCACTTCGGACGTTTAAATTGCTATGGCCTCGAACCACCTCTAACTACCCTATGGGGATAAGGTTCAATTAAGATTCACAAACACCAAGGTACAGACAACATATAGCTACTGTACTAAAGGAAATGACTGATGCCAGCTACAATTTATACAAGTTTATTATACACCTATACACAAACTCATATACATGTCAAAATACATGAAGTGCGAGGATGCACACCTGAAACAAAATCAAGCACAGTTAAAAATGCATCAACCCCAACCCTTCTCCCACAATTGCAACCTGTATGGAGAAAGAAGGTAAGGTTAACTGAAATGAACTACACTGCACTTGATGTCGCCTACACTCCAAACTAGCTGTTCTAAATTCTAACTCTAACTCTAAGTCCACTGATAGCTGGAACGACTGCGAAGTGACTACACAATCTCTGCACAGACTTCGGTTCTACACAGCCTATCCTGGAATCTCCTGAACACAACTAACTGCACCTCTAAACTTCAGCAGCTGTCCTCTGCTATGATTCACCAAAACTAACAGTTCTGCCTATCTGTGCTGACTTCAGTAGAGAGAATGTTTACCCTCTCTCTCTCCACTAACTCTGGAATTGATGACTGAGGTTTAACAGAACCCCCTGGATTCTGGACTGGAACTGTAGCTGACTTCTACCACTCTGAAATTACCTGCCCGAGTACCTATAACTGGGCCGTCGGCTTTATTATGGCCGTGAAGAAACGAACACAAAATTACCACAACGCTGGCAGCCTGCCAAATCTGCGTGTGTAACGAGCGTCAGAGCTCAGGATTTATCCACAAAAATCCTATTCGCTGGAAAATGTCTTCCCCTGGCTGGGAAAACGTATTTTCTTCCTCTCCTTCCACTACTGGCAACTAACGTAAAACCCTTGCGGTTCTGCGAATGCCCCAACTTTGCCGTGGGAGAAATTTTGTGGTCTCAAAATTCCGCTCTCATTCCCACAAAGCCGGTACCTGCTGTTTTAGACAAAACAAAACAACAGCTAAACAAACCATAATAATACATTTCAAATAACAATTAACTTCCTTACTCTTCACCACGTAACTCCCCTCTCTACCTGAGCCTACAAAGTAAACATTGGCTAACCCAGATCGCTTGTTCTGCCTGACTAACTCCGAGCAACAACAATATTTTCAATGGCCCGTCTGGGCAGACGTACTGTGGCCTACTTCTTACGCTGACACTAATGCCGTAATGTTTAACACAACTAAAACTAGCCTTCTCTAGGAATTCCTAAAATTCCCGTCAATAATAGTAATCACATTCAAAATGTAATACAAAATAATTCCCTTTAAAATTACTTCTCCCATCTTCTGAATTCACAGAACAATAATGCACAATCAATAACATATAATCCTGTTTACGCTAGCATCTACCTGCCGTCAAAAGTTATACATAACCCCCGATTATCAAATTGAAAACCCCGTAGTTCAGCCACGTGGTGCCGCAGTTTTTCAACCACGCGCTCCTGCATACATTCATTACTGATAGCACACATGTGCTCCAATTAATACCTCTATCACTTCCGTCCACAGATATATGCGTAACTATATAAATAGCGAGCATCAATACTCTCACTAAAATCACAAATAAAAATACACATTACACACGCTCCCGACTATTCTGTAAATACATATGATTCGCAGATGCGAGTTTCTCTCCCGACCGACTTTGCAATAATACAAAGCGGTGATATCTCAACTTTTAAACCATGCCGCTATTCTTTCAACAAGGAATTAAATGGACCTAGTTTCTCATGTCTATCACTCAGATCGAATTGATGGCTCTGGAGTTAAGAATTAAATTAAACTAAACTGCCCAAAGAAACTTAAATGATCGGCTAGGACTAGAAAAATTAAATAAAGTCCTCACGCAAAAATTCATGCTTACCAAATCTCGAATGTCCAACTGAAGGCAATCGACAATATGCTTCTGGCACCCGGCTTTGGCAATTTTTTCATTAAAAGAGAAAGAAGCTATGAAATATAGGCCTTTTATAATCAAGACCCCCACGCGCCGACTTCATGACGTCATATGCGCGGCGTGGTTCTAAAGCCAATCGGAGCTCTGCATTTCAACTGCAGTTATCTCTCAGCCAATCAGAACCTTAGATCTTTCTGATGCAACCAGTTTCTGCTAGACAAAGAACCGGGAATTGGTCCTAGCCCTATACTGCGGAAATGAAGCAAAAATGGCCGCAAATAATTTAACTCCCGAAAAATGCGTATATGGCCACGCAATATCTTTAAAAAAAGACAATCTGGTGCCAATCCTGATCTAGCATCTATAATCTTTCTTCTAGAAAAATACTGTCTAATTCCCTACACCCCCATTCTAAACACATAAAGAAGAACCATAAAGCAGATGAGATCAAACTCCCTCGTGATCTCATCTTGAAAAAAAAACGTAAATAATAGAAGGAGAAGAAACATGGAGAAGGATTACCTGTAATCCCCCTCCTAAAAATAGTGAACAAAATGCAAGGAGAAAAAGACATGGGCCATTTGAAAGACAGAATCTCAGTACTTTCGTCACATCACTCCCCCCTTTCAAAGATTGAGCAACGATCTCCTTACTGAAATCTCTGTGTTTCACATTGGCCCTTATTCCTGTCTACAAGGCTGTCTGTCCTTACCCCTCCTATTCAGTGTTCTTCGACCTTCCTCTTTTGCGTTTCCTCCTTCCTCCTCTCCTAGAATGAGCTCCTATGCTCCGTTGGGAGAGTTGATCTCTCTTCAGACCTGTGCCGTCTAATGGCGGGTCTGAACTTTCCCTTGCTATGACCGTCAAAAGGCTGTCCTGGTCAGCTGATGTGACCGGCGGGCGCTGTGGCGACCTGGCGATGGCGACTTCCTCGCTGCGCGTCAGCAGGGTTGTGACTGCTGGTACCGTGCGAGAACGATGCAACGTCTCGGGTTCCTCTGGTGTAGAGCCTCCGATTTCTTGCTGGGTGTCTATTGGATCACGATCGACCTCAATAGCTTCTACCTTTGAAGAAAGGTAGGTAAGATCTGCCCCTGGCAGTGGTTCTGGACTCGCTCTTCCCCTACCAATCTGAAGCGGGACAGAGCTCTCCAAAATAGCTCCTTGCAAATGCGTAAGGTCGCTTTTCTCACTCTTTTCTGGCCTGAAAAGTTGGTGAGATGAAAATGTAGACCACGGGAGCTCTCCGTCTAACACCCTGGTTCTACCTTCAACCTTGCCCTCCCCTGTGAGAGTTACTGGCGTCAGTTGGAATGTGTCCTGCAGTGACACTTGACGGTTTAAGATCCCGTTAGATCGCGGAGAATCTGAGTTAAAGCTCTCAGTGACTGGTTCCAATGTTCCGTGAAACGAATTGGAAAAGATAGCCAATTTTTCAGGCTGCTCGTTACAAGAGTCGTTTCCTGTAAACGAGATACGAGAGTTGTGGGGCCCATCTCCGTCTATAGGCAAACGGATACTCAGATCACTGTCCTCCTCCGTTTGAGTAAAGTGCTGGTCGGATGGGGCTCCAGGGCTGGTTGGAACTATATGCTCGCTCAGACCGCTATCTTGTGCCCTATGAAGATGGCGCTGGTCGTTGACATATGTAATACCGCTCTTGTCAGTATGTCCCTCACTTGAAGGAGCTAATACCATCGGGGGCCTAATTCCCGACAACAAAGAGTGTACTTCCTGAATCAGAGGCGTCGTCACCACTGTTTGGCCGGTTGGCTGAACAGGGCTGGCGGGCGAATTTGCCTCTGCAAATAACATATCACTGTCGTCAGAGGCGTTGCACCTCTCCTTGGCACGACAGCTATGTTTGAGCTCGCTCGGGGCTCCGTGAATTAGGGGTTCTCCTTTTTCACTTATCTGGCCTGCAGTAGGCCCCCTTGCATCAGCAAGGATCGGTGTGGGCGGGTTCCCCAAAACTAAATATGGGTTACCGAGAATGAAGTCGTAGGCCGGCTGAGCCGTTACAGCTGCCTTGATGGTGCCAGACACGAACTTACATTTCACCTCAATATTGGCTACCGGAAAGCACTGTGAAGTCCCTTTCCTTAAAACTCCACCAATATTCACTTTTTCCTTCGTCATCTGCCAGGGCTTCACCAGATGTCGGGCGACTATGCTGGGGTATGTAAGCCCGCTGTCAAATAAGCATGTTGTCTCAGTCCCGTTCACTTCTGCTGGCCCGCTGTTGGAAAACAACTTCTCTGACTGGAAGGGTTTCCACTTCTTCCCTTGTTTCACCCTCACAGGCCTTAAACAAGCCATCTGATGAGCGGGTTGTTTGTTTGGGCACCGTGTTGTCCAATGAGAAGTAGTCCGACAGAACCTACAATATCTCTCATTATCTCCCCGGTTCCTGACGGGTTCATGAGAAGTCGGCCCCTGTGTTCTGTTAGGCGGCTGGGAGCGCATGTTATGACTGGGAGGGAGCTCCTTGCGAGACGGCCCTTGCTGCTGTTGATCTGAAGAGGAAGGCGACTGCGATGAAGATGCTCCTTTGTCCGGGGCTGGCAGGTCAGGGTGTTTTCTTTTCTGTCCCAGTACTTCGGCCTGTGCCGTCTGGAACCTTTCAGCAAAAAGAATTATCTGGTCCAGTTGCTGTGCGCCCTGCTCCGCCAGGTACTTCCTTAAGTCCGGAGACATGTTGGCCTTTATCTGTTCGCACAGAACTAATTCTTCCAATCCTTCAAAAGATTTAGCCAAACCCGACAACTCTCTCCAGCGAGTGAGGTAATTCCTCAGCCTCTCTGCGAACTGGGGAAAACTTTCTCCTTTCTCCAGTCGACTTTCCCTAAACATCGTTTGGCACTTCCGGGGAGTCCATTGGAATCGCTGTAACAGGGCGTTCCGCAGAGCCTCAAAGTTACCTTGGTCATCTACCAGCATCTTGCTATAGACCTCATACGCATGTCCTCTTAGAGATTGAGATAATTTGAGACACCAAAGACTATCATCCAGCCCGTATGCCTTTGCCATCCGTTCAAATTTTTCTAAAAATACCTCAATTTTCTCATTCCCGTTAGGAAAAGAGTCCATCGGAAAATTCATGGCTGCCATCCGGGGCCCTCCGTTTCCTGAGGTGTCTGTTGCCCCTGCTCCGGGAGAATCTCCGTTAGCCGAACTGCCTTCCGAAGATCGGTACTGCAGTTCCAGTGAACGCAGGGCAAGTTCATGCTGTCTCTCTGCTGCCTTCTCCCTCTCTTGGGCTTCCCTCTGTGCTAACTTCTCCTGGGCTTCCTCTGTGCTATCTTCTCCTGGGCTTCCCTCTCTGCTATCTTCTCCTGGGCTTCCCTCTCTGCTTTTCTCTCTGCCTGTCGGGTCTTCTCTTCTTTCTCCGCTTCCAATTTACGCAGGTCCATCTCTGCCAGTCGGGCCCTCTCTTCTTTCTCTGCTTCCAATTTACGCAGGTCTTTCTCCGCTTCCCTTTTCTCTCTCTCCGTCTGCCGGTCCTGTTCCCTCATAATGTAAGCCCTAGTCTCGGCCTCATTCATCCCCATGCTTTTAGCTGCGTCCTTCCATGCAGTAAGTAGCTTGACCAATTCAGCCATCTTACCTGACAAATCAGCAGTACTCACAACGAGGGGAAATGACAAAAAAGGAACAAGAAAAATTTACTGTTACCTACTAGGAATATGCTGTCGCAAAAACCCGCACTCAGACTAGCACCAAGTCTGACTAATAACTACCTGAAAAAAATTCAAGTTATCCAGCTACCCAAAACCCGAATTTACTTTCCTGTCAAGAAAAAAAAATTCATTAGCCATCAATTACTTCTAAGTCATAAACAACCTTACAACCACTATCATCTATACTAACTGTAACCTGTGGAAAAAAACTTATAGCTGGATCAGTCTTAATATAGCTCAAGTCTAGGGGATTTTATAAAGAAAATCTATTTCCAGAACTTTCTTCAGAGACAATCTATGAATCTAGAATTGATCCCAACAAAGATGATCCCAAGGACGACGCCACCCACTTTGTCAAGATCACAGAATTGAACGTAACAAAGATGATTCACCGGACGATAGCACCCACTTTGTCACGAAATGGATTTAGGACTAGAGACTGTCTACATATAGTGACAAGACAATAGTAAGAAGAAAGACTGAAATGATAGATTCAGATAGAAATATAGTGCAAAATGTGAAAGTTGAGACCATTGGCTCCGAGGTTGAGAACCGAGGTTGATTCTTTCCTCGCCACTTCGGACGTTTAAATTGCTATGGCCTCGAACCACCTCTAACTACCCTATGGGGATAAGGTTCAATTTAAGATTCACAAACACCAAGGTACAGACAACATATAGCTACTGTACTAAAGGAAATGACTGATGCCAGCTACAATTTATACAAGTTTATTATACACCTATACACAAACTCATATACATGTCAAAATACATGAAGTGCGAGGATGCACACCTGAAACAAAATCAAGCACAGTTAAAAATGCATCAACCCCAACCCTTCTCCCACAATTGCAACCTGTATGGAGAAAGAAGGTAAGGTTAACTGAAATGAACTACACTGCACTTGATGTCGCCTACACTCCAAACTAGCTGTTCTAAATTCTAACTCTAACTCTAAGTCCACTGATAGCTGGAACGACTGCGAAGTGACTACACAATCTCTGCACAGACTTCGGTTCTACACAGCCTATCCTGGAATCTCCTGAACACAACTAACTGCACCTCTAAACTTCAGCAGCTGTCCTCTGCTATGATTCACCAAAACTAACAGTTCTGCCTATCTGTGCTGACTTCAGTAGAGAGAATGTTTACCCTCTCTCTCTCCACTAACTCTGGAATTGATGACTGAGGTTTAACAGAACCCCACTGGATTCTGGACTGGAACTGTAGCTGACTTCTACCACTCTGAAATTACCTGCCCGAGTACCTATAACTGGGCCGTCGGCTTTATTATGGCCGTGAAGAAACGAACACAAAATTACCACAACGCTGGCAGCCTGCCAAATCTGCGTGTGTAACGAGCGTCAGAGCTCAGGATTTATCCACAAAAATCCTATTCGCTGGAAAATGTCTTCCCCTGGCTGGGAAAACGTATTTTCTTCCTCTCCTTCCACTACTGGCAACTAACGTAAAACCCTTGCGGTTCTGCGAATGCCCCAACTTTGCCGTGGGAGAAATTTTGTGGTCTCAAAATTCCGCTCTCATTCCCACAAAGCCGGTACCTGCTGTTTTAGACAAAACAAAACAACAGCTAAACAAACCATAATAATACATTTCAAATAACAATTAACTTCCTTACTCTTCACCACGTAACTCCCCTCTCTACCTGAGCCTACAAAGTAAACATTGGCTAACCCAGATCGCTTGTTCTGCCTGACTAACTCCGAGCAACAACAATATTTTCAATGGCCCGTCTGGGCAGACGTACTGTGGCCTACTTCTTACGCTGACACTAATGCCGTAATGTTTAACACAACTAAAACTAGCCTTCTCTAGGAATTCCTAAAATTCCCGTCAATAATAGTAATCACATTCAAAATGTAATACAAAATAATTCCCTTTAAAATTACTTCTCCCATCTTCTGAATTCACAGAACAATAATGCACAATCAATAACATATAATCCTGTTTACGCTAGCATCTACCTGCCGTCAAAAGTTATACATAACCCCCGATTATCAAATTGAAAACCCCGTAGTTCAGCCACGTGGTGCCGCAGTTTTTCAACCACGCGCTCCTGCATACATTCATTACTGATAGCACACATGTGCTCCAATTAATACCTCTATCACTTCCGTCCACAGATATATGCGTAACTATATAAATAGCGAGCATCAATACTCTCACTAAAATCACAAATAAAAAATAAAAATACACATTACACACGCTCCCGACTATTCTGTAAATACATATGATTCGCAGATGCGAGTTTCTCTCCCGACCGACTTTGCAATAATACAAAGCGGTGATATCTCAACTTTTAAACCATGCCGCTATTCTTTCAACAAGGAATTAAATGGACCTAGTTTCTCATGTCTATCACTCAGATCGAATTGATGGCTCTGGAGTTAAGAATTAAATTAAACTAAACTGCCCAAAGAAACTTAAATGATCGGCTAGGACTAGAAAAATTAAATAAAGTCCTCACGCAAAAATTCATGCTTACCAAATCTCGAATGTCCAACTGAAGGCAATCGACAATATGCTTCTGGCACCCGGCTTTGGCAATTTTTTCATTAAAAGAGAAAGAAGCTATGAAATATAGGCCTTTTATAATCAAGACCCCCACGCGCCGACTTCATGACGTCATATGCGCGGCGTGGTTCTAAAGCCAATCGGAGCTCTGCATTTCAACTGCAGTTATCTCTCAGCCAATCAGAACCTTAGATCTTTCTGATGCAACCAGTTTCTGCTAGACAAAGAACCGGGAATTGGTCCTAGCCCTATACTGCGGAAATGAAGCAAAAATGGCCGCAAATAATTTAACTCCCGAAAAATGCGTATATGGCCACGCAATATCTTTAAAAAAAAAGACAATCTGGTGCCAATCCTGATCTAGCATCTATAATCTTTCTTCTAGAAAAATACTGTCTAATTCCCTACACCCCCATTCTAAACACATAAAGAAGAACCATAAAGCAGATGAGATCAAACTCCCTCGGGATCTCATCTTGAAAAAACGTAAATAATAGAAGGAGAAGAAACATGGAGAAGGATTTCCTGTAATCCCTCCAAAAATAGTGAACAAAATGCAAGGAGAAAAAGACATGGGCCATTTGAAAGACAGAATCTGAGTACTTTCGTCACATATACATAGGAACAGTTTATGGAAAATACTGAGGGCTTATGGAATTCCAAGCTGCATAGTGTCAATCATAAAAAGCCTTTATGCCAACTTTACGTCTAGCATTGGGCAGAGCAACCTAACCTTTGAAGTGAAGACAGGAGTACGACAGGGATGCCCCTTATCAACCACTCTATTTTTAACAGTCATAGACTGGGTGATGCGCCAGACAACAGAGGGCAATCCAAGAGGAATAAGATGGACTACATTTTCTACATTGGAAGATCTGGAATATGCAGATGACATTGCACTGCTAGCACATTCACATCAACACATCCAGGAAAAAACGGATAGACTTAATAAGTAAAGCCAGCAGGTGGGCTTGAACATCAACCTAAAGAAGACAGAGGTCATGACGCTCAATGTGAGCAACCCTGAGCCCATATCAGTAAGGAATCAGCAACTTGAACAGACGGATGCCTTCACATACCTAGGATGCATAGTAACACCAGACGGCGGAGCAAGCAAAGACATCAACATCAGAATGAACAAAGCAAGAAAAGCCTTTTTTAGTCTAAACAACATCTGGAAGTCCTCTCAGTACAGTACAAGCACAAAATTAGGATTATATCAGAGCTGTGTGCTTTCTGTGCTTCTCTATGGCGTGGAAAGCTGGAGAGTTACAGAGAAGGAAATGTCGAAATTGTCCTCTTTTCACACAACATGCCTAAGAAAAATTCTCAGAATCTTTTGGCCGAATACCATCACCAACCAAGATCTGCTTACTCGGAGCAAGCAAGAGGACATGCACACTATCATAGCTGGCAGACGCTGGAGCTGGGTTGCCATGTCCTTAGAAGAGACCCCGATACCATCACAAGAACAGCTATGCTATGGACCCCTGAAGGAAAACGAAAGAGAGGCCGACCAAAAACAACTTGGCGGAGGACTGTGGAGGCTGAGATGCAAAGAATGAACCAGAGTTGGAGCACTGCACGAAGGATGGCCGCCGACCGAGCAAAGTGGAATCAATTTGTTGTTGCCCTACAAGACGCCACCAGGCGTAATGGCCACTGACTGCTTTGACGGTCGGCGACTAAGGATCAAAGAAGAGAAGAAGAAAGAAATATCTCCCATTGCAATTATGCTATTCTCACAACCGTTATCATTTCCCTGTGTATTATCAAACCTAATTGTTGTGACCTCTCATCAAATGTTCTCATTTGTCTTGTGTTATCTCTTTTAGCTTTCTTGATGCATGTTAACATGTACAAATTAACTGCTTACGGTTTGCCCCATGAGTTAGTGCCATGATAGAGAAAATTATTAAGACATAGGCAGAATGTTACACGGGTCTATGTGCCAAGTTAGAGAGAAGAGAAGGAGGTAGGAGCGTGGGGAAAGAAACTTACTCACATTTCAGGGATTGTCTAATATTGAAGGAAAAGAAACAACCCTTTCAAAATAAAGTTTTGTTGTACTTTTTTGCATCTGGTTACGGTTGTGGTACAGAACAGCCAGATCATCGTCAAAATCCAGATCGTCAAGTTTGTTGTTAAAGTCCACTGAATTACATTTCTGTTTAATTGTTGTTTGTGTTATAATCCAATCAGTAGCCAGTAAGAAGAGTAATGGAAACGAGAGGCATCCCTGCCGTACACCAGTTCTTATCTAGCACTGCTCAATAAGTTGTCCTTCATGGGAGATTTCTACATTCCAAGCATTCATATGTTTTATTTATTACGTTAATGAACTTAGGGGGCTCTCAAAATGCCTCATCAATTTCCAGAATGATTCTCAGTCTAAATTGTCGAATGCCTTTTTATAACCCATAAACCTGATGTAAAGTGGTTAGTTCAATTTAAAGCTTTGTTCAGCTATTATGTGCGGTGCAGCTAACTGATCTATGCATGGGTTCCAGCCATAAGACATGACAAATAGACTGATACCGAAGAAGCTTAATGAAAGCAATTATAAGAACACAAGAAGAATGAAAGTTTTAAACTAGAATATGTCGTTCAATGACCAGGACATTCGGTAAAGTGAAGTAACGGGAGTTTGAGACCGCAATATTGATTACTCTCAGCTCGTGAGAAGGCTTGCTGCTTTAGATCATTATTTCATTAATTACGGTGTTAAATATTCAGTCCTAGAATTTCTGAAGCGTGTAATCAATAACAGTTTAATCAGCGAAAATCAATAATGTAAGGGAATAGCGCAATGACAGAATCAATCTTATCACAAGCAGAATTATTCTTAATACTTTTTTGATGTGTAAAGAAACGTATAACATATTATAGCAATAATTATTATAAAACTGAATATACAATTTATTACATAATACCAACCTGTATCAGTATGTATGTATATATATGTGTGTATATATATGTGTATTTTGTGTTTATATATATATATATATATATATATATATATATATATATATATATATATATATATATATATATATATATATATGTATATATGTAAATATTGTTAAGGATAAAATTAATACGTTATAATATGTTGCTACACGCAGCCATATCTCCTCAAATCCATGGATATATGCCTGCGTGTAGCAACATATTATAACATATCTCCGGCGTAAGGTTATTGATGCATGCCAGTTAGCTACAGCTTCCTCTGAGGCTGCTAAAGTTAAATCTCGCCTGTTCCAGAAACGAAACAGACGGTTAAGGCAATTGTTACCCGGCGATGAAGCTTTCGTTTTGTTACCAAGAACAGAAAATAGACTTCTTATTGCTTGGCATGGTCCTTTTAAAGTACTTTCCCGCATTTCTGATGTTGATTATGGTTTAGATGTAAAAGGAAAGAGGAAGACTTTCCATATCAATATACCTAAAGACTTTCATACCAGACCTGAACATCTTCAGGCTATATTTTATGCGGTTGACGAGCCTACGAGGCATCCTGCACAGTACTCTTCTCTTTCTGTCATCCAGGAGCAGGAATCTTCCTTCCCTGATCTTCCCACGAACCTTCCAGTCTTACCTCTCCAGGCAACAGAAACATGGATGGATGTCACCATCTGTTCCGATTTGTCTCCTGACCAACATCGCCAAGCCCCGAATCTTCTTTCTTCTTTTCCGGATGTTCTTACAGACATCCCGGGGCGCACTTCTGTCATTTCACATGACATTATTCTCACAGACGATTGCCCAATTAGATTACGCCCGTACCCTATTCCCATCCACTATCAGGTTCATGTTGAAAATGAGCTTGATGAGATGATTCGTTTAGGGATTATAGAATTCTCTACTTCTGCATATTATTCTCCTATCGTAATTGTTAGGAAGAAAGACAACAACATAAGATTATGCATTGATTATCCTAAACTTAAAACTATTACTGTGTTTTATGCTGACCCTCTACCTTTGCTAGAAGATCTTTTATCTCGTCTTGCTAAGGCTCTTTTCTTTACCAAACTTAATCTCACCAAAGGATACTGGCAAGTTCCTTTGACAGAGAGAGCCAAGCCACTCACAGCTTTCTCCACAACATGCGGTTTATACCAGTGGAATTTTATGCCTTTCGGACTTATGAACGCCCCGAATGATGAGAAAAATTCTTTCTCATAGGCATGACATTATCACCTATATCGATGACATTTGTTTGTTAAGTACCACTTGGGAAGAACATTTCTTAGGTCTGAATTCGCTATTAGATACCTTACGCCTCCATCATCTAACTGCTCGACCTACTAAGATCCATATCCATACAAAATACAAATCCGTAGTTTTCTTGGCTTAGTTCTGTTCTACGGTAGATTTATAGCTAACTTATCTTCTATCACTGCAGATCTTTCTGTCCTTCTTCGAAAAGGCTTACCTAATCACGTGCACAAGACACAAGAGTGCCAGGCCGCTTTGGATCATATTAAACATTTATTCTCTACACTTCCCATACTGAGGTTGCCGGATAAAAATTTAACCTATTGTCTTCGAACATATGCTAGCTCCAAAGGTCTTGGCGCTTCACTTATGCAGGAATATGAGGGTACACTACATCCTACTTTATACATCTCGAGAAAACTTACTGATGCCGAGCGAAATTACTCCGTGATCGAGAAAGAACTGCTCACTGTTATTTGGGCTGTGCTGAAACTGGAACGGTATCTCCTTGGTGCCCCATTCATCATTCAGACCGATCTCTTTCCTTCCTGAAGGTCCAACCATAAAAACCTAAAAATGGCTCGGTTCGCCATTCTTCTTCAGCCATTTCAGTATGATATAAAAAGCAATACCAGCTTTTGCAAACGTCGTTGCTGATGTGCTTTCTAGATGACTTCAATCAGAAACTGAACACTCGAATTAACTGTGATGTTTAAACTATTCTAGCATACATATAGAAATAAGAAATGGAAGTGTGAGTGTCGTGTTAAAAACTTGCCCGCCATTTTATCGGCTTTTTGCTGTCCTTTTTTCCTCACACCAATACGTCCATGCACCCGTGTGTTGCCGGGGCCCGAAAGGGGAGCAAAGAATAGTAACACTGCACCCTACCACGCATGTCGTAAAAAGCGACTAAGGAGGGTTGGGCATGGGGCTGTTTACCCCATCCCGTAAAAACTTCGCACAGTGGGCTGATCACCTGCTTGCCAACCAATCTGATTACGGAAACAACGATAGATTGTTTGGTCTGTTTCTGTTCCACAAAGACGCCACTAGGCGTGGTGGAAACAGCGATAGATTGATCAATTTGTTGTTGCCCTAAGACGCCACTAGGCGTACTGGCCACATACTGCTTTGCCGGTTGGTGGCTAAGGATGGAAGAAGAAGAAGAAGAATACGTCCATGAGTCATACACTTACAATGCCAGCACACAAAAAATTTTCACATCGACAACGCGTCAACTATCGATTGGTTTTTCGACTAATCAAGCCCTGGCTAACACAAGTTTACTCACATCGACAACGCGTCAACTATCGATTGGTTTTTCGACTAATCAAACCCTGGCTAACACAAGTTTACTCACATCGACAACGCGTCAACTATCGATTAGTTTTTCGACTAATCAAACCCTGGCTAGCACAAGTCTGGATACGTTTCAAAGAACCAGATTGAACTGGTATTCCTGCATATAAATAACCACTTGGAAGACCAAGGCCCAGACACTCACGTTCATACTTTACTGAAGCGGTGGTGTGATAACGACAGATACTTACACCTCACTTAAGATGACTTTTAATGTCCCGTCCACTGGGTCTATATCAAAAGAAGTTATGAACTGCTTGTACCGTTGGAGAGCGGGCTGAAGGCCGCGTGGCTTTACAGGGCGAAATCTTCGCCGAGTTTGACCGACTACAGTCACCAAACACGGATACCTATCATACTACTTGTGCCAGTACCACGTTTGACGACTACATCAACTCCAGTTGTTACCAACCAATATCCCCAGAATTGAGTTGGTTTCCTACCACCAACCCTTGTACGTCATCTCCCACCACAGACAACCATCTTGCCGATGTCTCTAATCTACCACCGAAGAAGCAGAGACTTACTACTTCCTGCCCCAGTATCACGTTTGACCAGTACAGCAACTCTAGTTGTTATCAACCAATATCCCCAGAACCGAGTTGGTTTCCTAACACCAACCCTTGTACGTCAACTCCCACCACAGACAACCACCTGGCCGATGTCTCTAATCTACCACCGAAGAAGAAGAAACCTACCAAGCGGCTGAGACTAGTGCTTTAGCTTGACATTTCATCTTATTTTAAAAGAATTAAATAACTCTAACCGACCTGTTAACTACAACGCTAGACATTTACAAGATGTAGTTACTAATGTTTGTGGGCTCTACGCCATTTATTTCATCTTGGTCAAAGCTCGCGGTGGTACTATGCAACGCGTCCTACTACCCTTTTCGGCTAGACAAAACGCCAACGATCGATTAGTTTTTCGACTAGTCAGACCCTGGCTAGCGAGCCACAAGACTGTTTTTCCTTCATAAACGATGGCGTGATAACGACAGACACTCACCTTGTTGAAGAGGATTACACGAAACAGAAGTGACAGACTCACCAAGTAATCCGAACCGACTGTGCTCTGAGAGCTCCTAGGCGTACATAAAAAAGAAGTGCGGTTAGACGTCACCCATAGACCAACTAATTTTGTCAATAAATATATAAAATGTATCTAGTGTTTTCTCTTTTATATAGTCTAACTGTTGTAATATGTGTCTAAATATATGTATAACTAAATATCGTCTAACTGTTTTAATATACGTCTAACTGTTGTAATATAAATATCGTCTACATATTGTAACATAAATATTGTCTACCTGTCTGTAATATGTACGTATAACTGTTTGTAAAATAATCAACACACAACACACTACCAGGACAACAACACACCCGCCATTATTGAACTTACATATTACTATATAACAAGACCTCTCCTCCTCCACGCTCCTCCACCACATTTCCTTATATAAAAAGTCACGCGCCTGCAGACTATATAAAAGTCACGCACCACCACAGCGCGCCACCACATTTTCCTTATATAAAAGTCACGCGCCACCAGAAATACTATCCATAAACAACATACTATACTACTCATATATATATATATATATATATATATATATATATATATATATATATATATATATATATATATATATATATATATATATATATATATATATATATATATATATATATATATATATATATATATATATATATAACATCATAAAGACAGCTGCTGCAGAAGCATGTGGTGAAGTCCGACTTAGGAACAAGAGAAAGAGGACACCTTGGTGGACGAGGAAGTCAAAGAGAAAATAAGAGAGAAGAAATGGCATGGAAACAATACTTAGGAGCTAAAAACGTAGCAGGACAAATAGAGAAATATAGAGAATATGTGATACTCAGAACAGACGCAAAGAACAAGGTGCTAGCAGCAAAACAGAAATCCTGGAAAGAATTTGGAGAAAAGCTAGAAAAAGATGCGCAAGAAAACCAGAAATTGTTCTATAAGACCCTAAAGAACATGAGGAAGGATTACTGTCTCATGCTTTTTATTTTACTCTGAAATTCTCTTTCAGCTAAAGATAGGTGCCTGAATATAAACAAATAGTCGAAAATCATCATATACAGTAATTGGAGTGGACAAGTTTTCTTTCCACGCATCAGTTTAGAGCTATGCGATACAAGCCTTCTGGTTATCGTGAGACGTCGACAGCTTCCTGTGATTTTATTATTTGGCAGGACAATTAATACCATACAGGGGCAATCATTTGACCATTCAGGTGTTTACCTACGAGAAGCAGTCTAATGGTCATGGTCAACTTTATGTAGAGTTCACCCGAGGAAGGAACCCCGAAAATCTTATATATTCAGGACACATGTTGTCAAGACAAACATATTCAAAATATCCGGACATTTACAAAAAAACATTGCTATTAAAGAGCTGTCAAATTACACTCTGTTTGCCTACCCTCATTTCTCAGTCTTCTAGACAGTTTAAGATGTTGGGTTTAATTATTCTCCTGTCATTGTTTCGACAGCATATTTGCTCGTCTTATTAATAAATTTATTATTTTTTTTTTTTTTATAAATGAGTTAAAAATATGTGTACACGTTTTAATAATTATTTTAATTGTATTTGACAAACCTTAAATTTACCACGTTTGATAGAGATTTGTACCGGAAAACAAAAGAAAAAAAAATGCTACGTTTGATTTCAATTGAGTGCATGTCCCCACTATACTTAACGATAAAATAAGTATGGTAATTTTTATTATAAGAAAAATATTTAATAAAAGTTAATTGATACTTAGCAGGCCCGTATGTTGACACAAATGCAGGAGAAAGTTGCGTTGACCTGGTTATCAACAGTATAATATCATCATCATTTTACGTTTTGCTTGCTATAGATCATGTAACAACTATTGCAGCTGCCCCCCCCCCCTTCCCCCCTTGCAGGAAACATGCACATGTTTTCTGTAGCGGTGGTTTCTGTCGTAGTCTCTTTTACAAGATGATCTTCCAGCTACATCAACAACCTCATGTTAGTCGCTCCATCAACAACCTCAGGTTAGTCGCTCCATCAACAATCTCATGTTAGTCGCTCCATCAACAACCTCATGTTAGTCGCTCCATCAACAAACTCATGTTAGTCGCTCCATCAACAACCTCATGTTAGTCGCTCCATCAACAACCTCATGTTAGTCGCTCCATTAACAATCTCATGTTAGTCGCTCCATCAACAACCTCATGTTAGTCGCTCGATCAACAACCTCATGTTAGTCGCTCTATCAACAACCTCATGTTAATCACTCCATTAACAATCTCATGTCAGTCGCTCCATCAACAACCTCATGTTAGTCGCTCCATCAAATACCTCATGTTAGTCGCTCCATCAACAACCTCATGTTAGTCGCTCCATCAACAACCTCATGTTAGTCGCTCCATCAACAACCTCATGTTAGTCGCTCCATTAACAACCTCATGTTAGTCGCTCCATCAACAACCTCATGTTAGTCGCTCCATCAAATACCTCATGTTAGTCGCTCCATCAACAACCTCATGTTAGTCGCTCCATCAACAACCTCGTGTTAGTCGCTCCATCAACAACCTCGTGTTAGTCGCTCCATCAACAACCTCATGTTAGTCGCTCCATCAAATACCTCATGTTAGTCGCTCCATCAACAACCTCATGTTAGTCGCTCCATCAACAACCTCATGTTAGTCGCTCCATCAAATACCTCATGTTAGTCGCTCCATCAAATACCTCATGTTAGTCGCTCCATCAACAACCTCATGTTAGTCGCTCCATCAACAACCTCATGTTAGTCGCTCCATCAAATACCTCAAATTAGTCGCTCCATCAAATACCTCATGTTAGTCGCTCATCAACAACCTCATGTTAGTCGCTCCATCAACAACCTCATGTTAGTCGCTCCATCAAGAACCTCATGTTAGTCGCTCCATCAAGAACCTCATGTTAGTCGCTCCATCAACAACCTCATGTTAGTCGCTCCATCAACAACCTCATGTTAGTCGCTCCATCAACAACCTCATGTTAGTCGCTCCATCAACAACCTCATGTTAGTCGCTCCAACAACAACCTCATGTTAGTCGCTCCATCAACAACCTCATGTTAGTCGCTCCATCAACAACCTCATGTTAGTCGCTCCATCAACAACCTCATGTTAGTCGCTCCATCAAATACCTCATGTTAGTCGATCCATCAAGAACCTCATGTTAGTCGCTCCATCAACAACCTTATGTTAGTCGCTCCATCAACAACCTCATGTTAATCGCTCCATCAACAACCTCATGTTAGTCGCTCCATCAACAACCTCATGTTAGTCGCTCCATCAACAACCTCATGTTAGTCGCTTTGTACGATTTGCCTGAGGGGGGAGTATACTGTGGCTTATGCAAAATTTTGTGTATCTCCCCACTACTCTTTATGACAAAATAAGGAACATACTTACCTTCTGTTGTACAATAAATAATACAATTATAATTATAAATATTATATTTCACGTGATATTAAATTTCGTATTATATATTTTAAATAGGTTTCAAATGAATATAAATTTTAATAATAATTTTATTAGAACTTAACACAACCCCATTTAAACCCCGGACACAGAAGTTTGCAATCCGCAATGACTCAAACTGCGACAGACTTGGTCAGTCGGCAGTGCAGTTCAGCGTAATATTTATCTTCACATATAAAACATATGAAGCCGCGGTGGCACAGTGGTTAGTGCACTGGCTTCCTAACTCGGTGGTCAATGGTTCGATCCCCAGTTGAGGTAGGATTTTATAGACCTCAAACGGCTCCGGGATCGACCCAGCCTCATGAACTGGGTACCAGAGATCTCTAGGAAGGTTAAGGCGGCCGGCGTGATGCTGACCACATCACCCCTAGTGTGCCGATGGTCGAGAAAATATCGGCCTAACAGCATATTCCCAATATGCCTCAATGGACGTGTAACGGGATCCTTTATAAAACCTTTTATTAAACATATAGAATACATATAATTACAACAATACATGTTATTTGATATATTGTATACATAAATGTGTTTGCGGTAAAAATATTTTGAATAAACTTTACAATAAATATGAAAAATAACAGTTACTTTATAATGTTCTTATATAACACACAGATCAGCCATACCATATGAAAGTGGGCTGACGCCGGTACCGTATGATAGTGGGCTGACGCCGGTGCGTGACTGGTAGCACGGCAGGAAGCATTTCTGTTTCTGATGCGGAGATAAAACTCCTCCCGTTACCATTAACAGATAACAAGAAAAGGCAAGACAGGGTGTGGTGCATCGCTATTAAAGTTCACGCCTCGTGGTGAATTATCTTCAGTCTTGAAATGTAAATAATTTCGTATCACGTTGATCACAATTTACAGCTACGCTGAAAAATCACTTTCAGGACGACCTCTGTCTCGATCTATAGTCGAAAGTGTTTCTGATTACTTTATCAGTCTGTCGATTCAAATGGATTGACAGTTTGACTCTAATTTTTGGTTTCCGCTTCTTCATCTCAGTGTACTGTACTACAGAAACAACTATGCAGACGCCCGGTATTCCGCCTACTGGCGCACAACTGTTGGAATCTCCTGCTCAATTAATAAGGAAAATTCATGCTTTCGCTAAAAACTCGTGCTTCTCTACTTTCGACTATTCTCGAATATTCTACGTTTTTCTTGAACTTAAGACCTAAGGGATACTACCTTCTGTCTTCCTGTGTTAAGTCAATTCTTATGTCTATTTCCCATATACTAAAACTATAAGCGATGCTACGATGAAGATTATCTTATTATACAGGGAACGTATCTCGTCTGTCACACAACAACCACAAAATAGATGTACTCAAACAAATATGAACACAATTCATGAACTGGAGAAAGATACAGTAAACCAAACTAAACCCAACAAGTTCCATGAACACTTAAGGATAAAGTGAGAAATAATAAAAAGACGATATATTAAAAAGGAAGAAAACGGATAGTACATGTGCGCTACAGACAATATGCAACACCATAATTATAATAATGAAACGCCAGAAATTTCAGCCTTGAAGAAAGCTTAAAAGAAAGAGCGCAAATATGTGCTATGTAGAATAAAGTAATTTTTTTGTCGAAATCATAACTGACATTGAGGGCTGAACATTGTATTCTGTGCACGAGACATACCCCATATTTCTTGGGCATGGACCAAAAGCAACAACCTATGAGTTGAGTGAGTAGAGTACAACGGGTTATCTTCACTGTTTGTTGACACACACACACAAAGATTTCATTTAAGCAGAGACCAATTCACTTGAACTTGATAACTATTCCCTAAAGTGCCGAAGAAGTGGTGCAATAAAAACAACAGTAAAATTCAGATCTCTATTTGGGAGAGTGAAGTGGTGAGATATGCTGTCCGCACAACTTTGGTTTGTTTATAATGTTTGTTTCTATAAACAGTTGTACTCTGAATACCGAATGCCTTGCTTGTTTATGGTTTCAATTATCGATATTCCTTACTCACCTGTTCCATAAACGATATGACTTACAGTTCATAAACATAAAACATTTTTCATTATTACTTAGCGAAATAAAAGCATGCGAATAGCGCGGCTAAAACAACAGGTACAGAAATTAATACGCTGAAAGAACCTTTGCAATGAAAGAAGCTACACCCACTCCATTAAGCCAGCGCCAAAGCCTACTAAAGCTGTCTATTGTAACGCTGTCAGGATAAATAAAACAGCCTTCGTTATAAAGATCGCTATTATGAATTCACGGACAAAAAAGGAAAAAGCAGAACACGGAACTAATGAAAGACTTCTGTTTGTCTTAAGGTTCTGTTGTTTAATTTTTTTCAGGACTTCTGTTATGACATCCTCCTTGTCATATATTTCTTCTCGAGTTTCCACCTTATTCTAATGCAGTGTTTCATGTTTTAGTTTTGCTAAGTTATTGTTCACATATGTCTGTTGTCTTTATACATTCCTCTCATCTTCTGTTACAATAATTCACGGCGGAGATTATGTACACAATATAAAACATTTAGCATATATATATCCTTTTCTTTTCTCCTTTTTGTTTCTTAATCCCTTTTACGTTGTGATGGAAAAGGACTCATAGGCCATATTATTTGCTCTTCGATCAATATTCAACACCAGGACTCATATAATTATAAATCACGTCAGTTCTTGATTTAGCTACTGTACATTAGCATGCCAAGACCACATATATTATCTATTCGGAAGTATCCTTCACTAGATTTATTTTCTTGGTATTCATGTTAATTAAGCTCTCCTTAAGTCTTATTTCTTTATGTATTCTTAGATAGTCCCTTTTTCCTCTTTCACCGTGTCCACCGTGCCAGGGGCTGCCGTTTCCCCTTCCTAATAGAACAGTGAAAGAAAAAAAAAACCTGCCAGCTTTTCGGAAAAATAAGAAAAAGGCACACGTTGCACCGTGAAATTTATTTTAACACCTTTTAAAAGAGCAAGCAAGACTTTCAATGTGTTCGTGGTACACTGACCATTTAATGTAATTCTGACTTTGTAAAGATCCAATAAAGTTCAAATGGAATAGAAAGAAATTAAATTATCACATGAGGATTATTGACGTCATCTGGACATGCATTAGACAGAGCGCAACGTAATTATTTTCCGTCATGTTTTGACAGATTACTTGCTCGTTATATTTCACAAAGTATATGATAGAAAACTCTGTACAGTGCGATACAACAGGAGACACTCTGAGCATCAGATGTAGTACACTCGTCGGACACGTGTTTCAGCTCTTTATCTTCTTTTTACACTCTGCTGGGGGGGGGGGGGTTCATGACTCCCAGGTGTCCGCCTCCTGTTGTCTTTTTCCGCCTACGCTAGGAATCGAACCCACTCCACCTTGTTTGCAACCTTCACCTTCACCCCTGATTTTATCCATGCTGCCAGCTTGAGGCAATTGTGAAAGTAACGTTATGTTTTATGTAAATCAGTGTCCTGAATTCCATAGCCCTGTGCGGTTGTTCCACAGCCAACACGATGCCCCCGCCGTTTCACCGAGCCTCTTAAGTATTTTCGTTCTTGACTGTTCTTTAACCCCCAATAGTTTCAGTAGATCATACACTGAGGCAGCTACTAGACATTTTGCTCCTACCTCTACAGAATTGACTTTTGCTATGAACCCGTCATGTATTAATTCCATGACCAGATCATTACACTTAGTCACTCTGAATGAGTGTTGCTCATCTAATCTGGATTCAAATGGCACTGTCAGCTCAACCATTATAATCTGGTGCGACAGTGAGGAATGTAGTACCATTTCTGGTTGTATTCGAGATCTCTTAACGACTGTATTAGGGTATGTCCCTCACTCAAGTAGATCCACTGCCATATATCCCAGTATAATATCCCAGTCATTGGAGCATTCAAGAATAGATATTAAACTGATAGAGTGTATCTGGTTTGGGATGTGCTGACTTTCCTGCTCTTAGAAATTAAGTAGTTGTGGTACTCGGTCTGACTTTGCTGTTCGCCCTCACCCTTGCCAGATCTGTTGTAGCAGACTTGTCTCTTTGCTTTCTAAAAGGTGTCAGTCTTTTCTTCTTTTTCAGATACCGTCATTTATATTTTCTTGCTATGTAATTGTTCAGAAAACTTCTTAGGAAACTATTTACAAAAGTTTATAGTTTTTATTGCATCCCATGTTTTTTTGATTATTAAGTTACATGTATCATTTCAGATGTATTCGTGCTCGTATTTTATTTAAAAACATTTATTTAATAAAATGATAATACATTGCTCCAGTCAGACATATCGAAGAGGCGACTTTGCTCTAACCAAAAATATCCAAGAGGCGACTTTGCTCCAACCAGACATATCGAAGAGGCGACTTTGCTCCAACCAGACATGTCGAAGAGGCGACTTTGCTCCAACCAGGCATATCAAAGAGGCGACTTTGCTCCGACCACACATGTCGAAGAGGCGACTTTGCTCCAACCAGACATATCGAAGAGGTGAATAACCAGACATATGGAAGATGCGACTTTGCTTCCACCAGAAATATCCAAGAAGCGACTTTGTTCCCACTAGACATATTGAAAAGGTGACTTTGCTCCAACCAGACATATCGAAGAGGCGACTTTGCTCCCACTAGACATATCGAAGAGGCGACTTTGCTCCAACTAGACTTATTGAAGAGGCGACTTTGCTCCCACTAGATATATCGAAGTGGCGACTTTGCTCCAACCAGACATATCGAAGAGGCAACTATGCTCCCACTAGACATATCGAAGAGGCGACTTTGCTCCAACCAGCCATATCGAAGAAGCGACTATGCTCCCACTAGACATATCGAAGAGGCGATTATGCTCCCACTAGACATATCGAAGAGGCGACTTTGCTCCTTCTAGAAATATCCATGAGGCGACTTTGCTCCAACCAGACATATTGAAGAGGCGACTTCAGGTTGTGTTTGGAACTGCCAATCCTACCAGGTTTAACAAAAAGCTACAGAAGATGCCACTTCAAGAGCATATCAGTGAATTGATGCACGCTTTCGGCATTAGGGCAACTGTATGGTGGCATTACGCTATTTAAGGACGAATAAAGGAGGAAGGTAGAAAGATATGTCATCTGGCCGCAGGAAATGGACTTGCGATATGTGTTTGTGAGCGGTAGACCAGCAGACCAAGATGTTAAAGATATATGATCACGGATACATTTAATTACGCAGAATAGATGGATTAAAATGATGTTGGTGGCTTTATCACAAGTGAATAACTATGGTTCTGTCACTTAACGCGTCCTTATTAAAAAAAAAAAAAAAAAAAAAAAAAAAAAAAAAAAAACAAACAGGCAAACACACACAAACCAACAAGTTGTTAGGTTTTCTGCAGAAAGAATATGTTGTCACCTACGTTTTACAATGTTTTGATTTGATTTGTTCACTTTTCTTGCACCTTGTCACCGAAAAGTGTGACTTATGCCGATACTTGGGTCTGTTTTTTTATTATTTTTTCACCCGCTGACAGTCGTAAGAATCTTCAACTCAAATGTCAAGTCAGTCCTATTGTATGGCTCTGAGACATGGAGAACAACAAAAACAACAACCAAAAAGCTAAAGACTTTTATAAACGGGTGCTTGTTAGAATAGAAGGACTGAAACGGTAGGACAAAGTCACAAATGTGGAATTGATGACAAGAACCAGACAAGTGCCAGTGGAAGAAGAGTTAAGAAGAAGACGCTGGCGATGGATAGGACACATATTGAGGAAACCTGTTGATAGCATTGCAAGGCAGTCCTTGTTCTGGAATCCACAGTGAAAGAGAGGAAGAGGTAGACTAAAAAACACATGGAGAAAAGAACTGGAAACAGAGGTGAAAATGATGAGGAAAATATGGAAAGAACTTGAGCGGATGGCACAGGACAGGAAGACTTGGCATGTGTTTGTTGAAGGCCTATGCTCCTTGGGGAGCTAAAGGGTATTGATTGACAGTCGTAATGCTATGAAAAAAAAATACATACTAAAACGAATGCCAACATACATGTATTTCTTCGATATTTCATATCTTGAATAGTTTCAATCATAGATTTACAAAAATCGTGTTGGCGTTCCATAACTTAATGAACATTACGCATTATATTGTCAGTTATACATTCAAGAAACAATTATTGTTCTCCCTTCAAGAATACATCTAAACACAAGTGACTGACATGGTCTAAAACACTGGCAGTAGCAACTGTTTCCAGAGATTTGCCTCGTATCGTGACGAGTCATTTGTGGAAGGTAAATAATAGTTTGGTTACATTTTAATAATTGCTACCTCTACGAGAGAGAGAAAATGGTAGCATTGTAAACAACAACTACTGATAAATGTCTTTGTTTATTCCACGCTTTTAGCAGGAAGTGTGGCAGATAGAATCAACTGTTGTTTTCGACTGAGTGCATATACTGGGAAGTGGTGCGTTGTTATTATACACTTTTGTAAGATGGCTGTCTTCATCTTGATCCTTCTTCTCCTGAGCCGTTTTTGTTTTCTGTACTTGTCTCGTCCATTCTGATGTAATATACACGTACCGCTGATTATCGGCATTCATCCTCAGAAAGGTTTACACCGACTGATTATCTGTTTCAATTAATTCTTCAATAATGCTGATTATAGAGTGATCTGTACCTCCTCGTATGTCATTAACGTTTTCATTTTTTTTTTTGCTGGGTGTTTAAAAAATTTTTTATTTTAATATTCCTTTGTTATTTTTATCTCCTTTTGTTTAATGTTCATAGTCAAGTTTAACCGATCTTTTACGTCAGCAGAACGCGTATCAACTTCAGCTGACAACGTCCAGTAAGTTCCTATGGTCAAGAAGTTATCTATGTAGCCCTGTACAAGGTATATACTTCGATTATTTTTACACGCTTTTATTTAACTTCACTTGTTATTTAGTCACTTTCATGTCACTTTAGTCCATTAAAAAACGTGTGTTTAAAATATTTTTTATTCTATCACTCCTATCCACTCCATGTGAAACAGAAAGCTGCAGCAGTAGGTCATCATCAATTTCTATTTTAGGTCATTTTTTTCAGCTCTGTCCAAAGGGTCCTTATTGTCTTCGCCTTCTCTTCCATATGTTCTCAGTGACATTCCCACTCGTCTCTTCCAATACGGGTTTCAGTCATGGCTACATGTGACGTATAATGGAAAGAGAGCCTGCAGTAATCTGACAGGTGTGACCTCGCAGCGTTCTATGATTTGCTAGCAAACGCATGCATTTACGGCCTGTGTTTACTCACTTTTTCACCCAGCCTCTTTTCTTTGAACATAAACAAACGAAGTGTTTACCAACTTTCGTGATCTGCCCGTCAAAAACAGGTAGCGAATCAGGTTTGTTTACCTAGTTTTCTAACGCGAGCTTATCTGTCAATCATGCGATACCTGACAGACCGCACGTGAAGTAGACTCACGGCAACATCTTTCCCAGAGACCCTCTGAAGTTCGTACTCAGGGGGAATCAGAAAAACCCCTGAGCTCTTTGATCTCGGAAGCGGGCATTCGTACAGAGAAAATCTTCGAGAACCCCGTTACCCGTATAAGTCTTTTGATGCCGATCGAAAGCGACCGAAAGGTGCAGATATCACAGCTTAGGCGCAAACAGACACAACGCAACCACCGTCCTTTTCAGGACGAACGAAGAAGAAGAAGAAGAAGAAGAAAGCGCTCGACGGAAGGCCGACCGTAAACTTTTATCTGGGGAACTCATGTTTCTGATTCTCCGGTACACACAATAGTGTGAAAAGTAACATCATTTACAGATCAGAGAAAAATGATGATATATAAACTGTATTTTCTTAAACCTGCTATCAGTTGTCACTCAGAATTTTTGGATAGTCTAAGCACGTAGTTCTAGAACCATTGTGGAAAATGTGTTAATAGCATTCGTGGGGATCTTTGCTTCTGATATTCTGGTAATAGAAATTAGTGTTTACGTGTTTAAAAGGGTTACCTTTTACTAATTAAAAGTGTTAGCTTTACCATTATAATTCACATAGATTTTCTAGCTGGTAAAACTAGTGAAATCAAATAACGCGTAGCTATTTTATACCAGATGTTCAGTTATAATGTTAATTTTCACCACCCGCTTTCTCACACAAGAAGAGACGGTTTTAGTTGACTGATTTATATGCTAGGCGCGACGGATAGTGACAGAAAAGAATTCACGTTATATTTCATTTTGTGTTTTCTTATAAGTGTCTATTATTTAATATCATACGATGACAAACAGACGCCGACAATTTAATAGCTATTAACGACAGGCGATATTTATGTAAGTGCGCGTATGGGTAATTGAATAATAATTAACATTGTATGCTTACTGCCGGTGCGAGACGGGCGGGAGAGTTGCATACTCCATCTGACCTAATCTCAGCGCTAGCGAAAGCTGACCGTATAGGCGTAAAGGAAAACACCTGTGCCGTTTAACTTTAATCAGGACTGACGGATTGGATAAGAGATCGTCTTGTCCTCGTCTGATATATATATATATATATATATATATATTGTCGCGAAATTGGTTTCAAGTCATTGCAAATGAGTTCAGTTAGATTTATAAACCCATCTACGATCGAGTGACCGCTTTCAAAATGGCGGCGTATCAGCGAAATGTATATCGGACAGAGGAAATCGCCAACGATAAATAACAACAGAAGGGAATCCGTATGAAAAGGATTTTACATTTCAGTACAGGGAAGGATGGTGTATAACTGCATATAAAAAGGAACGGTAGGAAGTTCTCATTTACGGAGATATATGCGTATTTCGGCTGCCCACAGTTACGCTAACAGCTGGTAAACTCACTTCTGTTCTAAATATTAAAATCAACAAATAACAGTTTGGGAATTTACATGGATAGGAAGATAGAGTTTTATCAGCTGAATAAAACTAGATAAGATGGAACAATATGGATATTATATATGCTGAGAATGAGAAAGGCAAAATTTCAGTCGACGCACAGATCGGCTGAAATCACGGTTCGGGAAGGATTTTTTCAGGTTAGGTTTAAGCTGTGACGTCGGTACTCTCCGATACGTCCGCGCTATACATATTTAAAGCGGATCGGTAAACTGAGAGAGATACACAACGCAAGAGGTTGAGACAAGACTGAGGGCAGATAACGCCACGACTCTAAATCCATCTGAAGTGTGAGCGGATCGCCAGAAAATTTCAGTCTAAGTGTCTGGAGTCTGAGGGTAAGCGAATTTACGATAGCTATCCTGTATAATAATTTCTTTTATTTTGTATTACAGGTTCATTTAGAATTCACAAAATATGCCTGTATAATATTCATTGATATAACGTATTATTATTTTAATATGATTTATTCATGTGTTTAGTGGAAGATGGTTGCTTGTACAAAAACGTATCAAAACTAGCCCCACAGCCAAATAGAAAATATTTATGATATTTAATGCTGTATCTCGTCGATATTAAATGCATTATCGCTTACGAAGATAAAGGCAGTCCCATGACCAGAGATTGTCTTAGGGAAATAAATTGTTAGAAGCTTCAGCATGGAAGATACCGCTTTTACGAGGTTAGGTGACTAGTCCCCTTCCTCGCTGCCTTTGCCTTCCCTAGTTCGAGCGCACAACGTTGTACCCATTTACAGCTGGTAAACTGGAGTGTTCTACAGCCAGTTTCAGTAGAAAGCAACCTGATCACGTGGTCACTCACTTTATTTATTTTATGTATTAATGTTGGGTAGTTGCTAAGATAGCATCAGATTTGAATTTGTACTTGATATGATTTGGAAGGATCAAGTTATAGTATATGAAGGGGTGTATAGGAGCGGATTAAACCATATGATGTTTATTACTGATATGTTAATATTAATTCTATATCATTGAACTGATGTTACTTGCTATGACTGTATAACTTTGACACCTGATGACTGACTTGTCTGACTTATGTGCTAGTCAGTTATACTTAATTGAAATGTTAATATTAATGCTATATCACTGAAATGATGTCCTTACTTACTATGATTGTATAACGGTGACATCTGATGACTGACTGGTCTGACATCTGTGCTAGTCAGCTACAAGTCTAGCCAGATACTAGCCAAGGCTGATATGTTGCAGGTTCCATGAAATAACTCAAACCAGACTGTCCAGTATCAGAAGCCGGTGCAGTTTACCCGAGGCAATCCCACAAAAGTGCAGGACCCCAAAGAGTGAACTTCAACTGGTCATTGGCATCCCTACTGTTGGGCCTACCAAGTCTGATACCAGCAAAGGACAGTTTCAGCAGTATCAAGTTGGAAAGATAAGTGTCCTGTTTGACACTGACCACCTATACATGTGAAACAGCCAATAGTTGAAAACAATAAGTAACCATACATAAACTCAGTCAACTGATGACAGTTATCCTTAAATTCAAAGGACTAATAACAGTGATTTCAGTAAATTTATTATTTAAGATCTTGAAGTATAAACAGACAATAATAGTAATTGTGTGAATATTTTTATATATATGTGTATACTCTTTTCCAACTAGTAGAAATAGAATCTTAATGTAATCATTAAACTAATTTAACGGTACCTGAGGATTTATTCACTTTTTCCATTTTGTGGGTTCAGTGAATGTACATTTTACTTATCCCCTAGCATATAAGTAATCATAAGATAGTCACAGGGAGGAGACACCTTAAATCCTGGTACTACTTCTTACCAACTGGGCCAGGGTTTTCACAGTCTGACTATTGTTATGATAACAATACACCAGTGCTTATTTCTAAGACTGGGGTATTACTTGTAAGGTCAGAACTATTTACTGGCATACTCTTACATAATAAATAAATTTAAATAACCTCCCGCTACAGTGGGGGCTCGTCCGGGATATATCTTTGATATTCCTGAGCCAACTTTCTATTTCTGCTGTGTAGAAAATTTTTTTTTTTTTTTTTTTTTTTGAAAATTTTTGGAAAGAGTTAACATAGTAGGAAATATATAATTTTTTAGGAGTACCATTGAGTACAGATAAAGAAAGCTGTTTCATATATGGTGAAGTCAGTTTAATTAACTTTAATTTTATATAAGTTAATTATATTGTAGTAAATTAGTTTGAGTAAGATCGCTTGCCCTACTAGACTACAGATACATCATGGCTGACTTGGTCAAATTTAGGTCTGCTACACTGCAGGTGGGAAAAGAGCTTGGCATGGATGGTGACGTTCTGATCCGGTATGTCACGACGGAATGTGAAAAGTACACCGAGAGAGAAGCAAAGCAATTGGAAGCAGAAAGAGAAGCCAAGAAATTGGAAGCAGAAAGAGAAGCCAAGAAATTGGAAGCAGAAAGAGAAGCCAAGAAATTGGATGCAGAAAGAGAAGCCAAGAAATTAGAATTAGAAGCAGAGAGAGAAGCCAAGAAATTGGATGCAGAAAGAGAAGCCAAGAAATTAGAATTAGAAGCAGAGAGAGAAGCCAAGAAATTGGATGCAGAAAGAGAAGCCAAGAAATTAGAATTAGAAGCAGAGAGAGAAGCCAAGAAATTAGAAGCTGAGAGAGAAGAAAGGAGGTTACAAGCAGAGAGAGACCATGAGCTGAAAATGAGACAGCTTGATCTTGAACTTCAGGCTGGGACTATCACCCATGGTAATAGCTCACCTCATTCTGCGAATAGCTCTTTTCAGAACCCAGCAAATGGGGCCATGAACTTCCACCTAGATCCATTTGTTGAAAAGGAGGACGCAATTGAGTCGTATCTGGATAGGTATGAAAGGCTAGCCTCTACATATGGACTGGAAAAGGAAAAATGGAGTCTAAAGTTATCCCAGGGATTGAGAGGTATTGCATATGATGTGTTTCTGAAACTCCCCAAAGAAGATCAGGAAAATTATGAAATACTAAAGCAAGCCTTACTGATCCGGTATGAAAAGAACTCTGAGGCATATAGGAAGAAATTTAGAACTTCTAAACTTCTACCTGGAGAAACATATAACCAGTTCTCAGCTAGGCTAGAAACGTATTTGTTGAAATGGAGTAGTTTAGGTAAGTATCAGAAAACCTACGAGGATCTGAAAGAAATGGTTATGTTAGAGCAAGTGAAAGATTCCATGTCTCAAGAAATGAGGAAATTCCTTATGGAACAAGGAGCAGAGAGGCTGGAAGACATTTTGAAATGTGCAGAGAGATACCAAGCAGCTCAAGCTGAATTGGTAGGAACAAAAAGGAAGCAGGTAGAAGGATATAAGCCACCACCGCAGAATACCGATTTTGACCAGATGGATCAACCATACAGATACAAGCAAAGATTTGATAATAAGGACAAGAACCCTCAGACTCAGGAAAAGAAACCCTACAAACAGGGAGATAAGTGGTGCAAATTTTGTAAGATGAGCAACCACAACACTGATGAATGTGGGAGGAAAAAACCCCTTCATCATGCTGCATGTCTACAGGTGAGGACTTCTGTTAGGAAGGAACTGACTGTGAGTCAGAATAGCCTCCATCACCCACCTACCCAGGAGATAGTGACTGTGAATGGCAAACAAGTCACAGGAATGTATGACACAGGTTTGTCCTATGACGCAGTCGTGTGTGCATCTCTGGTGTGCCCTGAACAAATCACCACAGAAACAGTAGAGATTCAAGGGCCACTAAAAGGAACATCACCCCTTACATTACCCATAGCAAAGATTCATGTCAGTTGTCGCTATGTGGAAGGGGAGATAAATGCAGCTGTGATAGATGATCCCTTTTACCCCCTAATGTTGGGGCGTAAATATGTTTTCTTGGGAGACCCTGTAAAACCTATGGTTATGGCAGAAACCCAGACCAGGTCTGACTCCAGGAACATAGAGAGGGACACCAACTTAAAATTTCATTCGACTGAAATGAAACGGGCTCAAGAAGCAGACAGCACATTGAAGCCTTGTTTTGGCAAATTGTCAAAGACACATAACACACCAAGGAAAGGACACTTCTATAGGGAACATGGACTCTTGTACAGGAAAGCTGGCAGAGGGACGAAAAGTCATGGTCAAATTGTTGTACCATCCACCTATAGGAATAAGGTTATAGGCTGGGGACACATATCAACTTTGAGTGAACACCTGGGTAATGGTGCCACAAAACAAAGAATAGCCACCCAGTTCTACTGGCCAGGTATTACGGAAGACATAAATCAGTATGTAAATTCCTGTCCAGAGTGCACCTATGTAGATTCAGAAAGTCGACGGAAGAGTCTTCATCAAAAATCTACAAGCAAACCAGCAATCAGGGGTACTCCCGAGATTTGCACGGGAGGGGAAAGGAAACATCCCACACAGGTTCAATTGCAGTCTGAACCCCATGCGCTGGAAAAAAGGAACAAATCATGTAGCGAAAATCAAAAACCTACGGATTTGCGAGGGAAACCCACATCCAACTATCATCGAAAAGAGGGCGGTAAACTTCATGGGAAACCTACCGACCCCGTTTCACCAGCAGTAAGAGCCTGGATGAAAAGCCGAACAGGAAGGAGAGAGATAGTAAAGGATGAATATATTCTTGGAAAACAGAATGTGGGCGCAGATTTTCTAAGTCGCCATCCCACAGAGCTTGAGGAGGATAGAAGGAAGGAAAACTAACCTCGGAATGGTCGATTTGCAATTGTCTTGTACCCAATAGTTAAGCTAGATATCATCCAGCTTAAAATATGGGGGAGCTATGTCGCGAAATTGGTTTCAAGTCATTGCAAATGAGTTCAGTTAGATTTATAAACCCATCTACGATCGAGTGACCGCTTTCAAAATGGCGGCGTATCAGCGAAATGTATATCGGACAGAGGAAATCGCCAACGATAAATAACAACAGAAGGGAATCCGTATGAAAAGGATTTTACATTTCAGTACAGGGAAGGATGGTGTATAACTGCATATAAGAAGGAACGGTAGGAAGTTCTCATTTACGGAGATATATGCGTATTTCGGCTGCCCACAGTTACGCTAACAGCTGGTAAACTCACTTCTGTTCTAAATATTAAAATCAACAAATAACAGTTTGGGAATTTACATGGATAGGAAGATAGAGTTTTATCAGCTGAATAAAACTAGATAAGATGGAACAATATGGATATTATATATGCTGAGAATGAGAAAGGCAAAATTTCAGTCGACGCACAGATCGGCTGAAATCACGGTTCGGGAAGGATTTTTTCAGGTTAGGTTTAAGCTGTGACGTCGGTACTCTCCGATACGTCCGCGCTATACATATTTAAAGCGGATCGGTAAACTGAGAGAGATACACAACGCAAGAGGTTGAGACAAGACTGAGGGCAGATAACGCCACGACTCTAAATCCATCTGAAGTGTGAGCGGATCGCCAGAAAATTTCAGTCTAAGTGTCTGGAGTCTGAGGGTAAGCGAATTTACGATAGCTATCCTGTATAATAATTTCTTTTATTTTGTATTACAGGTTCATTTAGAATTCACAAAATATGCCTGTATAATATTCATTGATATAACGTATTATTATTTTAATATGATTTATTCATGTGTTTAGTGGAAGATGGTTGCTTGTACAAAAACGTATCAAAACTAGCCCCACAGCCAAATAGAAAATATTTATGATATTTAATGCTGTATCTCGTCGATATTAAATGCATTATCGCTTACGAAGATAAAGGCAGTCCCATGACCAGAGATTGTCTTAGGGAAATAAATTGTTAGAAGCTTCAGCATGGAAGATACCGCTTTTACGAGGTTAGGTGACTAGTCCCCTTCCTCGCTGCCTTTGCCTTCCCTAGTTCGAGCGCACAACGTTGTACCCATTTACAGCTGGTAAACTGGAGTGTTCTACAGCCAGTTTCAGTAGAAAGCAACCTGATCACGTGGTCACTCACTTTATTTATTTTATGTATTAATGTTGGGTAGTTGCTAAGATAGCATCAGATTTGAATTTGTACTTGATATGATTTGGAAGGATCAAGTTATAGTATATGAAGGGGTGTATAGGAGCGGATTAAACCATATGATGTTTATTACTGATATGTTAATATTAATTCTATATCATTGAACTGATGTTACTTGCTATGACTGTATAACTTTGACACCTGATGACTGACTTGTCTGACTTATGTGCTAGTCAGTTATACTTAATTGAAATGTTAATATTAATGCTATATCACTGAAATGATGTCCTTACTTACTATGATTGTATAACGGTGACATCTGATGACTGACTGGTCTGACATCTGTGCTAGTCAGCTACAAGTCTAGCCAGATACTAGCCAAGGCTGATATGTTGCAGGTTCCATGAAATAACTCAAACCAGACTGTCCAGTATCAGAAGCCGGTGCAGTTTACCCGAGGCAATCCCACAAAAGTGCAGGACCCCAAAGAGTGAACTTCAACTGGTCATTGGCATCCCTACTGTTGGGCCTACCAAGTCTGATACCAGCAAAGGACAGTTTCAGCAGTATCAAGTTGGAAAGATAAGTGTCCTGTTTGACACTGACCACCTATACATGTGAAACAGCCAATAGTTGAAAACAATAAGTAACCATACATAAACTCAGTCAACTGATGACAGTTATCCTTAAATTCAAAGGACTAATAACAGTGATTTCAGTAAATTTATTATTTAAGATCTTGAAGTATAAACAGACAATAATAGTAATTGTGTGAATATTTTTATATATATGTGTATACTCTTTTCCAACTAGTAGAAATAGAATCTTAATGTAATCATTAAACTAATTTAACGGTACCTGAGGATTTATTCACTTTTTCCATTTTGTGGGTTCAGTGAATGTACATTTTACTTATCCCCTAGCATATAAGTAATCATAAGATAGTCACAGGGAGGAGACACCTTAAATCCTGGTACTACTTCTTACCAACTGGGCCAGGGTTTTCACAGTCTGACTATTGTTATGATAACAATACACCAGTGCTTATTTCTAAGACTGGGGTATTACTTGTAAGGTCAGAACTATTTACTGGCATACTCTTACATAATAAATAAATTTAAATAACCTCCCGCTACATATATATATATATATATATATATATATATATATATATATATATATATATATATATATATATATATATATATATATATATATATATATATATATATATATATATATATATATATATATATATATATAGCTATGTTGAATAGTAGCATCTTTCCATAAATGTTTTTTTATTCCTAGCAGACCTGATCAAGAGCGTCCAGCAGTTTTTCTTTTTCTTTACTGATTGGTAAATGTTGGCTTTTCTTGGTGTGTGCGTCACCAATTTCATTTGTGAGCAAGGACTTGCCAAAGATACATGAGAAACATTTTAACTTGTAAAGTTAACTGGACTTACGAAACCCAGCAATATTTTTTTCAATTTTATCAGCCCACTGGGTTGTGGATAAAATAACCTTTATCCCCCGACTACTGACAGTCGTATTCAAGTGTAGCATCCGGAATTTACGCTGTTTCAAAATCGGCACTCTACAATAGAGCCAGCCGATAGTATTACCATCATTTATCAATTGTAACATTTTTAGCAACCAGATGTTTCCCAATACTGGAAGTATTTTCCTCTTTTAACTGTGAGCCCCAAGATCACGGTTTCTGCATCAACTATTGGCGGTGACATATATTCATCCAGGAAAAACACACACCAGATTCGGGGTTCACCTCGCGTCGTTATCTGTTAGAGGATGGACTGGAGCCGATTTGGGAAATAAAAGACCTGACATTTTGTATAGGTAAGCGTGATTGAGTGGCCACTGTATGAAAGAGAGAGTGAATAATTTTCTTTGTTACAGGGACTTTACCAAAATTGGATTGGCTTAAACTTGTTAACTTTACTGGGTAGCATATAGTAGGAACTTATTTCTTTACTGTCTATTCTGTAACATAGTGCTAACCTTTGACCTTTGGGTTATTAACTTTTTGGGTTCTTTTCTCCATAGCGGGAGGGTACATTTATTCTGTTATTTTCATATGTATGTAAATCTGATTTTATTTGATCCTTCTTTAGATATTTGATGTTGTCAAGTTTAAATGATAATAAACAAGAAAAGCAACTTAACTTTGTGTGTTGGTCAGACCCCTACCCAGTTAACCGTAGTTTTTCACGTTTGTGTGTCTTGTTGTCACATAGCTGTGTGTGTGTGTAGTTAAACTTATATTTATATGTATGAGGAGGGCAAGGTTGTCTTGTACTAAATTATAGTCGTATAGATAAGCTGGAACAGAGAAACTTACTCATTCCATAGACATATTTTGTTCCTTAAACTATCACCCGTGAAATCTATTTCTCACACCTCTTTTTCTCACGTACTTATCAACATCCACTCTACTCTGACGGGGCTAAAATAACACTCAACCTATCTGTACGACACTACATCTTGCTATTTCATATGGAGGATACCACAGAGCCATCTGTCTAAAGTATGCACGGGATATTCTTAGTGACATATCGCGTCTGTATGTCATACAGTGGGGTCATTTCACATTCATGCCATGTTTGACAATATTGATTTTTTTACCTCTTTTCTTAAGCCCCTCATAATTCGCTTCCTTTTTGTCGACTCTTAGTTTGATCAGACCACGCCATCTTGCCCCTTGACAAGTGTACCATACCAGATTATATAATGAAGTATTTTGTGATACTGGGTGAGTGATAGGTGCGGGTGAGATAAGTTCTATTAGAGTTTTAATTTTAACCTGTTTAACATTTTACTAATTATTATTCTGCCTAGATTAGGTCTTCTTAACCTGTGGTTTACTGACTCCTTGTGAATGGATTATACGAGGTCCGTGTACATAACGTACAATTTAACATTAAAAATTTTTAATTATGCGCGTATGTACATTTTTTTTCTAAGAAGGGTCTGTAGCCTTCACTGGATAATCAAAGGGCCAAGAATAAGGCTAAGAAGCCATGGCTAGATGAACGACGCCTGATTCGTTTTACAATCATTATTATTCACTCAAATAAGAGGAAAATAGCAAAGAGGATTTCTCCACAGGAGGTTATTTAATTCTACTTGATCCACTGTAGACCTTCAGAGAGTGTTTCCCTGGCCGAGAATAGCGGAAGTCACCACACGAAAACAGATCATTAAAGTACATGGTGTTCGCTCCAAACCCTGCTATAGCTTGTACGTCTGTATTAACGTTTTAGCCAATACGAAAAACAAATACTTTTGCCTGTTTTTGGTAGGTATTCACACATTAAAAAAAAATTACACACAGGAAAAAGAAGCAAAAACTGAGCTGAGCCAGTCTGAACAAGGAAGACGGACATGAACTGAGGTGAGCTTGGTTTAAACTAGAATATGCAGACGGGAGAAGAGAGTTGTCTAGTGGATACATAAAAATAGCATGCAACGTCCACATGGCTGATGAGCTGAGATTTCAAAGCCGAAATGAGCAGAGACACGACATAATGCGAGTTTTGATCTAGCCATGATATAATAGGATGGCAATTTAGTGAGATTATCAGAACGCAGTAAACCTCTGATGTTTATTTAATATAGGGCAGTTTAGAGATGAGACCGCACAGGACGGCCATAATAAGAGATATTATAACTGTTGTGGAGACAATTTATGTCAAGATGTTTTATTATTATTTTTTTTCAATATTAAAAAGGAAAACGCAAACACTTGTCGAAACTAAGAAAATCTGGTAAACTTGTTTTGCAGCGTTTAAGAATGTAATAAATTTGTTTATCTAATTACCTTCTGTATAATACGTAACAGTGTAACTTGAATGTAATGTTTGAGTGTAAGAACAAGTGTGAAAAGTATGACAACGTAATGGATGTGTGTAACGCGCCAAACTGTAAATACCAATGTGAGAATGTAAGGAATTGTTCACAGCGCGTACGAGTGTATATTTAACGTGCGTAATTTGTGAAATCGTCGCTAAGTGCCTCAAGAGAACACAAATGGATTCTCTCTAGAAAGGAATGTGCAAATTTATTTATATGGGAAGAGGAACATAGTCTCAAATACAAACACTGATGTCCATATTTCTTCATACCTTAACTACTCACTAATAGATTATTAAAAAAAGGTAAAGATATCCCCATAGCAGATACAGCCGAAGGGCAGTGAAGTGTTAGAGACCAGCTATACTAGGTAGAAGTGACCAGTTCCCTTCCGAGCCGTATTTGCCTGCCTTAACTCAAGACCACAGTCAGGTACCCATGTTTACAGTTGAGTAGACTGGAACATGAGGCAACATCGTTACGAAACTTGTTCTTTTACCTGGAGATGCAAGCCCGCTTAACTTGTAGTCGTAGTAAAGATGTCGAGAGCTGCAAGAGCGTAGACGTAGACGTATAGTAGTAATATGTGGACGTAGAGTCAGTGATGGTGGAAGAGACACTTATATATCAGTGAGATATCAGGTTAGACAATGTCAGCATTTCTTTGTTTCATAAACATTTGCGGCTATTCTATTTGTGATTCACAGCAACATCCTCTATAATATTAAACAAATAAAAATCAAAAGAACATGCACGAAAAAATTTATGTGGAGCTTTTCATTTCGTAACACGTAATTTCTTCTACATAAAGTTTATTGTAGGCTTTCTGTGAGGATCGATAGTGCGTGTGGCTGGCCAGTGGATGCTATATTGGGTGGTGGTGTACTGGACTGAGTTATTGAGAGTTGTGTGTGTACAAACATACAGTTGCTGGATGACGCGTACATACTCAGTGACATTCCGACGTCCGCAACACGCCCCCACGTAGAGGCAATACACTGGATTCTTCGAACAACTAGGTTAATAAGTTAAAATTAGCGCGTTCTTAATGCGCTTCAGTATATATATATATCTTCTTCTTTCTTCCATCCTTAGCCATCAACCGGCAAAGCAGTATGTGGCCAGTACGCCTAGTGGCGTCTTAGGGCAACAACAAATTGATCAATCTATCGCTGTTTCCACCACGCCTAGTGGCGTCTTTGTGGAACAAAAACAGACCAAACAATCTATCATTGTTTCCGTAATCAGATTGGTTGGCAAGCAGGTGATCAGCCCACTGTGCATATATATATATATATATATATATATATATATATATATATATATATATATATATATATATATATATATATATATATATATATATATATATATATATATATATATATATAGATATATAGATATATATATATAGATATATATATGTATATATATATATATATATATTTATATATTTATAAATATACCTGGCGTTGCCCAAGTAAAATGAAAGGTAACTCAACTTTTAATACAGACAGACACAGGTATTAAAATATAAATGAGAAAGCCCGAAGTAGCTCAATAATCGCCCGAAGTAGCCAGAAGTAGCCCAAAAATCGCCAGAAGTAGCGCAAAGTATCGCCCGACGTAGAAAAAAAATCGCCCAAGATGTCGCCCAAAATATCGCCGGAAGTAGCCTAAAGTATGACGAAGTAGCCCCAAATCTCCTAAAATATCACCCGAAGTAGTCCAAATTATCTCCAAAAGTTTCCAAAAATATCCCCCGAAGTAGCCCAAATCGTCCAAAATATAACTCCAAGTAGCCCAAATATGCTTAAAATATCGCCCGAAGTAGCCTTAAAATCCCATTAGTAGCCCAAAATATCTCCCGGTCGCCCAAAATATCGTCTGAAGTAGCCCAAATCGATGGAAGATTGGTTGTCCTCCAGTCTGGTTTAGTCTAGCTGAAATATAATTGCTATAGAACATTTATGTCAATATTTAGTGAGTTACCAATAGCTTTGTGCTCATTATGTTATTGCTTCGTTGGTCGATTACAATGTTCCTATCAAAGAAGTTTGTTATCAAATCAAGAATAACCCAATTAATATACGGATATGGTGTGCGATTATCATTACTATGCATTTGCTCGATGATTCCGAACCCGCCAACCCATGGAGGGTTTTTCATTTCTGCGAGCGGTAACTAATAGACGAGCGGAGATGGGACCGGAAATTATGAACAGGACGGTTATGGGCATTCCATAACAAACATACACTCACCTCGAATTTCGATCTCCCAAGTTCTAAATTGTGGTGACTGTCGCGTGTCACACACATAATCTTCCGCTGTAACTCAGGTCTGTTTTCAGGATTCTAGTATTTGGATTATGGAATGGGCGCAGTCTATATGTAACTTTGATTGCTGCAGGACGATCTGATCCTGCAATTACTGCGGTAAAAAATTAAAATTCAATGAAAAGATGGCTGTTCTATCTCAGGCAGTTCACGATAAAAGTGAATTGTTGTATGTTAGCTCGTGAGTTTTCAGTTGGATTGAGGACACTGTACTCTTAATCCTGGGGATATCGCAATTTTAAATGCCGGTGGGAGAGGGTTAATCAAATATTTCTCTAGATTTACAAATCTTATCTTTTCTCCCTCCATCACCATGAAATCTACATCGTCTCGTGAGGTACACCAGTCTATCGGGATCTAAATTATCGCGATCCCTGATCTACATCTTCAGTATTGAACTGCTCCTATTATTTCCTCTCGCTAGAACGTTCTCATACTGGTTGCAGAGTAGGTATTTGTCCTTAATTAATGGGTCTATTTCCTATTACGTAATATTTCATATACTACTTGTCAAATAATATTTTTGCCTAGTGTGTTTCGATCTAGTCATTCAAATTTGTTGTTTATTTGAACGCAACTGAGTATTTTTATGATCATTTTAGTTGGATATTGTGAGCTTGAGCCGAAACTTCTCCCATCTGTTTATATTGTCCCATCTGTTTATATTCTCCCATCTGTTTATATTGTACTAAACACTTTGTTCTTTCTGCACTTATGATTATTATTATTTTGGGTTCCCTTCTTTTAAATATTGGCCGCTGTACTACTAAGATTGTCACAGAAACTTCCAGCTGATCATGTACCCCAGCTTGGGAGCACTAGTGTATGACATTACTAAGAAATGGTAGTGAGGAATTTTTATTTATTTTTTATTTTAACAGAGATGCAATAGTTAAAGATAGGGTAACTGACCTAAACAAAAAGGACCAAAATAAGCGCATAGTACCACCGACCAGAGACATCGGCATGACACTAGACCATGGGTCCTCACCAAAGGGGTCAATGTCGACCCCAAGGGTAGATATTAACATCCAGGGAGTCTATAAGTTATAGACCCCCTGGATGTTAATAACTTGATGTCGATTGGAGGTAGATTAAACTATTGGGGTAGAAAGGTTACAATCACATCAGAAATAAAAATTGCATGCTGACTCAGTTTTACATCTGGAAATGCCCTTGTGGGGTGGTTAAATGTTTATTTCATCGCTTGCGGTAAATCACCTCGAAAAAGTAAGCGAAAACATTCAAGCAAATTTTGAGGACCTGAAGAAAATGCATGTACCTGACTGGATTGTTACGTTTAATATAGAAATTGTAGTTATTGAATGTTATCTACAAAGTGAACTCAATGAGATGTCTGTAGATTTCAAAGTTAAATCATTGTTAACAAATAAAAGCTTCCGTGACCAGTGGAGCAATTTAAATACTGCTACAAAATATCCCAAGATTTGAGCCCTTTCTACTTACATGCACAAGTTCGTACATCGGTTGAAGCTAGTTTAGCAAACACAGTTGTATCATAACAAAGGAACAAACTGAACCTGGAACCAATACCAATGCCCTTGTTAATGAACATCAGTCACATCCTTTCCATTAAATGAATGTAACCAGTTCAATAAAAAAAAGATAATGTTAATGTATCGTGACTCTATAATCACATCCTTATTTTATTTATTTATTTTTATTTGCCTGGGGTCAATTAAGGATCAAGGATTCTATGGAGGCGTAGGCACTCAAAAAAGTTTGGGGAACCCTGAACCAGCCAACATCTAAACTGGAATAAATACATAGATAAACTAGTAGAGCTTTGAGGCGGTTTTATTAACTCTCATCTCATCTCATAGTCGCAACCTCTTCTACCGTTAGGTGTAGAGGTTTTTCAGGGAACGCAAAGACTCCAGGGTGGATATGTAATCAAATGTTAGGAAAAACAGGTGATTGGCCTGTTTTGAGGTTTTAATAACATGCTAATGTATTCCAAAGAATATTGGATGGGGCGCAAGCACTAAGATGAAACTTTGTTCTATAAATCTTTATTGGGGGTAAAACAGATAACGAGAGTACTGCTTACTTATCTCGAAGCGCGCAGTAGCAAGGGCAAATTAGATGGGTTACAGCAACCAGCGTTATTTAACACAGCTGACACACAAATATCAGCTTACTAGGAGCACCAGAAGTGGCTTCAGGAATACTGCCTTTGGAATTACGGAGAAACGAACTGAGATTAAATTACACGACCACAGTGATGCTAGACAAGACTCATTAGCATACCAAGTGTTTGCCAGGAATCAGCCAGTACATCTCTGTAAATGCCACTTGAAATCCAGTATGGTTAAAATATGTGGAGGAAGTAAAATACAAGAAAGCTCTAAAAAAAATCAATTAATAACAGTAGTAGGTACATACCTCTAAGTCGGACACTTGACTACCACCTTGCAAAAAAACAAAAAAAAAAACTAACATAGAAACTAACAAAATTATAGCCAGGAAGATATACAACAAATAACAAAGATCAGTTTTACAGTAAACACAGAGGGGTCTAAAAGAAAATATGGAAAATGAAGAAAAGGAATGTGTATTCCAAAACAGAAAAATATAGATACAGTAAACATAGGTTATCTACCCTTCCAAGATGGAGGTGAAATTCGTTTCTCACCTTAGACGCCGAAAGAAAAACATCAGGAATGTGTATATTTCGATGGATATCACCATGTTATGTTAAATTATAGAATAAAAGATACATCAGAGTATCTAGTGGTGTAGATATTTTCCTATAACTGACCTCGAAACCCTCGAATCGGTCGGTTGGATCGGAGGGTTGATCAGTGAGTTAACAATTCACTATCGTAAAACAAGCTATTGTTACCGAAACAGAACCAGGCTCGACAGTAAACATGACTCACTCAAATATCTTGGGGGCTAAGGAGATTTCTAAAATTGGATACTGGAATGTAAGAACTATGTATCAAGACGGAAAATTGGAAGAAGTAATTAAAGAAATGGATAATTATAAGTTGGACTTATTGGGTGTCAGCGAGTGTAGATGGACAGGGAAGGGCATAAAATATATTTCAGAAGAAAAAAAGCAAATTATATACTCTGGTAGTAATGATAATCGTCACACAGAGGGAGTAGCCATCCTAATGACACAGAAAGCAGCAGCATCGCTTATCAGCTGGGTACCTATCAATGAGAGGCTAATATTAGCTAGATTTCAGACACGATTTTTCAAGCTCTCAATTGTACAATGTTATGCACCAACTAACGACGCTCTTGATACCACAAAAGATGACTTCTATGAAGCACTTCTAAGTACCATCAACACAATACCCAAGCATGACATAATAGCAGTCATGGGTGATTTTAACGCCAAAGTAGGTGACAACAACGATGGAGTACAAAGATATCTCGGTACTCATGGCATAGGCTGTTTGAATCAAAATGGCGAAAGACTTCTAGAACTTTGTGAAATATCAAACCTCGTTGTGGCAGACACCATCTTTCCACATAAGAATATCCACAAGATAACATGGAATTCACCTGATGGCAGAACTAAGAACCAGATAGATCACTTCTGCATAAGCGCTAAATTTCGCTCATCAGTTCAAGACGTCAGAGCATACAGAGGTGCAGAGATCGGAAGCGATCATAACCTCTGCATAGCTAAAATGAGAATTAAACTGAAGAAGTTATACCAACCGAATAAAAATAGAAGAATAGATGTACACAGACTGCAATCAAATGATATAAAGAAGGAATATAATGTCAAAATGAACAACTATTTCGATGCTTTAGGCAAAATTGACAACGATATCACCACCAAGACAATCGATACTAAATGGGAACAACTGAGAACAGCAATGACAGAAGCAGCTGTAGCGACCACCGGATACCTAGTACATAAAAAAAAAAAAATGGATGAGAGAAGATACTTGGGATAAAATACAAGAAAGGAAAACAGCAAAACTTAAACTACTAGCAGCAAGTACACATAATGCAGTTGAATCTTGCAAACTAACTTATAACTTGTTAAATAAAGAAGTGAAGACAAAAACTCGAAGAGATAAAAGACATTTCATCAATGAACTGGCCGTAGAAGCTGAAAATGCTGCAAGAACTGGTAATAGTAGGTGCCTTTATCAAATTACAAAACAACTATGTCACCAGCCTACTGCTATGGAAACACCTGTTAAAGGTAAATTAGGGAATTCAATACCAACAGAAAAAGAACAAATGAAGAGATGGGCTGAGCACTTCATGGAGGTGCTAAACAGACCACCACCAACAGTAACACCTGATTTTAATAATGAAACATCCACAACCACCTTGCCCAGGGGAAATGATTAAAGCAGTTAATGACAACAACCTCTTGAGAATTTTAGATATTATAAATGAAGTATGGAGAGAAGAACAACCACCACAACAATGGAAAGACAGTATTATTGTAAAGTTACCGAAGAAAGGTGATCTATCAGACTGTAATAACTGGCGTGGTATATCTCTATTATCAGTACCTGGAAAATTATTATGTTGCATGATGTTAGAAAGACTTAAATTGCATGCTGACGAAAAGATCAGAGAAGAACAAGCGGGTTTCAGGCCGAAACGATCATGTATTGATCAAATATTCACACTAAGAACAATTATAGAAGAATCAGTGGAAAGGCAATCGCCACTTATTATCACCTTCGTCGATTTTCAAAAAGCCTTTGATAGTCTACACCGCCCATCATTGTGGAAGATACTTACAATCTATGGTTTTCCAACAAAATATGTGAATATAATCAAAGCGCTATATGACAATGCAAGATGTTGTGTTAGAACAAATAAAGGGAATACAGAATGGTTTACAGTAGAAAACAGGGGTGAAACAAGGCTGTATTATGTCACCACTACTTTTTGGAATAGCTATTGATTGGGTTATGAGAAACTATACCCACAATGAACAATTGGGTATAAAATGGACAAATGGAAAATTCCTGGGGGACCTGGATTTCGCAGATGATGTAGCATTCTTAAGTTCAACACCAAGACAATCCCAAGAAGCAATAAATAATTTGTGTCATCTCTCGGTTAAAATTGGTCTCCAAATAAATGCCTCTAAAACTAAAGCTATGAACTTTTCTAACGAGACCTTTGATATCATCTTGAACGGGGAAAAAAAAACTACAGAAAGTTGAAAGTTTCAATTATTTAGGCAGTAAAATGACTCAGGATGGTGACACAACAAGAGAAATCCATACTAGAATTGCTTTGGCAGCTAGCGCCTTCAATAGATTATCTAACATTTGGAAATTACGATCATTGAATATACATACCAAGCTTCGTCTGATTAAACATAGAAAATACATATATTTTCATTGTTGAGATGGTGGCTATGCTAAGTGCACTAGAAATTTGTCTTGATCAGTCCTCTGTGGAAACTGACACGTTTAACAGACTCACTTCCAGTAATTCAAGCTAAAAGGAACATTATAGATAGCAGCCGCCCAGCATAGGAGAGAAGATATTTTTGGCAAATACATATTTCTATTCTAGAGGATTTTAACTTCTAGTAGCATACATTTACAAGCTAGTTTAGAAGGAAAGACAACAGCAGACCAAGAAGCAAGAAAGGTAGAGCCACTTTTTCTTCAAGGTACTTGCCAGCTGGTGTAGATAATCATGTTTCTCTACAACGTTCTGTCCAACTGTCTTTTTTTAAAGAAATCATTCTATTGGTAACTTATTTCAATACCACGATGTCATCCTGCCTAGAAACATCTCTGTTTGTCGTCCTGTAAATAATTTTTTGTTCAGACTTTTCCGTTGTTACAAACGCCTTCGGCTTCCATTGTCTCATCACATGTCCAAAGAAAGCGAGTTTCTTTCTGTTACTGTGAGTAATACGTTCTTCCTTAACAAACTGACTTCTTTCAAGACATCTTCATCGATCTTTGTAACTGTCTCTTACCATTTTTCCGTAAAACCACATCTCTGGCCTTTATGAATTTTCCTGGCTGGTGTGCAAACTGTCCATGTCTCACTTCCATATGTTAAGATTGGCTCTATATAACACCGGAAAAACTAGACCCACTGACAAAGATTTGGTGCATTACTGTCCATGGAAATAAACAGAAATCAAGTTCAGCACAAAAAATAAGAAATTAAAGACCAAGCGGGGGCGGTTTGCGGCGTAAATAGTAATTTTGACATTCATTGGCAAGCACCGTGACGAGGGGTATCGGTTTCGGCTGAGAAATCAAAGCACATTAAAATCAATACATTGATCAGCTTAGCTCAAAGATAACTCAAAGGATTTAAAACACAAATAAATCTTATCTGAATCCCAGATAGCCAGTATTTTTAAACATTGCATTTATCCATTTATCCAGGTCCTCTTTTGTTTGTGGCCGGACAACCATAAAGTCGCTTCAACCGCACCAGCTATGTGTGCACGGTTCATTTCTGCCCGGGAAATGATGTCATAGCCAGACGATTGAATAACATAAAGACAAACTTGGACAAAAAATATGTTCCAAATATACTATACTGTCAAGTCAGTCCTATTGTAAGCTTTTGAATGTTGAAGAAACCACCAGTGAGAATCTGAACATTGAGACAATCATAAATGGGTACTTGCGTAGAACAAAAGGATTGAAGTGTTATGACAAGATCACTAATGTAGAACTGATGGACAAAACCAGACAAGTATCAGTAGAGCCAGGAATAAGGCACGGTAAGAGAACTAGGTAGACCGAAGACTACACAGAGAAGAGAAATGGAGAAGAAAAAGGACGGGAAAGACATGGGAAGACCTTGAACTGAATGCACAAGATATGAAGGCTTGGAGTGTATATGCTGAAAGCCTATGCTCCGTGGGGAGCTAAAGGGTAAATAATGAATGAAGGTGTTAGGAAAAGACGTAGACGTAGGATATGACAAACTGTCACGGACTGCCTCCCCTGCTTTGCAGTAGTGGTCCAACAGTGACCAAAACTCAAGAGTATTTAATATTGGCGTCCAAGGTATCTACCTGCGCGCAAGATTACTCTTGGCAGAGATGTAGATAGAAGGTTAATAATACTTCTACCTGAAGGGAGAATTACAAGATATTCCCAGAAGTCACGAACAATGTTGCATTGTGCTGAACAATTGTTAACGCATTATATTTGGTCCGTCGCCTTTTGTTAAGGATTTAAGCAATGGTTTACCCCGTTCAAGCCCCCAGTTGGTGTAATCCAACGAAATCCCTCTTTTAAGGTATAGCTCTTTTTAGTGTAATTATATGTCTAGGTATTTATATATAGATTAACTATTCTGGCTCATACGTTTGCTTTCATACATATAACTGAATCAACTATTATTGTTTAGTTTTAAAACAACAGGTAAAAAATTTAATAGTGAAATAGTTTTTAACAGAACAGGTAAAAAATTTAATAGTGAAATAGTTTTTAACAGGTTAAAATAAATATGTAAAGATTAGTGGAATTTTGATAGTTATAAAGTTCTCATCATGTAAACGTAGGTGGAAATTTAACTTTATACTTAAAGTTAAACTGGAATTGTACTTTTTTTTGCTGGTGCCTTTTAGTTAGCACTTAGCTTGTATGAGTGAGTCATGCAGCTGTGGTTCATCAATTATATGATGAAGAAAGCCTTCTCCACAGTCTCTTCCACTGTCGACGGTTATGGTGGATGCTTTTCTCTCACACTAGCTGCGTTAGTACCACAAATCGTCTGATGGCTTGTAAATTCTCTCACACTAGCTGCGTTAGTACCACAAATCGTCTGATGCCTTGTAACCACGAATCCAAATAATGGGTATACACAATCTCCTGCACAAATTAGAATGGACACACATCAATTAGGTTAGATGCTGTTCGAATCCCTTTGATCTGGGAAATTAGAGTTAATTCCTCTGATGGCGAGTGTCTCTGCGAAATTACTTGCTGGGAAAACTTGAGTTAAATTCCTCTTACGACTGGGTCTGGAAAATTAGAGTTAATTCCTCTGACGACGGGTGTCTCTGCGAAAAATTGAGTTAAAGTCCTCTTATCACTGGTGAATCTGATTCCGTGGTTTCCAGTCTTGTTATATTAAAGTTTTGGCCCCTTAAGTTTCCAGTCTTGTATTTAAATATGCGGGTTTACTCTTAAGTTTTCAGAGTTGCCCAAATACGTTGAACTGTCACTTATAAGTATGGAATACTAAGTCCAATATCTCACTGGCTTCTTGGGAGTTGTTCGCTGTACAATGCGACCTCTGTGTGTGTTCTGTGTCTGGGATTTCACTACATTATTTTGTACAGTTTCCAGTTCAAATCCAGCTGGGTTTCCGCTGAATGTTCCAATCAAATTCATTGTAGATTCTAGCACTAGAAGGGTCGGTTTGTTTATCATTACTCATCCCACGGGTATTTGAAAAATCTTACAACAGTGTTGTCATATCGTTACATAAGACTTCTGGCCGCATCTCTGTCCATCACAATATTGTGACCGTTTGTTTCTGGCGTAATGACTCAGGGATGGTCGCTAGTCACCTGTGTTTCGCCAGACAAACAAATCTGGTTCTATTCAGCACTCCTGCCCAACACAAGCTTGGATAAACAAGCACCGTCGCTTGAAAAGATGGTCAGACAGATTATGGGATAAAATATTGTCGCTGTCCGTCTAATAACCTGGCGTAACTTAACATGTCTTCGTGAAGCGTGAATGCGACACAATAAGATAAGAATTACTCCCGTAGCAAATACTGCCATAGATGAGTGGCGGGTTAGAGACTTCACCATGCTATGTCCAGCATAAAGAGTAAAATGTATGAAAGGGCAAAATGAAATGCAAAATAACAAGTGAATAATGAATAAATATGAAGAAAAGAAGTTTACTGCCGGAGGGCTGGAGGTGTGAGAGATCACACAAAAGGACAGGGACAGACATTTCGTCACACAAACATAGGATATGACAAACAAGCCGAAAACTCGCCGAAAGCATTACAAGGTAGTTATGGAATCCCCCAGGGTAAGAGAAATAGAAGGAGAAGAGAACTGGAGACAGACATGAAAGGGAAATAAATCAGGATAATGACCTTGAATGGAATGCACAAAAAATGAATGTGTGGAGCGTATTTGCTGTAGACATGTCCTCCACAGGGGTCTTTAAGTCAAAGATAATGATAACACATTCTAATTACAGCGCATCAGGGGTTGGGCATGGCATTTTGATCCATTCATTAATTATTATTATTTTTTTTTTTTGTGAGCAAAATGTTCACATTTCCATTTTCATTGTCAGCATTACCTTTTTAATGACCTACCCAGTTTGTTAATTACAATTTCTAGTCTGTTCTCTCTACTTACTGTTATTTTGTTATCTTTTCTCCTTTGATGCCCTTGATGTAATTTTTTTCCTTCACGAAAAGCTTATTTCACATCTATTTTCAGTGCAAATCTTCTACCGCAATAGCAAAAATACTAGTCTAGATTGTAGGATTCCTGCAGGACTGAGTTAAAAAAAAAAAAAAATTACTTCTCTGGTACAGAGTTCAGTAACCTGTCGATTTTGATCTACCGGTAAATCGCAAGGCCTCATTTGATCTCTATGTGACGGAGAGGGGAAAAAATAATTTTAACCTAGGTAAATTTCATACTACCCTGTCTCTCACCGGCACTTAACAGCGCGGTGTTCCTCAGGTTAAATTAAAGGTACTTTCGTCGCATTCCCAGTGGAAACCAGCAAGTAAGCTGTCTAAAATTCACTGTATTCAAGAATTGTATAACATAGAAAGCTATCTTTTCTTTGAATTGAAGTTAACATTCGGTGAAATTGTTAATTTTCCACAACTCTGCTGATGGGAAGGCAGAAAGCACATCGTGCGGCAAAGATAAAACTTACATGTAGGCTGGACTTATTCCAGATAATCTTGAACCTGGAAATAGACATGATTTTATCAAGGTAGACCTTTAGGGAGCTTAGAGTTCCTAAAGTAGATCCCAATAGGTCATGGGTTGCTTACGATTGCTCTAACACTCTCGTACTTGTCGTAAAAAGTTCTCCACTATCTCTCAATAAATCTATTTACTGTTCTCTTTTGTCTGTAACCATAAAACTGATAGTAGTTGATGGTGTCTGGGCTTTCTATTCAGCACCTTATCTTTATCTGTTTTTTCTTTCAATTACCACTAGTATTACTTTTATCCACGGTCCATTTCTGTTTTGCCTCAAAGTGTGATTTGTAGGGCAGTAACTGCTTCTTCATGCAATGTCCAATTTTTTTTCTGCTTTATTCCTTTGACTGCATCTAACTTTAAAATTTCGTTTGATTTGTATGTTCAATTGGCCGGGCTTCTCTCCTCATTTTGGCTGAACTACAAAACACCAGAATTTAAGTTCTTTTTTGTTGTTTAAAACTTTGTTTTGTTTTTCTAAAACCATGCTGCAGCAGGTTGTGCAGAAGTTTTTATCAGCTAAGGATTTTGACAAGTATTATGTTAGTTCTCAGTCAATCAATTTTTATTGTGTATTGAGTATGGCTCATTATTATGTAACATTTTGTTTACGCCACCGCTTCTCCATGTTTAGAGTTGTCTTGTGTGCCCATCAAATCAAATATTTTATACTCTCAGGTTGCACCCTTTTCTGTCTAAAACATGGGGCACATAATCTGTACTTGATCCCGAACCGAAGTAAAATCTCTTCCTAGTGTGTGCGTGTATATATATATATATATATATATATATATATATATATATATATATATATATATATATATATATATATATATATATATATATATATATATATATACGCGCAGACAGACAGACAGACAGGCAGGCAGGCAGGCTGGCAGGCAGGCAGGCAGGCAGGCAGGCAGGCAGGCAGGCAGGCAGACAGACAGACAGACAGACAGACAGACAGACAGACAGACAGACAGACAGACAGACAGATAGATAGATAGATAGATAGATAGATAGATAGATAGATAGATAGATAGATAGATAGATAGATAGATAGATAGATAGATAGATAGATAGATAGATAGATAGACAGATCTACTGGGAATGTCGTTACGATTTTTTCTTCTGTTATGTTATTTATGAATTCGTCTACTCCATATTCTTACTTATCTCCCCATAAAGAAATGAAATCATTATCCTGAGCATTGTCGCAGAGGTCAGCGATAAGCCTTCTTGCTTCGCTTATTTCTAATACATGTTTATATATTTAGTCTTCCCCGCTACGTAGTTATTTTTTGGGGTGTGTTTGTGAAAACTATTCTACGTCGCGATGTTCTTTTATTTCATTGCATGCTGTGTCCTTCCTTTTCTTGTTCAAGTAATGCATTTTGGTGGTTTTCCTAAACGATTATTTGACGTTTTGCAAATTGCCTTTCCAGACAGATAATTATATTACCCGTCGAGTCATATTATGGCGCTCTACTTGTAATATACTTTGCTACAATATTCCAGAGATTGATGTGTTTGTAGTTGCATCAGAGAGGGTAGAGCTTTGCCGCAGAGAACGAGAACTATCTCAAATAAAGAAGGTAAACGCAAATATTAAGTAAATGGATATTTCTGTGTAGAATCTCGTTTTGCGAGGTTTCACTTTACGCTGCTCCGTAAGTTTTACTACTGTCATTGTGCATACTAAAAGCGCAGGTACCATGGGAACTACACTTTCGGCCTATAAAAGATTACGTTGTCCGTGCTGAAGTGTAAATGCCGTACGCAGTTCAATTAATTCTACTTTATTTTAATTAGAGAATACTATCGTGTTCAACCTCTGATTGGCTTTAATTAGGCAACACAGTGTCAATAATTTTAGATTGTATATGCAGTTGTCTCTGTTAGCCGCTGGCATTAGCTCCTTGTCATTTATTCAATAAATTCCCAAACTGTGTGCCGCGACATGCTAGTATGCCGCGAGAGAGCCAGAGGTGTGCCGTCAAATTTTAAAAATATGTCAGATATTCTTCCACGAATAAAGAAGACAAGTGTCTCCACGCAGGCTCACATTTCACATTGAAAACAAGGCACTAGCATAAAAAAATTGAAAATCTCTCTCAAATGTTTTTCAATTTTGTCATGTCTTACTGTAAAAATTGACATTGTAATAGAATTTGAATATAGTCACTGTGGTGTAAACTGTAAAATACAATAGTTTGGTTTGGTTTTAAGGACTATCTTCATTGCACACGGACAACTCCATCAGTGCTCCGATCTCAGCACAGAGCACGAACGCCGTAGCACCGGCGAGAATCCCAATGTGTGTAAATGGGAAGCACACATTCTATAAATATATTTGGTGGGTAGGTTTCTAATTTTTTAATTTTGCCAGGGCAGCGGCTTTATGGCCTACTCTTTACGATTTACAACTGCTATGGGATTTTTAACGTGCGCAACTTGCACAAGGGACCTCCTATTTTTTCGCCCTAATCCGAGAAGGCTAGGTATCCGATCTCACAACCCAGGAGACCAGGCAGGAGTATGACATCTTTAGGACCACTGGTTCTTAAAAAAATTTCCATAAATTATATTCCCTCTACTGGGAATCGAACCTGGTACATTTAGAATTCGAGGCAGACGCCATACCTCTTAGCTACTTCGAACCCCCCCCCCCCCCCTTTTCCCCTTTCCCCCTCCCCCTCCATACTATAAATTTACGGTTAATTACACGTGAGTCCAGCATTACGAACACAGGTGTGCCGCGACAGAAATGTGAATTGCCAAGTGTGCCACAGTCTGAAAATGTTTGAGAACCTGTGATTTACTGCATACCGTATAGGGACAACTAAACTTTCCAATTTTGAGTATGACTGTGTGATGGTAGGTTTTTCATACTTTTGTGGGAATTGCGTGTGTGTGCGCGCGCGCGCGCATAAAAAGGGGTAGGAAAAACGAAGGGGAGAGTAAAAACTGAGGGTTCGTGTGTTTATATTTAACTCCCATTTTTGATATATAACTTCTGCTGGCTAACATTTGATTGTTCTATGTGTGGTCCATTATTTCACAATTTTGCTATTTACAAATTGTTATGTACTTTTATGTTAATATTTCATTTACTACGACTGCGCAATTTCAATTATTTTCTAAGTTATTTACTAACACTTATATTCTGATTTCTACTAGTAATAATATGAAACACTACACGGGTAAATATGTATACTTCTGCTCCTAGTAAATCTCAGGGGCCTCCGAGGAAAACAGATTAAAATAACCTCCGACCCAGCCGGCCTTGTCATCAGAGCTGACCAAATCGAGGCTAAGAATCGGGTTGGCAACGTCACCTTAACAATACGCTACAGTAGCCACCACCATCATCATAGTTCACAAGCCTTCGTACTCATTCTCCCAGCAAGGTGGCCACTGCAGCGGTGATCCCATGCTCCTCAACGATCAAAATGGTAGAGTGGATAGATTTATACTCTTAATTTTATCATGGTAATATGTATTATTATACGAGATATATTTATTTGATATTATTATACTTTCATTACCAATTATACTCGTATATTAATTGTTGTTCTCGTCATATTCTATTTGTCTATATTGTGTCATTTCCTATGCATGTCTAATCTCAACGCGTGTTCCACTTGTGGGTGATTTGGATAGCTGTCAATATTTTAATACTGGAAGTCTCTCTTGTTCATACCTCTTGATCATTATTAGTAAAATTGCCATCCCATTCATGGGCAGTAAACGATCAATTGGAAGAAATAACTGATGCCCTTGCGATGTGAATATATAAAGGTATGGGGGGAAAGAAGATTACAGATAAAGAGGTCCAGAAACTCTTGGAATGAAAAGAGAATTAATGAAGCAGATCAAAATTAGATAGCATATTTAGGCTATATAAAATGACGTAACATCTAACTGAAGAAGATCATATTTGAAGGAAGAGTTGAAGGCAAGTGTACAAGAAGAAAACAGCGCTGCAAATGGGAAGAAAACATCAAGAGATGGACAGAAAAGAGTATCAGAGATCACCATCAAGACAACATACTGAAGACGTTCGAGATTCATTGTAGCCGACCTTCTTTGTGGCGATGGCAGCTGATAATGATGCTGACTGTTTTATTTTGTCTCAGTAATTCAGAAACTCCATGATCAGCTAAGAGCCTTATTAAACCAGAATAGAAATGCAACAAGAAAGCGTCAGTGATGCAACTTGTATCCACCGAATGCTACGGCAAATTTTTTTCAGCCTTAAACTTCTTCGATGATATGTTTTGTTAATCCGTGAAAGGCACATTGTTTATTTGACAACTTTGCACAACGTATTACTAATTTGAGGAAATTGCTTCTGATCTGAAAGTTAAGGTAGGGGATTAAAATGAGATCCAAATCACTGAGCAAGAGGCGAGGTTTTGCAAATGTCACTATGCTGTTTGAGAGTCAAATAAAGACCTCGAGGAGCTGATGAAATGACTGACATACATTAAATCCTTGCAGAAGGCGACCGTGCGGTTTCATCGTTGGAGAGCAAAGATCAGTATATTAAAAAAGATGAATACTTTGGTCCATCAGTTTTAAAAAATGCAAATAGAATAATGCAGATCTGGATGACCGAAGAGTAGTGCTCAACAAACTATGTCAACAATTCAAAAGGGTTGTTGTCACGTGACCGATATTTTGTTTTACCATCTTGTCCATAATTTGATTACTTTTTAAATGTCCTGGTTTTCCTCGTCATTTTGTATTTTCTTTTTCTTTCATTTTCTACCTTCGTGGCCAAACTTTTTCACCTTCTCAAACCCCACCCGAGGTTTGGTTACGTTCCGGCCTGTAGCGGTCAGCGAACGATAATATTATCTAAGCCGCACCTGGTCTGACCAGGGGAATATCTCTTACGTTTAAAGCCTTTGATCACGAGCGAAAGGGTCCCTGTGTTGGGCTTCCAGAACGCTGCTTCGGATCATAATATTATGCATCCTGGAAACAGGGGGAGACAAACCCGCGGTCAGTCTTTGGGTTTTTGCCCCTTAGACAAGATAGAGCATAATGTTATGCATTTCTCTACCTGGGGAACTTTCGCACGATTTCTTTTGTCTTACTCTAGATTACGTCTTTCGCCGAACTTCTGTAGAAATATGCAGGCCAGGTGTCCGGGGGGAGCGTCCTTTGTAATCTATAAGAGTGATGGGTTTAATAGACAAAGACATTCGTGACATATTCCTGGCCCGTAGATGACCATCATGAGATAAGGCAAACTTTAACACAGTACTAGAATGTGTTTGCCTATGTTCTAGTCATTTTCGGGGTGAGTTGACATATCTTATAATTATAATATTAGATTCATGTTAGCTTTTATATATATCTGTTAGGGAAGTGAATTTATTTCTGAGGACTTCTCCTAGTAATTTATTCAGTGATAAGGTAGCGCTGTCTACGGCCTATTAAGTGGTGCTTAAACTGTTACGGTTTATCATGGGTTAAATGTTAAACTTACAATAACAGATATTAGGCGTAGAATCAGTCCACAAATGCTTACCATTGGGTTAAGAGTCAGCAAAAATTAACTGTCATTTCTGTAAGATAATTTCAGGTGGGGATTGTTCACTTTAAAACTGAATAGTGAGATGCAGGTAATAACTCTGGATTATAGGAGATAGTCACTTATTCCTTTTTGATAGATATTTCTAGTGGCAAGGGAGGATCATTTTATGCTTACTTGTGTGGCTAGGCACTAGTCTATAACTTTCACCGAAAGCAGTCACCAGGCATAGATATAATTATATCTTATGATCTAGCCACAACTGTATTATTATAGCAAGAACATTGCATTTTCTATGTACTCATTTGTGGGATATTAATATTTTGTTTCCCCAAAGGGATATATGACTTATTTGGTAATGTCAAATGCTGTAATCTGTTTATGTAAATTCATTTAATGTTGTAAGATGAATAAGCATATTCATTTAACTGTAACTACAGGTTAGGTTTCCTGTATGTTGAGATTGGGAGAAGAGGAGTAGATTTTTGATGTCAGAACATTTACTGACAGGTACCTGGGGGTACAAAAGATATTAAGACTATGCGGGCGCGTGTTGATAATTGACATTTTTAAGGAACAGGAGACATGGTTAAAGACAGCCCTAAACTATCATAGCAATAACTACAATAAATTTAATCCCATAGTGGAGCGAAACTTTCTGTATAAAGTTAGTGTGATTTATTATTTGCTTGAAGTAAAAGGGTGTCTCTTTTTGGGTCTCAGTTTCAGGGAGACCGAATCGCTAGAGCAGACTCCAGTCAGGCGAAGAATGACATATTCTCTTCGATCTAGAGGGTTTCTGAATACCGCTAGCGTAACGAATCGTCAACCCCGTTCCTGAATCAAAACCATTTTTTGTCAACGCCAAGTTAAGCTCACGCAGTGCAACGGAGCCAACGCAAAATCTGGAATCGCCAAATGCAGTAGTAGCTCTCTACTCGCCTATTGGATTACCAGCCAGAGCATTGCGGCTTCCAGAATATCAAACCCGCTCAGCATGCCTATAGCAGAATTCCATATCACCCGCCTTTTTTGTGCCTAAACGGGGCACTCAGCAAACCACAGCCAAACCAGTTTAAACAGGATTTACAGCCAAGCGGAGCCTTGCGCCGGATAAGCGCGCCTGGGACTCTTTGTCCTCAAGTGACTTCTTCTGGTGTATTTTCTGGATACTTAAAACCTCGCACGTATGAGCAGCCATCTATGGACAGGCTGTCGTTCAGTTTGTTTATTCGATCAGCAGGAGATAAATAGAGTCTTCCAGACCACCTCGCGCAATTAGGGAGGAATCACCAATGATAGCGCCTATACAAAGATTTTATTCAGGTTAATTCCATCACCCATGGAGGATATGTACGAAAAAACCACTTACTGGAGCTATTTCATATGGTCCCGAAAGCGGACGGACTGACACTCAGTTATTTCATCTCTCTGTGTTCTACAGGTTTTATGAATGGTGATCTGTGTGTGTGGTTGTTGGTGTATTTTGCATATTTTGGTTATTGATGATTATTGATGTAATTTTATGTTGTTGTGATGATATGCATTAATTCCATGCTTTTTCTTCTTTAATAAAGTTTACACCTTTATTAATACGCTGTTCACGACCTTTCCATCCATAAGTAACTTGTTTTTAGCTCTTTACTAGAATCTCTATGTATGATAAGAGAAAAGAGTGAGAGCAGGAGATGCTTAGACAGTAAAAGTGGGTTGAGGCCTGGAGAGAGAGATCCTTTGAATAAATCTTCTTCCAGGTTGTCTCAAGTCCATCTCCTATTTACACCTTATCTAAAGTGTAATCTATAACTCTGTCAGTCCACTATCCCTTGTCGATTTCACTACTGTTGTCCAACTCGACAAATACTCTACACTCAAACTCAACCACGACAAATGGGAGCCCGTCCGAGATTCTAGAGCCCATCTACCACGACAAATGGGGTCTCGCCGCGGAATTTGAACTACATCTGCAGCAATCGCAACAGATGAGGTTGCAGTCTGGTAGGAATCTCTCACAAGATTCTATCTTGATTCTTAGAGTTTAGTGTTCGGCAGATTATAGGAATTTCTTTCCCCTAGACATATCGAACTATTTCTTTTGGAGGAAGTCGGAACAGCGTTTTTCTCCACAGCAATCATAAATATTAAGTTACATTTATTGTTCATGCTACACATGAGACAGCTGGTAAAGGTTGATGGTATCACTGCTGAGTTTTTGGTTGACAAATCTGACGACTATTGTTGTAAAAGTCAGAAATTTTTTTTTTAAGGGTTAATATTTTTTCAGGAGTAGCTCTTTAATCTGAGATAAGAAGCTACAGATAGTCAGTTACTAGCTCGCATCTGTACCAAGGGAGGGTGTTCATTCGGATGATAGTAACCAATCCTCTCAATAGCTTAGTACTGACAGAACTGGGGTGAAGTGATAGTAATAAGTTTTACATCACTTACATTTTTTGGAGTTTTTTGGGGTCTGTGCTTGTCGATCAGAGTAGCTACAAACTTTCTTGTTTTTAAAGTTCCCAGGCTAGCCTAGATTTTATTGATTATTAAGTTAATCAGCACCTAGTGGACTAGGTAACTAAGATCTCTCGGTTCTATTCTTCTATAGTGTTTGCTCACCCTGATATAACGGCTGATCTAGATAAAGTGCATAGGATTGCCCTCGAGGTAGCTAAGTACATGGAGTACAAGGATAGCGAAATCCAGCCCTTTCTAGAATTTGCAGTAAGCCTACATGATCAATACGAGGTAGACAATTGGTTTGACAGCCGTTTAATCTTGGCATGGTCCTGTAAACAAACTGGGGAGAGTGAAGCATTCACCCGACAATATGTAGAAGAAGTGATAGAAGATGAGAAGCAAAGAGAAAAGCAAAGACAAGAACGGGACAAGCAATTGGAAATGGAGCAACAAAAACGGGACAAGCAATTGGAAATGGAGCAACAAAAACGGGACAAGCAATTGGAAATGGAGCAACAAGAACGGGATAGTCACTCTACTTCTCCTTCTACTATGCCCTTAACGGTCAACGCCCCTGCAAACCTTGCGCCCGTGAAAGAAAACTTGCCTGCTAAAACCGAACCCCAACTCCAGAAAATTGACTTTCCTTTGGACTTGGATCCGAAGCCCAAACAAGGAAATAATTTACGTCGGGACAGCAGACCTAAAGCCACGGGAAAAATTACGCAACGTTCCCAGGCATGGAAACTGCACAAAGGTGAGACAGGTGCTAACAAGCATTGTAATACGGATTGTTCCCGTCTGGCAAGCGGCGAACCCCGAGCCTCTCACGCTCCAGACCGAGCAGCACCTAACCGACACGTGACGTCGAGAAAAGGGAGCCACACCCTATCACGTTATATTTCGCAAGATTCCTGGCCGGACAGCGAAAAACCATATGCAGAGGCGCATCCCTCCAACTCAGCGATCGTAGAAAGGAGGGGCCGCTCTTCTTATCACCCTGAGCTTAAAAGGTGCAAGAATAAGTCGCCTGCTAAAAGGGTTAAACTTTCCAAACCGTTCCAAGGAACTTTGGAAAAACACACCGAGAGTTTTTTCTCGGGCACTTCGCGATCTAACGGGATCTCAAACCGTCCAGTCCTTTGCATGCAGACTGCGGAGCCTGTCAACCAGGAAGTGGATCTCGCATTGCAGGACAAAGTTCAACTGACGCCAGTAACTTCCTAAGGGGAGGGCAAAGTTGACGTTTATGGTGGACACAGGGTTCCAGGCGAAGGGATCCCTGGTATTCCATTCGAGTCTCTCACACTTCTTAGGGCAGAAGACAGTGAGAAAAGCTGCCTTACTACTGTACAAGGAGCCATTGTTGAGAGCCTTGGCTCACGTCATGCTAGTAATGGTAAAGCGACTCAACAAACTCTGCAACTCGCAGATATTGCCTATCTTTCTCTACGGATAGAAGCTACGGAGATCTGTTATGATTTAGTAGAACCCCAGAATGCGATCGATTACTCTCTGCTTCAGGCAGCTGAGTTCTCTCATTCAAATCGCATTATTCCAGTGGTCGCAACCCCACTGATGGACAGCACAGTAGTCGCCTCCGCCAGGCCATTACAGAGCAACTTGATCATTTCCGTTGACCAAGCCAGAGTTGTGACTGACAAGGCAAGGAAAGCTCCAGACCCACCTTTAGACGGCACAGATCTGAAGATTGATCAATGCTCCCACCGAAACAGGGGAGTAGGTGTGGAGAGGCAGAAGAAAAATGCTAGCATTTCTTCGGCCAACGAACGGCTTTATTTACCAACTAGGGTTACACGCGCTAGAAAAATCCCTATAGACTGCAGCTATAGAGGATTATTCAAGGCCACGCCCGTGACAGGTAAAAATATACATAAGCAGCCTGAGCCCAACAATGATTACACTGCACATAACAGGCGGATTATCTACGCAGTGGCAAGTGAGTTCAGGCAGGGCCGAAAACCACAACAGGTGCGGATAATTTTCCGGACCATAAACAGGCACAGCGAATGCTGTAACCAAGATCAGATTCACACGGAAACGAAGGGCGTCAGCGCCGACTGGCCTCGCAAAATCCCATTCGCTGAACGTCTATTAGACAGAGGGAAGAAAAGAAATGAACTCGGAGCTAGTCATACAGTACTGACAGAAATTGGATACGATTTTGGTTATGATTATAGAAGGTTCTTATGACAGGTAACGGACATCGATGGAAAAGATAAATTACTGTCATTTTTGTCCGTATTCCTCGAACTTTAAAAGGGGCGGTGGTGGGGGGGGGGGGGGGGGGGGGGCGGCACTTGTCACGTGACCGATAATTTGTTTTACCATCTTGTCCATAATTTGATTACTTTTTAAATGTCCTGGTTTTCCTCGTCATTTTGTATTTTCTTTTTCTTTCATTTTCTACCTTCGTGGCCAAACTTTTTCACCTTCTCAAACCCCACCCGAGGTTTGGTTACGTTCCGGCCTGTAGCGGTCAGCGAACGATAATATTATCTAAGCCGCACCTGGTCTGACCAGGGGAATATCTCTTACGTTTAAAGCCTTTGATCACGAGCGAAAGGGTCCCTGTGTTGGGCTTCCAGAACGCTGCTTCGGATCATAATATTATGCATCCTGGAAACAGGGGGAGACAAACCCGCGGTCAGTCTTTGGGTTTTCGCCCCTTAGACAAGATAGAGCATAATGTTATGCATTTCTCTACCTGGGGAACTTTCGCACGATTTCTTTTGTCTTACTCTAGATTACGTCTTTCGCCGAACTTCTGTAGAAATATGCAGGCCAGGTCTCCGGGGGGAGCGTCCTTTGTAATCTATAAGAGTGATGGGTTTAATAGACAAAGACATTCGTGACATATTCCTGGCCCGTAGATGACCATCATGAGATAAGGCAAACTTTAACACAGTACTAGAATGTGTTTGCCTATGTTCTAGTCATTTTCGGGGTGAGTTGACATATCTTATAATTATAATATTAGATTCATGTTAGCTTTTATATATATCTGTTAGGGAAGTGAATTTATTTCTGAGGACTTCTCCTAGTAATTTATTCAGTGATAAGGTAACGCTGTCTACGGCCTATTAAGTGGTGCTTAAACTGTTACGGTTTATCATGGGTTAAATGTTAAACTTACAATAACAGATATTAGGCGTAGAATCAGTCAACGAATGCTTACCATTGGGTTAAGAGTCAGCAAAAATTAACTGTCATTTCTGTAAGATAATGTCAGGTGTGGATTGTTCACTTTAAAACTGAATAGTGAGATGCAGGTAATAACTCTGGATTATAGGAGATAGTCACTTATTCCTTTTTGATAGATATTTCTAGTGGCAAGGGAGGATCATTTTATGCTTACTTGTGTGGCTAGGCACTAGTCTATAACTTTCACCGAAAGCAGTCACCAGGCATAGATATAATTATATCTTATGATCTAGCCACAACTGTATTATTATAGCAAGAACATTGCATTTTCTATGTACTCATTTGTGGGATATTAATATTTTGTTTCCTCAAAGGGATATATGACTTATTTGGTAATGTCAAATGCTGTAATCTGTTTATTTAAATTCATTTAATGTTGTAAGATGAATAAGCATATTCATTTAACTGTAACTACAGGTTAGGTTTCCTGTATGTTGAGATTGGGAGAAGAGGAGTAGATTTTTGATGTCAGAACATTTACTGACAGGTACCTGGGGGTACAAAAGATACTAAGACTATGCGGGCGCGTGTTGATAATTGATATTTTTAAGGAACAGGAGACATGGTTAAAGACAGCCCTAAACTATCATAGCAATAACTACAATAAATTTAATCCCATAGTGGAGCGAAACTTTCTGTATAAAGTTAGTGTGATTTATTATTTGCTTGAAGTAAAAGGGTGTCTCTTTTTGGGTCTCAGTTTCAGGGAGACCGAATCGCTAGAGCAGACTCCAGTCAGGCGAAGAACGACATATTCTCTTCGATCTAGAGGGTTTCTGAATACCGCTAGCGTAACGAATCATCAACCCCGTTCCTGAATCAAAACCCCTTTTTGTCAACGCCAAGTTAAGCTCACGCAGTGCAACGGAGCCAACGCAAAATCTGGAATCGCCAAATGCAGTAGTAGCTCTCTACTCGCCTATTGGATTACCAGCCAGAGCATTGCGGCTTCCAGAATATCAAACCCGCTCAGCATGCCTATAGCAGAATTCCATATCACCCGCCTTTTTTGTGCCTAAACGGGGCACTCAGCAAACCACAGCCAAACCAGTTTAAACAGGATTTACAGCCAAGCGGAGCCTTGCGCCGGATAAGCGCGCCTGGGACTCTTTGTCCTCAAGTGACTTCTTCTGGTGTATTTTCTGGATACTTTAAACCTCGCACGTATGAGCAGCCATCTATGGACAGGCTGTCGTTCAGTTTGTTTATTCGATCAGCAGGAGATAAATAGAGTCTTCCAGACCACCTCGCGCAATTAGGGAGGAATCACCAATGATAGCGCCTATACAGTGATTTTATTCAGGTTAATTCCATCACCCATGGAGGATATGTACGAAAAAACCACTTACTGGAGCTATTTCATATGGTCCCGAAAGCGGACGGACTGACACTCAGTTATTTCATCTCTCTGTGTTCTACAGGTTTTATGAATGGTGGTGTGTGTGTGGTTGTTGGTGTATTTTGCATATTTTGGTTATTGATGATTATTGATGTAATTTTATGTTGTTGTGATGATATGCATTAATTCCATGCTTTTTCTTCTTTAATAAAGTTTACACCTTTATTAATACGCTGTTCACGACCTTTCCATCCATAAGTAACTTGTTTTTAGCTCTTTACTAGAATCTCTATGTATGATAAGAGAAAAGAGTGAGAGCAGGAGATGCTTAGACAGTAAAAGTGAGTTGAGGCCTGGAGAGAGAGATCCTTTGAATAAATCTTATTCCAGGTTGTCTCAAGTCCATCTCCTATTTACACCTTATCTAAAGTGTAATCTATAACTCTGTCAGTCCACTATCCCTTGTCGATTTCACTACTGTTGTCCAACTCGACAAATACTCTACACTCAAACTCAACCACGACAGTTGTGATACAATGAATCCCATCTCATTGTAGCATACCCGGCAATGAAGAGGCTGACAGATTGGCAGTTGTCACGAGAGGGTTGACGTTATTGAAATTATAAGATATCCTGGACACAAAGTTGTATCAGGTGATACCATGATAGTGCCAGATAAGAGTCTGGTCTTAAAAGTAATACCCCCTTCTCTGAAAGGAGTAAGGGTGTATAGATATCACAGGTATGATCAAGCTGTATAAGTTCCTAGAGAAGATGGTAATATATTATTCTAAGTTCCTACTGGCCCCTCTCCAGATCCTCCTATGATTATGTTATTAGCTCTGCTAGGGGTATTAACTAAATTACCCACCAACAAGAACTTTAACTTAACTTAAATAATTTAAGTAAGTCTGCTGGTAAATATTTACAATTTATTTTTACAGTTTTTCTTTTCTGTTTGAAAAGCTTTCAATTAAATCAAATTCAATTACAACAGTAAATAAATAAAACATTAGAAAATAGTTCAAAGGTATCAAAAGTCATTAAAGTTGTTGAAAGTTCTCTCTTTGGTTAACTATCTCTGCTTGACGAATATCTATATCTTACTAACACTTTTATTTCACTGTCGTTGAATGTTAGAATATCACTGGCTATATCTATGCCCAAACACGTTTCATCATGAACTAGTATTGTCTATGATTGTGGTGTGACTCGGATACTCTACAGTTGCCTTGTTTTGCAACTCTTCTGTTAGAATGAAGCTGGTTCCACTCTTGTCCTGGAAGGAAAAATTAGTTGAACTCAAAAGACACTTGCACCAGTAGTAACTTCAGTAGTGGCTGACTCTTTTAGGAGTAGTTGGGTTGACAGGATATAACCTGAAACATATTAGATGTAACCCCTATATTGTCCATCACTATCCCACTATCACAAAGGTTGGAGATCATAGACAGTTTCAGACAGTGTGCTAGCAGATGCACAGGACATATTATAACAGTAATAACCAAATCCAGTTCACTGTGACTACAATTTTCCTCTAAATCCTTAGTTAGAGCCATTTGTCCATGATCCGCCTCCATACAATGATTAGGTCTTGTATAAAATACTAAGTAATAGCTTAAACAATCCCGTAAAACAATCGCTTTCATCCTTCCTTACGTTCCTGGTGTGTGGTCCCTTCCATCAAGAAATAATTCTTTAAATGCTTTTCTAAACCTACAGATACACATTTGCCACCATTCTCAATTATTTGAATATATATCTTGGCATTGTTTTGCCTCCAGAAATTACAGAGCGGTTCAAAACACATCTACACATTTCCTAACGCACACTGTAATTAATCAATAGAACTACATATATTTATATACATCTATATATATATATTCTTTCTTACCCTCAGACACATACAGTCGAGCTGTTAATGGGTATCTATTTGTCTGCTCTTCAGATGCAAACGGCAAAGGCAATCTGCATTAACACGCTGATGCTCACTGTATTTTTGAATTCTTATAGCCTGCTTTTCTATTTAGGGCACGTTCTATATATATCCCAAAGGCACGCCAGAGGGAGTTTACTACCCACCGTGTGTTTTGCGTTCCGAAAATGTATGTAATATCTGCCTGTGTGTACAAATCAGGAAAACTAATATTTCATTTATCTACGTTATTCCTGGAGCGATTTTATTCATCTAAAGCTTAAAATACGCTCTGAATTATCCTTTAACTTCCTATCTAATTGTCTTTTACTTTCCTAAGTGCATTTTATACTATGCGTACTCTAAACAGCAAAATTATGGACTAACCTGAGGTCTCGATGCATTCAACCAGAGATTTCTCCCTTCCTGTAGTACTATTCGTTAAAATCTCTGCACAGACGTGTAGAGCAACATTCCCAGTATTGCATTAGTGACCTCTTCCAGGTGGTACTTCTTTCATAATGCTGTAATTAAATGTCCTCTTCCACTTGGTTGCACAAATTTGGACTGGCCATTTTGACGGCCTAATGCTTTAGTAAACACTGCATAAAGGTACCTTCTGATTGGTCCGTGTATAATGCAGTTCTCACAAAGTATGGCGCGCGGTTTTGGTCAGAGTTACTCAGAATGACGTGGTGTGAACCAGACCACTTCACGACAGCAGTGAACGAAAAAGAAGAATTAAAGCATAGCAACGCATTAAAAAAGGGAGTCGATGTCATTTGACAGCATAAAGGTGAAATAAGCAGGAAAACTATATAACACAGCTTTAAAGTTTTTTTTTTTGAACGAAAGCTGCTTGAGAAGGCGGTCTAGGAACTTCTCAAGAAACCCAGCCAGAGCTTTTGTAAAGTAGCTGAAGTCTTTCTTGCACTTTGGCTGCTTCCAGCAAAGATACCTTTAAAGCCCAATATTTAGTTTGAAATTTACTATCTCAGTAATTACATGATAAAACATTATTTTTATACAAATAACATATTTGTTTCCTACGGCTAATTCTATGACGTTTTATCACATTGTCTATTTGTTTGCAAGCTCTTATGTCTTTCTTTTCATCTCTATAACTTAATTTTTTAAAATTCCACTGAAGCATCTGTTTAGAAATTAGTTTCATGATCCCTCAGTTGTTCTCGCATTTGTGCTCTATATATTAAGGGAAACTAATATTTATTTTAAAATCATAATTTTAATAATTCCTCATTTTCCATTCCCTCCCTTTTTCGTTCCTTATGGAGCATGAGGCCACCGTTACAATCGTCTGATCACAAACATTTATGTTCTCTATCAACTGTGGTTTCTCTAGCTATTTGTTTTACGTGTTGGGTCAGCCAGCCCCCATGCACAACCTTACCTTATGCACAGCTTACGAATTACCCGGTGGGCCAGTGACCCTGGTCTTTATCCTTGTCATCAGAGACCCCCGTAAACGATAGGAAGCTCTATTTCCACGAAATTAAATGCTCCTCTGTGCCTATCTTTCCAATTCTTGTATCTTAATCCGCACCTGTTCTGCCGGTTTAGGACGTGGAATTACAAATTCATTTCCTCCGTTAAGAGATCTTTCTCAAAATAATCACCTAGTTATTTCAGTGTTTATCTTTGTCAGCTTAACTTGCACGAGAGAGACAGCTATGAATTACATTTGTTTTTAAACAGTGGAACAACATCGCTGATTCAACAAATCTGACAGAGGTTTAAAAAAAACACACAACAACAACAACAAAACTTTGTTGTTATCCAGTATTGAACACAACAACAAAACTTTGTTGTTATCCAGTATTCAACACACAACATCAACAAAACTTTGTTGTTATCCAGTATTCAACACACAACAACAACAACAAAACTTTGTTGTTATCCAGTATTCAGCACACAACAACAACAAAACTTTGTTGTTACCCAGTATTCAACACACAACAACAACAAAACTTTGTTGTTATCCAGTATTCAACACACAACAACAAAACTTTGTTGTTATCCAGTATTCAACACACAACAACAACAACAAAACTTTGTTGTTATCCAGTATTCAACACACAACAACAACAAAACGTTATTGTTATCCAGTATTCAACACACAACAACAACAACACAACTTTGTTGTTATCCAGTATTCAACACACAACAACAACAAAACTTTGTTGTTATCCGGTATTCAACACACAACAACAACAAAACTTTGTTGTTATCCAGTATTCAACGCACAACAACAACAAAACTTTATTGTTATCCAGTATTCAACACACCATCACAGATAAATTAGGATGATGATAGGAAACTCTAAACAGAGCGATACAACAGGAGACAATCTCACTATCAGAAGTGTTCCCTATGCCAATCAAGTGTTTTGGCCCCTTAATGTCCTTTACACTATAAAGTGGGGGGGGGGGGGGGGGGGGGGGGGGGGGCCCCCTTGAGTCATGACTCCCAAGTGTCAGCCTTCTGTTGTCTTATGCAGAGAATTTAACCCACTCCGCTTTGGTTGCAGCATTCAACTTCACTTCTTTTTTCTGCCAACTGGAGGCAATTGTGAAAGTAACCCATATGTTGAAAATAAATTACTGTCCTGAATTCCATAGCTCGTTGCGGTTGTTCCACAGCCAGCATGATACCCTTTCTGCAGTTTCACTGAGTCTCTTGAAGGCTCTTGATCTTGACTATCCTTTCAAATCCAAGTACACTATAAATTATACTATAACTAATAAAATAAATAACCAGCAAATAATAACAAAAGTGGCTTTGTAAACAAATAAAAAAACAACAACACATTATTATATATTTATACATATAATGCTGGATGATGTAGGCAATCATTACTCTCCATAACCGTCTGTCATTCTTTTCTTGCCTCATTTTCACTCTCATTTGTACACAGATGTACAGGCTGTACAGGAGTACAGCGTGCATAAACCATGCACGTGACAAGATCAGTGCATCAGCTAACGACGACGACGCAGTTTGGTGTTCCCTCTATTATTATTATTATTACAACAGCAGCCTCATCCAATACCATAATTCCCGCTGAAAGTACGTCGGTCGGTCGGTCACATCATGCACACCGTCATTTGCGCACTTTTTTATTTTCGAGAGAGTGCATTAACTTTCAACCACAGCTAAGGGGTGCAACTGTGGTTGAAAGTTAGACAATAATTGTATTGTTTCTCTTATATGTACTCTCCCGAAAATAGAAAAGTGTGCAAATGACGGTGTGCATGAACAGTTTGATTATGAAACATGTGACGAAATGGCTGCCACTGTCCTTTTGTGTGATCTCTCACACCTTCAGCCCTCCGGCAGTAAACTTCTTTTCTTCAGATTTCTTCATTATTCACTTGTTATTTGGCATTTCATTTTGCCCTTTCATTCATTTTACTCTTTATGCTCATAGCAGGGGAAGTCTCTAACACGCTACTCCCCTATGGCAGTATTTGCTACGGAAGTAATTCGTATCTTATTGTTTACCACTCCTCAGACGTATTATCGTAACATTACCTAGTCGTCAGACCGGTCACCCGCTTATCTCTTTGAATCCGTCTGACCACCTGTGGAAACGTGTCGGTCAAAACATTTGACCCCATCGGAAAGCGGTTGATCATGTTGACACAAGCTTGTATTGTGCGTACGATGAAAGAAGACAACACTGTCTGACCAGACATCTGTCTGGCGGAGGCACGCAGATAAAGTGGATAATTAGATAATCTGTCGGGATAGACATCTGAGCGGAAGACATTACGCCAGGAAAACACAGTCACAATATTGTGATAGACAGAGGTGCGCCGGAAGTCTTATGTAACGATATGACATCCCTGTTGTAAGAGGCCATGCGTATATATCAAATTTAATATTGTCAAATACGCGTGGGATGAGTAATGATAAACTTCTCCACCCAAACAGTGCTAGATAGATTTGATTGGTTCGCCAGAATCTACAATGATTTGATTGGAACATTCGGCAAAAACACAGCTGGGATTTGAAACTAAGGATTGTGAGATATACTGTAGAAATCAGACACAGAACAGACAGACTGCATCGCAGCGTCGACTAAACACCTCCTACAAGCCAGAGGAAAGAGGATAGGACTTACAATTCCACAACTGCAAGTACCAGATCGACTATGGGCAACATTGGAATTTACAAGTAAACCAGCAATTTTAATACAAGACTGAAAACTTGGGAATTTTATCTCAAGGAGTCAGAGAGAAATTGAAAAAAAAGTTTTCCCAGGCAGGATTCATAGAACACCAGCCGTCAAAGGAATTAACTCATATTTCCCAGACCAAGTCATAAGACGAATTATACCAACAGTTTTCCCAGGCAGAATTCATAGAACACCGGCCGTCAGAGGAATTAACTCATATTTCCCAGACCAAATCATAAGAGGAATTATACAGTTTTCCCAGGCCAGGAATTTGCAGAACACCAGCCGTCAGAGGAATTAACTCATATTTCCAGAACTAAGTGATTCGAACAGCATCTAACTAAAGGGATGTGTGTCAATTCTAAATCTGTTCCATGAGAAGTGTGTATTCCCAACATTTTGGGGTGAGTAAACTCGTAAATTATTTACTAATGTAAATTTTACAGGTTTCTTGCTAAGTGGTTATATACGAGGCTGGCAATCTCAACATATGAAAATAGAATATATATGCATGAACCACTACTGCAAGAGCTGGTGATTGTTCCTGACTAGCCGTGCGGGAAAACCCGACAGCAGAGATGACCCCAGAACTCAGACGGGTGTAAGGATGAGTAATGAGTGATGATTACATCATATGCGCCTAAAGTGTATAGAATCAATTTGTGAGATTTATATACCTTTTTTAATTGTAATTCAGGCAGATCATTATTCACGCACTCCAGACGCAATTTCCTAGTTAATACCCAGAAGGATATTGGTGAATTTTCATCATATTCCCTGAGTTACAATGTGTACTCGGGAATTTAATTCTTCTGAGGGGTTAATATTGGTGGGTGGAGCGCATGAAACTGGGCCTGTTAGTTTGCGGAGAACAAATGTACTCAGCAGAAGGCATTTGTTTCTTTCTATTTGTCACAGTTCGTGGTTACAAGACATCAGACTTAAGTACTGAAATTCCTACGCCACAAGTATGAGAGAAGAGTATCAACACTAAGCCGCCTACAGTGGAAGAATTATGTGGAGAAGTGTACTCATCACCAAAAAGAAGTGACGGAAACCACAGCTGCAGGACTCATCTGGAGCTAAGTTTTGTGTAACAGGCTACAGCAAAAATCAAAGACATTCTAAAGCCCATTCTAAAGCTCAGTGAGGAAACTTTAATTTCAGTTTTGACCCAATTTTCCATATTTATTTTCCCATGTTAAAGACTAATTCACTATTAAATGTGTTACATGTTATGTTAAACAATAATAGTTGATTCAGTATATGTACGAAAGCAAACGTATTGGGAATATGGTGTTAGGCCCATATTTTCTAGACCATCGGCACACTAGGGGTCGACCAGGGCAAGATTTTAAAAAATGCACGAACAATTACGAGACATGTTGTCATAAAAGAAATGTTAGTTGTTTAGTCAATTTCCGGTCCATTAGATCATTATCACTGCTTCACATGTCATTTAGGAAGGTTACTCCATGTCTTCATATTTAATACATCCATGTAATTTTCACTACAAATATCTAATGACGGTCGCCTGCAATGAAATGACCACAGTAGTAATAGTACCGTTTGCAATACATGTAACAGAAACAACACAATATAATTACAAACCTGTCAATTTTGACGGGTTATTGCTAGCATATTATTATTTACGGTCAGGAGTAACCATTCACACAAACGTATCGTGTACAACACAAGTATAGCATACCGGAAAAGCCACCGGTTGATTTCATTTGAACAAGATAACACGTGCAACTTCAAAATAAAGGCGGGGTGATACTAGTAATTTTAAATATTTATAGAATGTGTGGTTCCTGTATACACACATTGGGATCCTCTCCAGTGTTACGAAGTTCGTGCACTGTGCTGAGGTCCTCCTTATGTGATCTAAGGGAGGAGATCGGAGCACTGATGAAGTTGTCCGTGTGCAATGAAGATGGTTCTAAAACCCAAAGAAAAACCAAAACCTTAACACACACACACACAAATATATTTAATCTGAATCCACCAAGATCAGTAGCCAGTATTTTTAAACAGTGCATTTATCCGCTTATCCAGGTTCTCTTTTGTTTTAGGCCGGCGAACCGTAAGCGCACCAGTTGTGTGCACGGTTCATTTGTCCTCGGGAGATGATGCTATAGCCAGACCGTTGAATAACGTAAAAATAAACTTAGACAAAATATATGCCTATCAACCCTGTATCTATCCAACCAAAATTGAATAGACTTTATGTTCCCACATAACTAATTTTAGATGCAGTCTACTCCAAGAACTATTTTAAATTATCTTGCATGCTAACCGTGTTCAAGCATTTTTCACCTGACCTCTCAAAAAAATAAATAAATAAATAAAACCTCAGTGAGAGTTTTATAATGTAGGTTCAGCAAAGTTATCAAAATAATCATTGTTAATCTAATAACTCTCGTTTAAGTTATGAGAGTTCTTAAAATGACTAGTTTTGCACTTTTTAGAGCAGAGTGAAAATCTTCCTAGTACATGGAACACGGCCATATTTTATTGGAATGCAAAATAGTCACACACACAAAAATATGCTCACGCAAATGTGGTTCTCTATGCGCCACTTGCTACCGTAATAGCTCTATCAAAAGTACTTTATTCGCATAGTTGATAGTTTGTCTCTAAAATAACCAAAACTCCTGGCCCCAGAACTTCTCAAGGATACTACCAAAGTCATTCAGCACTGGATGCCTCTTTCAGCTTACTTCATTTGTTGGCTTCAGACCTGGCCTCTTCAGACACCCAGTCTGGGAAAGTGTGCTCAGCCATTTCTGAGATGTCCCAATTTCTTCTACAGATAATTACCGTGGTTATAAAGTTGCGGTCGACATTGAAGAGACGAGTAAGGTGCTCCTGTCACCTTAAGACACCATACACAAATAATAACGATGCCGCAAATCTAACCTGTCAAAGTACATCTCAAAATAATTAGCAATACACGTCAGAGAAAATCTCTGGGTGGTCAGAAAATGGACCATGGGGTAATGAAAGAAGGTAAAGGCACAAGTTTGTCCCAATATCTTTAATTGTTTTGTATTTGTTTATTTTATCTTTATTTAATTATTTTTTATTTATTTATTCTTTTTTTTTTTGGGGGGGGGGGGGGGGGGGGGGGGGGGGGGGGGGGGGGGGGGGGGGGGGTGTGCTGGTTGCAGGACTTCTTCATTCAGCTATTTTACGAACACGATCATCTGAAAGATTCCACATATGAAAATGGTAGCATGGCCTGATAGCAACTATAATATCAGTCCTGTGTTGACATTTACGTGTGTGGGGGCGTTGACAGGAAGGTAGAACCAGATCAAGATATTGTTGCTTTTATTCGTGAAGGTCAGCTCTCTCGATCAGTGGATTAGTATCCAGCTCTTTGTAGGCAAAATATGACGATATTGTTCAACACAAGTGTAAGATCCAGTATTATTATATGGTTCAGAGGCGTGGAATGTCATTAGCGATATCGTGCTCGAACTCGAGACATTTACCAACAGATGCATTGTGTCTCAAACTATGTAATAAGTAACCAGATGTAGTAAAAATCACACACCTGTGGAATCGAGCCAGACAGCAATCAATAGTGCTCGAGATTAAAGAGCGAATTTGGAGATGGATAAGATAGAAATTGCTAGTCACTATTAACATACATACTCTTGCTGGAGTCCGCAATAGACCATAACACAGGAACCAAAACACAGGAACCATAACACAGGAACCAAAACACAACCTAGGAAGATCATTAAAAGAGGAAGTCAAGGCAACCAAAATGTCAGGAGCCTGGAGGAAGTAGAAAACCAAAAATGGAATTAATTAGCTAGCAACAGTTGCAGTCTTGTTTTCCACAAGGATTGAAAATAACAAATATATGATGTATGATCAGGGACCGACTGGCAGTGATGTGAGCCCTCAGGCATTAAGGGTTCTTGACCACTGTTACCAGGGTAGTTGGTTGGTTGTTGTACTGTGTTTATAACAGACAGTGGTATGGCTCAAAGTGTAGGATAAATACTGTCCTAATCAACTCTTCAAACAAAATATATAAAAACTTCGTTGTTTTATCCAACATGATTTAATATAGATACATCTTTACAGAGATCGGAAGCGATCATAACCTCTGCATAGCTAAAATGAGAATTAAACTGAAGAAGTTATACCAACCGAATAAAAATAGAAGAATAGATGTACACAGACTGCAATCAAATGATATAAAGAAGGAATATAATGTCAAAATGAACAACTATTTCGATGCTTTAGGCAAAATTGACAGCGATATCACCACCAAGACAATCGATACTAAATGGGAACAACTGAGAACAGCAATGACAGAAGCAGCTGTAGCGACCACCGGATACCTAGTACATAAAAAGAAAAAATGGATGAGAGAAGATACTTGGGATAAAATACAAGAAAGGAAAACAGCAAAACTTAAACTACTAGCGGCAAGTACACATAATGCAGTTGAATCTTGCAAACTAACTTATAACTTGTTAAATAAAGAAGTGAAGACAAAAACTCGAAGAGATAAAAGACATTTCATCAATGAACTGGCCGTAGAAGCTGAAAATGCTGCAAGAACTGGTAATAGTAGGTGCCTTTATCAAATTACAAAACAACTATGTCACCAGCCTACTGCTATGGAAACACCTGTTAAAGGTAAATTAGGGAATTCAATACCAACAGAAAAAGAACAAATGAAGAGATGGGCTGAGCACTTCATGGAGGTGCTAAACAGACCACCACCAACAGTAACACCTGATTTTAATAATGAAACATCCACAACCACTTTGCCAATAACTTGCGATGAATTCACGCTGGACGAGATCAAACAAGCCGTTAAAAGATTAAAAAAAATTTTAAAGCTGCTGGAGTTGACGAAATTTCAGGGGAAATGATTAAAGCAGTTAATGACAACAACCTCTTGAGAATTTTAGATATTTATAAATGAAGTATGGAGAGAAGAACAACCACCACAACAATGGAAAGACAGTATTATTGTAAAGTTACCGAAGAAAGGTGATCTATCAGACTGTAATAACTGGCGTGGTATATCTCTATTATCAGTACCTGGAAAATTATTATGTTGCATGATGTTAGAAAGACTTAAATTGCATGCTGACGAAAAGATCAGAGAAGAACAAGCGGGTTTCAGGCCGAAACGATCATGTATTGATCAAATATTCACACTAAGAACAATTATAGAAGAATCAGTGGAAAGGCAATCGCCACTTATTATCACCTTCGTCGATTTTCAAAAAGCCTTTGATAGTCTACACCGCCCATCATTGTGGAAGATACTTACAATCTATTGTTTTCCAACAAAATATGTGAATATAATCAAAGCGCTATATGACAATGCAAGATGTTGTGTTAGAACAAATAAAGGGAATACAGAATGGTTTACAGTAGAAACAGGGGTGAAACAAGGCTGTATTATGTCCCCACTACTTTTTGGAATAGCTATTGATTGGGTTATGAGAAACTATACCCACAATGAACAATTGGGTATAAAATGGACAAATGGAAAATTCCTGGGGGACCTGGATTTCGCAGATGATTTAGCATTCTTAAGTTCAACACCAAGACAATCCCAAGAAGCAATAAATAATTTGTGTCATCTCTCGGTTAAAATTGGTCTCCAAATAAATGCCTCTAAAACTAAAGCTATGAACTTTTCTAACGAGACCTTTGATATCATCTTGAACGGGGAAAAACTACAGAAAGTTGAAAGTTTCAATTATTTAGGCAGTAAAATGACTCAGGATGGTGACACAACAAGAGAAATCCATACTAGAATTGCTTTGGCAGCTAGCGCCTTCAATAGATTATCTAACATTTGGAAATTACGATCATTGAATATACATACCAAGCTTCGTCTGTTTAATTCAAATGTTATCTCAGTGTTAACATACGGCTGTGAGAGTTGGAAAATAACAAAATCATTGGAGAACAAGCTGAATACATTCGAGAACAAATGTCTTAGAAAACTCATGAACATCAGTTGGAAAGAATTCAAGACTAATCGACAAATAAGAGAAGACTCTAGGCAGAAATATGTCTCCGACTATATAAGGAAAAGACGATGGTCATATATCGGTCATGTCCTACGAATGCAAAAACAACAGAATACCACTACAGGCGCTCACTTGGGTTCCTGAGGGTAAGCGGAAAAAAGGAAGACCAAAAGAAACACTCAAAAGAACAATAATAAGAGAAGGAAGAACGTTGGGCCTAAATAATGTGCAAGAGCTAAGAGGAGTGGCGTCACAACGAACAACCTGGAGAGCACTGGTTTCTGCCTTATGCGCCGTGTTTGGCGCTTAAAGAATTTATTATTATTATTACATTGCGTCAGAAACAATATATACAATTCCAATACGATAGTATTCCTTTGGTATAATTCAGATCACTTTATACATAAACCATAGACATGTCTCTCTTTATGTACAGTTGTATATATTGCTAAACATACCTTATACATTTCTGACACACTATTCAACACATACATTTCTTATACTTTTATTCACTCATAGGATGACGGTCAGACACGTCTGTTATGCAAACACACATGACGGCAAAAGGCCTCGTCTCTAGTCCAAACAAACATACGTCATCACATAAAAACACAAATGCATGTATACCGATGCCTTTTTGTGCGACAGATACTCTTCAAATAAAATGTCCTAGTTGCCACGCAAAATGTACCGTTACAGCCACAAACAACTCAGAGGACCTAGATAAGTGTACAGATTAAAGTATTCTTTGCTTCCAAATAAACTCTTTCATTTTTATTGTTCCAGCGGTGCGCCCATCTCTTATTTTCTCAGCAGTTATTTTCGTGTCACAGTAGAAATAATGGATTATAGGAAGAGTAAAGAGGATGGGACTGAGGGAGTGAGTAATTTAGGAAACATAAAATTAATTGAAAGGCATAAATAAGGAGGAGTTTTAGAAAACGTAATCACTTTGATTGTGTGAAATGTTGAGCTAACTAAATTCTCTAGACATGGTAGAAATAGGTTATGATGGCATGAGCTAACTTAAAGGTTAGAGGTTGGACAAAGAAAAAGCTAACGAAACAATAGGCATGGTAGAACTTTTACATTTCTGCATTGCAAGAGGGAATAAGGGCTTTACAAAAACGTAGTCGAGAGTTCAGATTACTACTGGACAAAAACATTTTAGTTTAACTTTATATTGAGTATTTACTAACTTAGTTACTAGCTTTTTTTTTGTAAGTGGCTGGTATAAAACTATTATGTTAAAGCGAGTAAGCCACCCGCCAAAACACGGTGGGAAATAATTATATTGTGTTCTTCCTCCTGGATGACCTGATGACGGAACTAATTCTCCTTAGGTCAATAGTCAACTTGGAAATAAAACTATGGAGCACCCTGTCAAAAGTCACGTGTGCAGAAGTGAATATAATAATAAGCCAGTGGACTGAAATTCGACTAATTAATTAACAGCTGTTTTATCACAATATGTTTTATAAATGCTCGGATATGTTTTAAAATCGTACTTTGGTACGTACTGAAAAAATACAGAACAAAAATTCACAAAAACCTTTTATTACTCCGTCTCAGAACAATTATTTAAGGGCGTATCGAATTGAGCGACCAAATCGGCCACGTTACTGCAAATGTAACGAACTAAATATAAATGTATTATACTTATTCATACTCACCCAAAATACAAACACAAATGGGAAAAGTTCCAGAAATTGTGTTCAAAGTTAAAAAAAAAAAAAAAAATTGTATTTCTCACACAGGGTGGGAACGACATGCGCATTGTTTCAATATGCAGAAATTTAGTTTCCAGGCCGTAATTTCCTGAAAATATTGCAAATGTGACAGAAATAGATGGGATAGGACTTTAAAGCTGAGGCAATTAGTTTAAAAGCAGGATAACTGTATTATCAGTATGTCAATTTAGTTACTAGTTTGGCTTTGCTGGTGACAGACATGAGCCGACTATGTGAATTAGCTAAAGGAGCTGTAAATACGGACGGATTGTTTTGCTCCAAATTTTCTGCTATCTGTCATTGTTGACATTTTTCCGAAAGCGGAGCTTTTAACGGTATGATATTTTTAAATTTTTAATGTCTACGGAAAGGTCAGGATTTGCTGCATCACTTAGTGTTGTAAAAGTAGTCAATAATAAATATTGGCAGCAGTTGTAAAAATTAAACAGGAAATCTTCAGAGACAATCATGTATTAATTTCACAGGGGAACAAGAAATCCTGGCCGTTAAAAACATTAACGGAGTAACATTAAAATCGCCCAGCGCAGTTGTTTATTCGCTGATAAGGCCAGAGTGCGTTCTTTGCCAAGATGGTAAGAGATGGATTTTGTGTGCTCAAGTGACAGATAACGAGATTACTCGTCTGTGCGACACATTTTGGACAGACATGGAACCACACCCAGTACATTTAGAATTATAGGCGGACGCCATACCTTTTAGCCACTCCGACCCCCCTATATTGGAAAGTTCGTACAAGACGCCATCATTGTTTCCGGCACACCTTGTTGCAAATACATTAGATTAAAGTAATAATAAGTTATTTGTAAACATTGCGGAGAGAGGATCGGATGTTTTCCTTCCATATATGGGAGACGTGACTGATAATGACAGGTTCGGTGTCTGTGGTTGTTGAAGGGTGAGAGACTTCCGGGCAACGCCGGGTACTTACAGATAATATTGGAGTAGAACTGTGGTGGTTCAGTAAAGATGGTAAAACGTGCTGTTATGATAGGAGAACTGATAAGGCATATCAGTATTCGTCGGGCTTACAGGTGGCCGATCAGGTGTGTGGGTGTACAGACATCAAGAACGCGAATGCATGTAGTTCTAACGTAAGTCAACAATAGTCAGACACAGCAACACACATGTAGGAGTCAGGAAAAGGTTATAACTTCTGATCGTTCTACACTGTTTTTAATATTCTACAGTCACGAGGACATCACTAGGTACATAGTCACAGTTTACAACACACAGCAAAATAGAATACCTCTCATGGACACCAAATCCGTAGGTGGTTAAGTACATAGAATAAAAAAATCCAAGCACCACAGCTGTATAAGTGCGGCAGTTTATAATGCTAAAGTTTCCTGGTTCAAATTATCCCTACAACAAAGGGAACTGCCTATATTGCAGTACAATAATGTCTGTGTCGTCAGACTCAACATAACTCCTGGGAGAAAAACACCTTCCCTATAATAATCTGTCAACCTTCACAAATCTCTCTGATCAGAGATATCAAACATAATGGCCTATCCAATGGCCCGAAAAATCTTACACAATGTACATTCTGCAGAATAAATTAAAACCTTCATATCCACGGCTTTATGAAATCTCAGGAAATATCAAAATCCCTTTCAAAAACAATTCTCAATATCGGGACACAAACTGACTATATTCCTCAGTCCCTTCACTCAGCTATCTCAGCATTCGACTCCCACGATAAATTTTCCCCACCTAAAAAAAAGCTCAGTGAACGCGAGAGAATATCGCTCACTCAAAAATCATCCCAGCGCGAATTTCGTTCACCCACGTTCTAGCTGTTCTGTATCCAGAACATTCGCGAAGTTATTTTAAACACATAAATACCTAAACAAGGGAGCTAACCAAAGATCCGGCCTGTACTTACAAAAATTTTACAGATAACCTCCCCTAGACCAAAACCCGACCTTAACAGTTTACACCGCCCCCCGGGGAAAAAATGATATAATCATTTTTTTCTTTTGGACAAAATGTATCATAGAAAAATATAGAGGTCGAAAAATTACTAATCTCTACACATAAGGATCACATTATCTAAAGTCATATATACAACATGAACCAAAGATGGATAGAAGTACGTGTAAAGAACAAACGAAGTGAAGTATAGAAAAGTAAAGAGATAAGCATACGAAGTACATCAACTTCAAGGGAATATGCAGATATGTGAAGTATAGACTAGCAATGACATCAAAATAAAAAGTGAAAAGAACAGATGAAATACAAGAGGAATGAGCAGTAAAGAAAGAAAGCTATGCAATCAGTATAAAGAAATCAAGGAAAAATAATTACCTAAAACAATGCATTATATAAATAAACACCATTATAGAACAATAACATCCATTACAAATAACAATGATAATCTTAATCAAAGAATAAGTAGTTAGCTATCATGTAAAAAAATAGCCTGTTGTGCATGACAACCAAGCTAATACGCTCATGGAGTAACAAATAATGAGCACATAATGGATATCAAAATAAGCAACACCATTATTCATAGCTATAGGTGACGCACCATCAAGCGTCGGGTGAGGAGAAAATACATCACCACCTAAGAAAAAATATTTTCTCAAGTACCAATATCGTACACAGTTATCCCCTAGCGCACAATCACGCGCCGGGCAAAGAAAAAATATTACAATGCCAGAAAAAATACATTCTCTCATGTCTTCATATTTCTCAAAAAGTACAATATAGACTTAAATCGCTATGATAAATCAAGTCAAAATAGTATAATCATTACTGTAGTAATACGTTCATCATTTCAAAACTCAGAAGTATATGAACAATATAGTAATGCAATGGTGCACAACGATGAACCAACATATTATCAAAAAGGAGTTACATCTGTAGAGCCCTTTTCGTAGGCCTTTACAGTCGTTTACAGATGAGGGTAGTCTCATATTTTATTAATATGTGGTCCTACCTCTGTAATAAACTTTACGCACCGACTTACAGGATAGTAAGTATTATTGGTGAGTTTCATTTTCATAGCGCACGATTGTGCACTTATGCGAGTATTGGGTTATCCCGCCCGCATGTGTTGCCAAAGACCAGTCTACGTCATAGCTGGGGTTGAGAAGTTTATGCCCAAGAATCAGTCCATTGATTTGTGGCGTTCGAACCCGTGTTGCGGGTATATTTTATTCTTGTGTATGACCGTCCGTCTGTTAAGAAGATGAGGACTCAGGTCAACAGTATTCTGGTGATTTTTCTTGGGAAGAGAAGCAAGTATGATTTAGATAATAATGTATTTCGTTCTCCTGTAGACGTCTAGTTGTACCAATGACGTATTGGTTCAAAATGGAGTCCTACTTGAACTTATTGTATGAATTTTAAAGCCGACGGATTCCGACGTTAGGATTATCCAGGATTGGCTTGGTATATTTTTATGATATGAATCAGTATTCGGCCGTTACGAATACGTACCCCGCAAAGCAGAGGTGACTCAAGTATTTGCTATATCTAAGCTATGATGCCACGAAGGTCGTGGGCAGGAAATTGTATTATTGTTATTTCACATTGATTGAAGTAAGAGGCCAGTACTAAAAGGAGATACGTAGTATCGGAACATTATATGATATAGAAGACCTGACAAGGTTCTCCGTCATTGCCAAGGTCATAGGACAGTGGAAGATTGACATATCGTATATAACTGCCTCATTTGTTTACTTGGATGCCATGTTATGAACACTGTATAACTAGTCTGACGTTACCTAAGAGATTATCTTACGGAACGAATTAACTGTAATTTTAAATATGAAACTTACGTTGTGTGCTGTCTGGTGGAACGTCAACCATCCGTCGTCAAAATTAAATGTTCGTATAGTCAACCGTATGATGTCAAATAAATTGAATGAACTATATAATGTCTTGGCATTAGTTGATGTGCCCCTGGTTGGAAGTTCAAGTTACTACATCGTTCAGAAATTTGAATCCATTCGCGTTATATCAAAAGTAGACAGATTCAACAAACCCACTTTCAAATAAAAAAAGCATCTAACAGAAATGGTGGAACCAGCGTGATTTGGAAATATCAAGATTTTCAAGAAGGGACAGTTCTCAAAATCGAATAAATCGGTTGAATAGAAATACCTCGATCTTCAAAAGGAAACGTCCACATACACGTGGAATCAAGACGACAGTTATCTGAAGGTCAAGGACGACGTTGGACATCATCTCTAAGCTGCAACATTGGACACTGTCATAGTGTTACATACATTGTTTCTACAAGGCTCATGCATACAGTCCCGGATGCGAGGGATATCCTTTTTTTTTAGCCGGTTGAGATAAGTAAAAACGTCGTGTTGTTATTACACCGTTTTACGTTTAGCTGTGCCTTGGCTTAGTAATATGTCCACTGCTTCTTTATTCATGTTGCATGTTCTATGTTTGATGTTTATCGTGGGAGGTTGTGAATGGCGACTTAGGACGGAAAAATACCAGTTTCACCACAGGTCCGTCTTGAGTGTTCTATAGGAATTGTTTTGCAGACTTCCGTCAGTGGAATGTTCCTATGCGTGAGCATAGAAGGATTTTTGGTCCACTGCGTCTGGTAGTCTGTGACACCTGACTGTTTTAGTTGTAACGTCAAGTTTTAATTGTTGTTCTCGTAGTTATTTTTATTCGTACCTTGGTTTTATAATGTATCTTGTATGTGATTATTGTCTTTCTCACCTGACTTTCTCTGAGTTCTTTACAAAACATATGTTTTTACACTGTCTTGTCAATTGTATTGTTTAGTATTTGATCGCAGTTATCATCGTAATTCTTTACGACATTCCATTTTAGTTTCACATTTTATTTTTATTGGATTTCTGCGACTGTTTTCATTTGTCTTTGATTATCGTGTCTTTTCAGTATTGTGCCTATTGTCTGTCACGTTATTGCTTTCATAACATTTCATTGCATAAATTACTTTATTAATTATTAATATAATTGACTATTATATGACTTGAATTTACCGTTCTATCACAGGAACGAAGACCATTTGGTGTAGTAACATTTTATGTAGAAGTATTTCAGAATAACTTTGAATAATGTCTACCTTAGACTATTTTATTAAGCAGGCTAAGGCGCTTAATATACCTCCGGAAGAGATTAGATCATTTGCTATGACGGAATATAATGAATCTCATAGGTTGGAATCTCAAAGATTAGAAGCTGAGAAATTAAGATTGGAAAATTTGAAATTTGACTCTGAGGAAAATGAGAAAAAAATGAGATTGGTAGCTGAATTAGAAGAGAAACGTGCTGCGGAAGATGAGAAAAAAAATTAGATTAGCCGCTGAATTAGAAGAGAAACGATTTCAGCGTGAGTCAGAACAAAAAAAAATTGGAGGCTGAAGAAAAATTTAGATTTGATGCTGAAGTTAAACAAAAGGAGATGGAAGTTAAACAAAAGGAGATGGAAGTTAAACAAAAGGAAATGGAAGAAAGAAGATTAATAGCTGAACAAAATGCAAAAAGGCTTCAGCTTGAGACAGAAGAGAATGATAAGAAACGTCAGCATGATTTGAAACTTGCCGAATTGGAATTTGATAGAATAAGATTGTCAAGTGAATGTAATACACAAAAGACTCATGAAGGCCAGTCTTCATCTAGACATGAGAATTTTAGAGAGGTTCATCTCAAATTGCCAAAGTTTACTCCACCATCCGACGATGTGATATTCTTTTTGGACAGATTTGAGGCTACATGTCGGTCGTACAACTTGGATAAATCATTATATTGCACCCACTTATCCAGATTACTTACAGGAGAGGCAATGGCTGTTTATCACACTAATAGCTCTATAGATAAAAATGATTACGATGCTCTTAGGGCCGCTCTTCTAAACAAATTTCAAATGACAGAAGATCAATACAGAATAAAGTTCAAGTCTATGCTCCCACAATCTAGCAAGAATTTTGATGATTTTCTTTCTCAAATACGTCTTACCTTGGAAAGATGGATTGAACTATCCAAGGTAGAGAAATCGTATGATGGTATTTTCGACTTATTACTACGCGATAAAGTTTTATCGGCAGTAAGTCCTGCATTTCTTGCGTTTCTACATGAACGTAAACCTGGTAATATAAAAGAAATGTCAGAACATTGTAAAAATTTCTGCACCGCTCATCCTAACATGGATGTCAGCAATGCGCAGCTTAAGGACGATTTACCCGTTGCTTTCGCTATGCAACATAACAATTTCCCTAGAAATCGTTCGATGAGTAGCGATAGAAATTTTCAAAGGGGAAGTAATAATAATTTCAACTTTGGTCATTTTCAAAAGGGGAAACAATACCAACAGTCTGCTCCATTTAATGTATCATGGGGGCAATCTCACAGATCTCGAGATTTTATTAACAACAATCCTAAATATGATCAAGGTAATAATAATAAACAACATTGGAGATCTCAATCATATCATCCTGAAAATAGAAATAGATTTATGAATAAGTCATTTCGCCAACATCACAACAGTGATAACTTTCATTGGCGGACTCATCCAAATTTTAATGATAGCAGAAACAGTAATTATAGCAATTTTAATGACAATAGTCAAAATCGATCGCGACGAAGAGATAGATCGTCGAGCAGGCCACGACAACATTCCAATGTTGCTTCAATTGAATCACAAACTAACAAAGATAATGATAATAATGTTAATCAACATAACGCTATGTCTTGTATCGATCTAGAGCAGGTAAAGACATGTCAAGAATGCTCAACGCTATTCCAGCCCAAGGCGATCACGACGCTGCGATGCGGACACATTCTACCAAGTCTACCAGCAGTTTGTACAGCTACTTCTGCATCAGTTCACCACAGAAAGGGTTGTTTAAAATTTAACAAAGGATATGTCAACTCAATTCCTTGCTCTATTTTGTTTGATTCAGGCTGCAGTACTGTCGGAGTGCGGAACTCTCTGATCGACCCCTCCTTTGCCACTGGCAACGTGGTCAAGTGTGTCACATTCGGGGGAGTTCCCGAATCCACAGTTGTGGAAACCTTCCCTACAGCCATCATTAACTTACATACACCTTTCTTTTCAGGGAAGATCCATGCCTGTCTTCTACAGAATCCAGTTAGCGATGTGATACTTGGTTGTATACACGGTATAAAAGAGTGTACACCAGAGCAGATTAATGAATGGGAAAAGCGACATATTCATGCTGCAAATGCAGTGGTTACCAGAGCGCAAGCTACTGAATTGTCGCGTGAATCAACTTCTGAACCTACGGTTCATAATAGTAATGATGATTATTCTCCTATTTCAAGGGAGCTGTTTGCTAATTTACAAAAGAATGATAATTCTTTGCAGAGATTTTTTCAATTGGCGACTAAGAGAAATAATAACAACACAATTGCAAAGTCTAGACACCAATTTGCTCTTAAAAAAGGTATTTTAGTTAGATTAATAAGAGAAACAGATTCACTGGTGCGTTCACAAATTCTGGTCCCGTCTTCTATGACACCTAGAATATTACGACATGCTCATGATTCTCAATGTGCAGGTCACATGGGGTTTTCGCGAACCAAATCTAGAGTGCTATCCGCATTCTATTGGCCTGGCGTTCATAGGGATGTTAATCTCTATTGTCGTTCCTGCGTGACATGTCAGGAAGTTAAAGTAAGGGGTCCATATCATGATGCTCCTATCCAAGCTGCGGACATACCTATTAGACCATTTGATAAAATGGCGATCGACATCATTGGTCCTATATTGCCATCTGCAAGAGGACATACACATATTTTTACCTCTATCGATATGTGTACGCGTTGGCCTGAGGCCATACCTCTTAAGAACACCTCATCTGCCAGTGTTGCAGAAGCTTTAATGCTGATCTTTTCACGCATTGGTTTTCCGCGTAAGATCCTATCGGATCATGGTGTCCAGTTTATTTCCGAATCCATGTCACAGGTTATGAAGACATTGGGTATAGATAGATCTCTCAGTTCAATATACCATGCAATGTCCAATGGGTTAATTGAGAGACAGAATAGGACACTTAAGCAGTTGTTGGGTAAGATGACTCAAGATCACCCTCAGGAGTGGGACCGGGTCCTACCCGCTGCTCTCTTCGCGTATCGCGAGGTGCAAAACCAAGCCACAGGGTTTTCTCCCTTCCAGTTAGTTTTTGGCATACAACCACGCGGACCTATGTCTTTAATACATGATTTATTGGTTGAAAATAATATACCTGAGGAAACTCAATCCTCATATGAATATGTCATCTCTTTAAGAAAGAGAATAATTGATGCCTGTAGGTTAGCTACTGCATCATCCGAAGAGTCTAAAGAAAAAGCTCGTCTATTTGCAAACAGGTATAGACGTCTTCGCAAGCTTATTCCTGGTGACGAGGCTTTTGTTTTACTGCCTTCGCATAACAGTCGTCTACTTATCACATGGAGAGGTCCTTTTAGGATCATCTCAAGAATATCCGATGTCGACTACATCGTCGATATTAACGGAAAACACAAAACCTTTCACATTAACATGTTGAAAGAGTATTATTCACGTCCTGATTATTTACAATCAGTATTTCAAGCGACTGACGATCCTACCCCTCACATTCACAACTATACTAATTTGTCAGTTATACAAGAAGAAGAGTCTTCTTTTCAAGATGTACAATTGCCCATACCAGTTGTACCTCTTCATTCCACGGAAAACTGGAATGATGTCACTATTTCTTCTTCTCTTTCGACTGATCAACGACAGCAAGTTTCATCACTACTTCAAACGTATGATAAGGTTCTCACTGACATTCCAGGTCATACGTCAGCTACTAAACATGATATCCTTCTCACTGATGAAACACCTATCCGTATTCGTCCATATCCCATACCTTTACACTTTAGAGATAAGGTCGAAAAGGAATTAGATGAGATGCTTCGATTAAACATAATTGAGCCATCGTTGTCACCATATGCTTCATCTATGGTGATAATTAGAAAGAAAGATAATAACATTCGTCTATGTGTAGACTACAGAAAATTAAATAAAGTCACACAATTTGACGCAGAACCTTTGCCACTTTTAGAAGATTTATTAGTGAAATTATCTCATTCTACTTTCTTCTCTAAGTTTGATCTGTCAAAGGGCTATTGGCAAGTACCATTGACAGAAAGGGCAAAGCCACTCACTGCTTTCTCGACTCCCCGGGGTCTATTCCAATGGAATTTTATGCCTTTCGGGTAAGTCAACGCTCCTGCCACGTTCGTACGCATGATGCGTCGAATTCTATCTCACCATCCCAATGTCATTGCGTACATAGATGACATTTGTCTTTTCAGTGACTCATGGGAAGAACATATAGAAGGATTAAACTCATTACTGTCCACGTTACAAAATCATAACTTAACTGCTAAGCCATCAAAGGCATTTGTGGGTTTCCACGATATTTCTTTTTTTGGGTCACCGTATTGGTCGCGGTATGTTATATACAGAGGACAGTAATGTCTCTAAAATCCTTAATATCTCCACACCTAAAACAAAGAAACAAGTGCGATCTCTATTAGGACTAGTACAATACTCTGGGAAATTCATACCACATCTTTCGTCCATTACTGCTCCTTTCTCCTCATTACTTAGGAAAGGTGCAGCTAACGTGATTCGATGGTCAACCGAACATCAAATCGCGTTGGATACCATAAAGAAATTTTTTTCGGATGCTCCTGTTTTAAGGTTGCCTAATGCGAATTTACCATTTGTCTTACGCAGCGATGCTTCTAATTTCGGCGTGGGAAGCGTCTTACTACAAGAATATAATGGCACCTTGCATCCAGTTCTCTATGTATCACGGAAGTTAACTCCGACTGAACAAAATTACTCAGTTTTAGATAAGGAACTTCTCGGACTTGTTTGGTCAATAACTAAACTCCAGAGATATCTGCTTGGATCACACTTTATTGTGGAATCAGATCAAAAAGCGCTTACTGCTCTCAACACAAAGGACGTGAAATCTGCCAAATCTACTAGGTATGCGATCGCTCTTCAACCATATAGTTTCACGATTCGATCCATACCTGGCACACAGAATGTTCTCGCAGACGTTTTGTCGAGATGTCCTAACGAATCACATTAACAGCTACGCACTGCAGATAACTGAACTTCGACACTGACAGTTCGTCAATTGTAACTTTTTTACGTGTGATATCTCTATGACAAGAGTCATTAACATTCAGTCAAGTGAAATCTACAATGCTTATGTATCAAAATAACATGGAACGTTAAGATATATGACTATCGTTGTGAAAATAACATTTACTCACTCAGGATATTGAAGAGAGAATAACGTTGAATAAAACCAGACAATATTTTCTCACTGAAATAACATTGCGAACACTTGGTTGGTTTTTCATGGAACGGAACCTAGTATAATTTTACGGTTTCCTAACAAGACAATGGAACTTTCTTAATCTACGAAATTTAATGACATTGTTAATTTGTTTTTAAAATATATAATTCGGTAGATTAGTAACCGTTGATACTTAGTTAATGAGTATAAGAATTAATTTGGATCACTATGAAATATTTAATTGTAAACATTTAATATTTATCACTCGGTAAGGACAGTGATTTAACATTTGCACTTTATTAGTACCACAAAGGAACTTTTAGACACAGTTAAGTGTGTTGATATATACATGTGTTAAATTGTATTCTTCCTTTTTTTTGTTTCTCACTTGTCATTTTTAAGACATATCCATCACTTTTCTGTTTATTCATTGGTTTTTACATTTATTTTCATTTTGCGTTTCTATTCGGGTGAATTCATTATTTCTATATGCGATTTTATTTCATTTACCACATTGTACCAAAGGTGGTCAATTGTGGATGTATGCTTTTGTGCATACCTTTTGTTTATTTGAGTTAACTTAAATTTCATATTTATGTTGATGATTCTATGTCATGCTATATTAATATTATATGATTTTGTACACTTGAATCACCTCTAGTTTCGAGTAGTAAAGAAAAAAATTAATATAATTAATTTTTTGGGGGGGATTGGTAAGGAATCTATAGAGCCCTTTTCGTAGGCCTTTACAGTCGTTTACAGATGAGGGTAGTCTCATATTTTATTAATATGTGGTCCTACCTCTGTAATAAACTTTACGCACCGACTTACAGGATAGTAAGTATTATTGGTGAGTTTGATTTTCGTAGCGCACGATTGTGCACTTATGCGAGTATTGGGTTACCCCTCCCGCATGTGTTGCCAAAGACCAGTCTACGTCATAGCTGGGGTTGAGAAGTTTATGCCCAAGAATCAGTCCATTGATTTGTGGCGTTCGAACCCGTGTTGCGGGTATATTTTATTCTTGTGTATGACCGTCCGTCTGTTAAGAAGATGAGGACTCAGGTCAACAGTATTCTGGTGATTTTTCTTGGGAAGAGAAGCAAGTATGATTTAGATAATAATGTATTTCGTTCTCATGTAGACATCTAGTTGTACCAATGACGTATTGGTTCAAAATGGAGTCCTACTTGAACTTATTGTATGAATTTTAAAGCCGACGGATTCCGACGTTAGGATTATCCAGGATTGGCTTGGTATATTTTTATGATATGAATCAGTATTCGGCCGTTACGAATACGTACCCCGCAAAGCAGAGGTGACTCAAGTATTTGCTATATCTAAGCTATGATGCCACGAAGGTCGTGGGCAGGAAATTGTATTATTGTTATTTAACATTGATTGAAGTAAGAGGCCAGTACTAAAAGGAGATACGTAGTATCGGAACATTATATGATATAGAAGACCTGACAAGGTTCTCCGTCATTGCCAAGGTCATAGGACAGTGGAAGATTGACATATCGTATATAACTGCCTCATTTGTTTACTTGGATGCCATGTTATGAACACTGTATAACTAGTCTGACGTTACCTAAGAGATTATCTTACGGAACGAATTAACTGTAATTTTAAATATGAAACTTACGTTGTGTGCTGTCTGGTGGAACGTCAACCATCCGTCGTCAAAATTAAATGTTCGTCTAGTCAACCGTATGATGTCAAATAAATTGAATGAACTATATACTGTCTTGGCATTAGTTGATGTGCCCCTGGTTGGAAGTTCAAGTTGACTTATTACTACATCGTTCAGAAATTTGAATCCATTCGCGTTATATCAAAAGTAGACAGATTCAACAAACCCACTTTCAAATAAAAAAAGCATCTAACAACATCATATCCTAATATAATACTATCTAATACACAATATTATAGTAATATACATATACAATACAATAACATATCTCAACTAAGTTCTAAACAACATCTGGAAGTCCTAAAGATCCAGAAACATGCTGTAAGAAGCTCAACACCATCTAATGAGACGACAAAATGGCTCCACAGCAATGGCAATTCTTGCAAAAACTTCCAACGGTAAACATCTCAAACAGAAAACCAAGTAGTAGAGACTCTCATGGTCAAGCATACGCTGTGGAAAAACACAAATGGAAAACTCTGTTTGGTAAAGGTAAGACTCTATGATATACATCAATTAATTTTAATTTATCAAATGTGGCTGTGCAAACTTCTGGCCCTTGTATGGTGATAATCAAACCTTCCTCCGTTACTCTAGAAAAGGTAACAGAGAAAGTAGTACAAACTCATTTAGAATCATGAATTAAACAGGGTCATAAAAAATGTACTAACAGAGTGTTAATGTATAATAGCGTCGTGGGTATATAAATAAACCCGAAATCTATAAAAAAGATCTAGAAAATGAGAGTCAAGTAGAATCATGTGGGCAATGACGTATAGAAAAGTCGTGAATACACAAATAATACCAACGTCAAAAGGCAAATCTAGAAGATGGTAACGATGACTAAGCGTGTCATGATGGCTGACAATCCGAGATTTTGCCCAGGACAAAGGAAATGCAGTTGACAAAGGCCCACATCTCCAAGGCTGACCTGAAGTCATAGCCTGTGTACAGGACAAAGAAAAAAGCAAGAAATATACCATAAAGATGAAAAAGCGGATAGTAGTAAACTTGGACCTACGTCGAAGTCTAAAAGAAAAGCAGCAAGTACGACAAAAAGTCGTAAAAGATGAAGATACTGAGCTAACCGGCCCAGTAAGAAAAGTAAAGAAACTCATAAGGTATAGATATGTACTAACAATTAAGTTCGTACATGTAGCAGAGAAAACACTAATCATGGCAGTAAAGGAGTTGCAATCAACGTGACTGGATATAGATTCAGTCGTAGCAATAGAGTTAGTGTCTGTGTCAGACAAAATCGAAGTATCTTCTTCTACAATAGCAGTTAAAAAAGAGTCAAAGATAGAGTTGCGACGTACTGAGGTATGTCGAACTGGGCTAAAAGAAGCACCAAAATTAGCATGATGAACAATTGTATCATCAATACTGCAAGATTGCACCAAATTAGAAGAATGTATTGCGTTAGGAGAATGTATTTGGTGATAAGATTTTGGCATAGTTCCTAAGGTAGAAGCAGTAAGGTGATGTTGCCGTTCCCAAGCAGCAATTTGTACCGGCGTACAAACCTTTACACCATATATCTGTCCGACAGTAAGGTCAGCGATAGGTGCTCTGAGCAAACATGCGTGTATATAACCAGTGAAAAATGGTGCGGCAATGTGGACTATGGCAGTCGGAAAAGTCTCGACTGTCCCACCGAATGTCACACATTTCACCATATTACCTGTTGCACAAGATGGATGGACTAGAGACTGTCTCATTCCAACAGTTGCGCATCCAGAATCAAAGAGAACTGAGACTGGATTATTATTCACAAAACCTTTATGTAGAGTAAGAGACCCTCTTCCGTCATGCGCAGCTAAGGCAGGAAGAGGAGGTAGAGGATGACCGCAACTCAAGGTAGTTATAGCTGTAGGTTGGAATAAAGTTGTGCACTCCGGGCACTGAGATGCTCTCTCGAAATCGAAAGCAGAGCAACCAATAGCATAATAGACACTATTTTTATTGTTACCTTGATCATTAACACCTTGGGGCTCTTGTTGAGCAGAGTTAGCCTGGCGATAAGATCCATTATTATTTGGAGATCTACTGTCATATCGCGATCTATCATTTTGAGATTTACCGTCATATTGCGATCTATCACGACTATTATTTCTGTTGGAAGCATTGTTATTTCCTGTATTGAAATTATTGTTCTGATTTGAACCCCAGTTAGCATAGTTGCGATTGTCATTTCCCCTTTGATCAAAATTTCTATTAGATGGGCTTTGTTGTCTCCGAGAAAAATTATTACAAGGTTGATAACCTCTATTGTAGTTACCTCTTCCAAAATTTCCATAATTATTGGGACCAAAATTTTGAGGACCGTTAAATTGCCTCCAGTTCCTTGAAGAAGAATCATTACGTGATGGACCCCCTTGGTTCTGTCCAAAATTACGATTATATCAACCACCAAAATTTCGATCACCACTTTGAGATCTACGTCGCCAATTAGGATCATAAGGTATTGCTCAAGCCACGGGTAAACGTTCTTTGACCTGAGAATTGCCAACAGTCACATTTGGATGTGCCGTGACGTATTGGCAACAGTATTGTTCCATATCTTTCAAATTCGTAGGGTTTCGCTCATGTAAAAAGGAAAGAAAAGACTCATTAACTGATGACATGACTTTGTCACGAAGCAACAAGTCCATAAGGGCTTCATATGTGTGTTCAGTTTTAGAAAGTTCGATCCATCGTGAGAACGTAAGACGTATCTTTGTAATGAACTCTAAAAACTCTACCCCAGTCTCCGGTAACAGAGTCTTAAAGCGAAGACGATACCCGTCTTCATTAAGTTGCTATTTCTTTAGTAAGGCAGCTCTGGCAACATCATAGTTACCCTTGTCAGGACCCTCCAACATACTTATAATATCCGAAGCTTCACCCTTAAGTATCTTCATAAGTTGTGCACAATATTGCGACTTGTCTATCTTATGAGATTCGCATGCAAGTTCAAATCTATTTAGATAGAATGCAATATCGTCGCAGGTAGGGTTGAAAGCAGGTAATTTAATATCATGAGATTTAATATTTGCTTTATTAGAAGTTGTTTGATTGTTTGACTCATTTTGTGAATTACCCATATTCACTACCTTTATTTTCTCCAGCTCCATAGCTGCCAATTTTTGCTCGTGTACTCTTTGGTTTTCCTCAGCTTGCATCTGAAGTTTCTGTTTTTCTATTTCCATTTGCATTTGCTGTTGATTTTTTTCTCTTCAGCTTCTAATTTCTGTTTTTCAGCCTCCATTTGCATTTGCATTTTTCTATCTTCAGTCTCTCTTTGCTGCTGAATTTTTCTCTCTTCAGCTTCTAATTTCTGTTTTTCAGCTTATAATTTCTGTTTTTCAGCCTCTAATTTATGTTTTTCAGCCTCTCTTTGCTGTTGAATTTTTCTCTCTTCAGCTTCTAATTTCTTCTCTTCCATTTGCATTTGAAATTTCCTCTCATCTGCCTGCATCTGCAATTTTATCTCTTACTTCCTCATCAGTCATTCTAAGGGATCTCCCTTGTTCAATGAAATAATCCAAAGTAGCCATTGTGCTGGATTATATGAGATAAATACCTTGTGTAAATATATTACTTTAGAAACTCACTTTATCCCAACTCAGTGGGTGACAAGTCCTTACTCTAGAACCTGTATAATTACCTTAACTATAATAATTTAATTAATCACCTATATATCTATTGTGCATTATAATATTGACAGTGTATGACAAAATGGATAATACAAACAAGAAAGACAAAGACAAGATATAAAGAACAAATGACAACGTTCGCAGGAATCAACTAAAGTAAGAAAGTAGAAATAAAGTGAAAAATTATTGCAAAGCGTGCAACGACAGCTGCGAATAGGATATAATACAAATGACAAAACAGTGTATAAACGAATATAACTGAAAAATAGAAAGGGGAGGAAGACACTCACAAACAAATTAATCAAGAACTAAAGAACAGAGGAAAATATAACGAAAACAACACTAAGACATCTCGTCACACTTAAACAATTATAACGATGACTGAATCCGGCGTAAACAGAGTATGCCCCGAATTATCAAGGGATCTTTTACGACACGGACTTAGACAAAACAGTCCATAAAGAACGCTTTCGTAGGCCCTCGATGAAGTGGGATATATCCTACGAAAGTCTCCACCCAACCTACCCGCTGAAATGTGACATATAAAACATAGAAACATATAACAAAAAGACAAGGAATATAAATAGTTTATGTGCTGAGGAAGGCTTAACTAACTATACAGTGGCACATACAGTTTACAAAAACAAACAGCCACTTATCTTTAGAAGGAAAAAATCCTGGCCTCCGAACCCACAGCAAAGATAGACACAGCTAATACAATCCGAAGAAATCCACTTGCGATCAATGTCGGAACTCCAAGGCAACAGCGGCAATGATGTACATATAAACACAGTCTGCATAAATCCACTGGTGATTTATACTGGAACTCCAGACATTAAGTGCTGACATCAGTAGTTGGCTGGAACACTGCAAGTCTTGAGTTGGATACTGTGACAATCGAATTTCAGCTGACCCTAAAGTATTAGATGATATGGTAGACCCTTCCTCATAACATCTGTACCCCCGAATATTGTTGTAATTTTATCGTCAACGGGAATTCTTCCACCTGGGCTCATTAGCAATGCACAACAGAAACGTGGAACTCCACCTGGGCTCATTAATATGCGTCAGAGCAGAGCGGTCTCGCCACCACGTTTGCTATTAATATGTAGACTGTTATCTTCCGTGCATTCTGGACATTGCTTTGTCTAAAGGGGAGGTAAAACCACGCCTACTGAAACCTCTAGAGCAATCATAAGCAAGCATTTCGCTACACCTTTCTTTCGTACCTGCCTTAAAGGCGTTGTCTAAATCAAACGAAGAAAGCGGCACACGATCTGAGGCAAGACGATCCCCCCAAAACAGACGAAGCTAGTCTCTCGCAGGAATTTCACATCTCTGTGTCAACCAGAGAACCGCTCGAAGATTAAGACGAACGGGAGAGACGAGCCGGTCAGGAAGTGAGTAATCGGACGAGGAACGGGCGGCTAGAATCTCGATTTTACCCTGACTTCAAGAAAGGTGTTAGATTCTAACATGTCCCCCCAATCTGTCATTCCGTTTCATATATATAGAGACCCTGTAGAATGCCATTTTATCACTCGTTTGCCAGGAATTTACAGAAGCACTAGCTATAGTAAAATCTTGTTATATTTCCGCTCGAATTGTGGATATATTGCAGTGAATTCTATTCTGTGCTAAACGGTATAATATATATTAGTTTCTAGTGATCAGTGGTCTAGTTAATTCATTTTTATTTCACTGGATTTTGTGTTGATTTAAATCTATTAAATTAAACCTATCTCAAAAGTTTCCAGTTGAAAAGTTAATAATATATCTATTACATTATTTCCAAAGATAACAGATACTTAAACGTTTAAATTAACTTTTAAAGTCGCGAAGGAATTTATAACTAATTAATTAAGATAAGTTCTATACATAGATGCGTGTTTTAACCATTAGACTCGCGAAGTGTTTTCTTAATATATATATAATTAAATACGCGAGTGTATATAATAATCTTAACGGTAAATTTATCGCGCTTTAGAATGTTATTTGATTTTTCGGTATGATTACATGTTTTCTATCTTTAATATAGGGTGATCATAACCTTTGCGTCCCAACAAAAACATTGTATAGAGTCCTCCAGACTCGGTTCTTAAAAACCTCCAGATATTTTGATGAACAGTTTAAATTTTAATCTTGAGACGATCCTGTTGGGGTCCAGCTATCTGAATTTTCCAGAAAGAAAGTAAATCCAAGAACAATTTAACACATCATCAATACAAATTAATCTGTAGAGTTTAACTGGAGAAGAACATTGCCAAAGCTATTTTTTAGATTATTAATCCTGCTCTACTGCGAAAGAAAATAAAAATCTCCTGAACACTGACTGTGCATATTTTCTTCACTGGATTTTAAAACCCTCGAAGTAAACCATACCTCACCGGTCAGTTGTTATCATCACGCATTAAGAAGATTTACCATCAGCGGCGAAATCCCTGAGACCACCCCATTTTCACCACCTGTATCCGCGACCGTGCCATCCCATAGAACTTTCCTTTTAACACAACAAAAACAAAGAACACTTAGGCTTTACCATTCAGCGATTTCAGGACTGTACTAACGCATAAACCTGATAATCTGGGGCTGGACACAGAGACAAAGACACTACCTATGTCAAGTGTTTAATTGATGTTTGTGTATTTTCTATGGAGTGCCAGATTCTACGATCGGTAAGTGTGTGTGAGTAAATGAGTGTTGGCCATCACGAGCGTGCATGAATGACATGAGATTTATTTTGCAACCATTTTTAATTTGCCTACCTGGTAAATACTTTTACTGTATTCCCTGTATTGTTCTTTAAAGTGGGATTTTATAACTCTGTTTATTCCCCACCCCCTTACATTTGCTTAGTAAAAGAGAAAACAATTGAGAATAACAGGACTTTTTCTACCACTCATACCTAGTACTGTAACTCCTCTTTTTTCAGAGTAATTAAATTTACTGTTGGGTTACATTATCTATTTTTTCTGATAACCACCTTTCTTTGGACTGGGTTTATCTTTTATTAATACAAGCGGGAAGGGCAGATTGGATACTCCTCCTCATACCCCCCCATCTTTTTATTTGTATTTTCTGTATCTATGATAATTTTCTGTTATCTGATAAATGTTGTGATTGATTTAAATGATAAATAAACATCATAAAACTTTTAGTACTGTGTTGGAAGACTCAAGCCCAAATTACCCGTATTTGTTTAAAATAGTTAGTATTCACGTAACGTCCGTGTGTTTGAAACACCTAATTGGTGTGAGCGCATGTGTGTTTGGAAACTGGCAAATAATTGTTTAGCCAGGAGAGTTTAAGGAGTAGATTGAGAGAAAAGGGTTGTCGTAAAAGAGTCTGTCCTTACTCTCCCCAGCACTCTGTGAAGCAACTACTTACTTTCTAACCCTTTCTATCATAGAGCCTTCACCATCATTCTTCACTCTAAACGGGACCACTATTTCTAAGACTTCTCTCAAAATAAATTTACGACAGATACTTGTATAGTAGACTCCTTCTCTAGATGAAACTTGGACTGGTTACACTGTAAACTTGGTTTGACATCATTAACTTGTAAGATATTCTTCATAAGTTGGTAACACCCCAAAATGCTGGCTCACCACTGATAATGACAGGTTCGGTGGCTGTGGTTGTTGAAGGGTGAGAGACCTCCGGGCAACGCTGGGTACTTACAGATAATACTGGAGTAGAAATGTGGTGGTTCAGTAAAGATGGTAAAACGTGCTGTATGATAGGAACGAACGAACGAACGAACTTTGTTTATTTTCGAAGGGTTGATAATTGGAGGCGCAGGCCCGACTAACATTCTGCCCTTTCACTCTCATTAATCTTGCATTCTATATCCTTTTATTCCCACGTATTACTTTAAGCATTAATTTAAAGGCATGCAACATTATAAAGTTAACATAACAGCATTCATTTACAGTATACAATCATAGTAAAAAATGAGTAGCCTAGGTTTTTTTTTTTTTAAATAAACAAGATAGTGACTGAAGAAAAAAAATAATAATAATAAAAAAAATAATATAAACAAAACAATAAATAAATAAGTTATGTATACCGACACTCACTTATGCGGTCAAAACGTCTAATCTGTAGTATTTTTGAATGTGTCATCAATCCTCAATACAAAAATTACAAAAACACATTCTCGCTTACATCCATACATTCTTGGCGGAAATTGAAATAATAATAATAACACTTTCTTGCGCACTTCTGTAGCAGAAAAAGTCTTTCAGCAGTTAAAAAAAAAAAAAAAAAATTATATCTGCATGTACATCACCCATTTAAGCAAACGGAAACATTCACATCTCTAAAGTACAGTGGTATGCGGGTACATTCTCACATACATTACATTATATAATAGTATTACATGGATATAAAACAAATTATTCCCATTAAAAACGAGCGGAAGAGGAAAAGAAATGTTGACCTATGGATGAGATGTTGACAGGCAAATGATGTTTCTATGGGGGTAGATAATCAGTGTTTAGGAAGTGTTTGAAAAGTGCTTTGTTAAATGAATATTGTGTAGGTAGGCTTTTTAGGTGGTGTGGAAGGCTGTTCCATAAGTAGGCTCCAGAGTAGGCTAGACTCTGTTTGAACAGGTCGATCTTAGGTTTGGGCAGACGTAACTGATGTAATTGTTGTCCCTCTCTTCTACTGGTTTGAAACAATGATCGTAGGTACGGCGGAGCATTGTTTGATAGAATTGCGTGGGTCAGCTTGGCTTTGTTGTAGAGAAGACGTTTTTTCAGGGACAGTATTGTGGGTTCTTTTCCTGTCCTTGTGTGTGATATCGTGCGATTATCGGTGATCAGACGTATTGCTCTCTTATGCAGGGAGTGCAGTCTCTTTGAGGTGGAAGCAGGGCAACCATCCCATAGTGTAGAGCAGTAATCTAGATGTGTCTGTATATGTGAGGTGTAGAACAATAGTCTAGTGTCTGCGTCTAAGAAGTGTTTTATTTTGGCTAGCTGGTACGTCTTTTGAGCTAAGTGTTTGGTTAAATTCCGTACATGGGAGTTCCACGTTAAGTGCTGGTCAATCGTGATTCCTAGAACTTTGTGTTCTGTTACATGTTCAATTTGTATTGATTCCGCGTGTACCTGTAGCGATCTTTTGGTGCAGTTTAGGAGTTTCTGTCTGGTGGTAATCAACATAGATTTCGTTTTTGCTGTGTTTAATGGCATACGATTCATATTACTCCATTTTGTTAGATTGTCTACATCGCATTGAAGAGTCATTTCAAGTGCCACGCAGTCATTGTCACTAGTGTAGATAGTACAATCATCTGCAAAGAGGTCACATGTTGAATATTTTAGATGTAGTGGTAGGTCGTTGATGAACATTGCGAAGAGTAGGGGCCCAAGAATAGAACCCTGCGGTACTCCTGTATCTATCTTCGAGAAATCTGATGTCGAGTTGTTGTGAAGCACTAACTGTTGTCGATCTCCCAGGAATGATTTGATGATGTTTAGTGGATTAGGGCCTATTCTGAGGGTTTCCAACTTTTGAACCAAGATAGTGTGGTCAATCATGTCAAATGCTTTTTTGAAGTCAACAAAAACAGCACCACCTAATTTCCCATCATTTACGTTCGACAGCCAGTTATCTGCCATTTTGGTGAGAGCTGTGTGACAGGAATGTTTGGGTCTGAAACCTGACTGGCTCTCAATGAGCAGTTTGTTTGTTGTTAAGTGTTGAAATGTGGTGTTGTAAATGTGTTTCTCTAGTGGTTTTGAAAGAGATGATAGAAGGGATATTGGTCTGTAACTGTTGGGATCGCTTTGTGAGCCAGATTTATAGAGAGGATACAATTTGGCAGATTTAAATGCTGTGGGAAAGTAGTTGTGTGCAATACATTGATTGTACACATAGGTTAAGGAGTCGCAAATGATGGGTGCAGCGTAACGTAGAATCTTATTGCTGATACCATCAAGACCAGATGAATTGTTGTTTTTTAATGCCAAGATATATTTGAGAACTTCGTGTACTGTTAGAAAAGGAATATCTCTAAGATCTGTTATGGTATGTTCAGTGTTGCAGAAGGCGGTCAGTTTACTAATATCGCAGTCCATTGGCTTTAGTGTCGATTTGAGATGGTTAATTTCTGTTTTGAAGTGGTTACTAAAATGAGTAGCCGTGAGGGAGCAGCTTTTTGGTAAAGAGTTTAGTGACTTTGTTTTGTGTGTTAGTGTTCTAATGGCTGCCCAGACTTCTTTACTGTTTGCTTTGTCTTGAATCATCTTTCTGAAATGTAGTTTCTTTTCCTGACGAATGAGGTATTGTACTTTGTTTCTAAGCATCCGATACCTGCTGAAATCTTTGAGCTTATGTGCTTCGTCCCGCTCTCTCATTGTTGATAATATTTCGTTTGTTATCCATGGGGTCTTTCTGATATTTTTAACACGAACTTGCTTTATAGGAACATGTTTGTCGAATACATTGTTAAAAGTTTGTGTCCAGTATGTTATGGCTTCTTCTGGATGGGGAAGTTGGTACACGTATGAGAGAGGGGATATTTGTAGGTCTTGTAGGAATAATTGAAGGTTAAAGTTTTTGAAATTCCTGTAATGGACTGTGATATGTTCCGTTTTAGGTGCTTTGAACCCTTTTCTCGTCCAGGTACAGCAAATAGGATAGTGGTCACTTAATGCTGTCCGTGTAACTGTGCATTCTACAATGTTTTCTGGGCAGGTCGTATAGATATGATCAATTAGTGTAGATGATGAATCTGTTACTCTCGTGGGTTGATTGACTAACTGTGTGAGGTTGTATGAGATGGTGATATCATTACACGTGTTGTTCGATTTGTGAAGGTCAATATTGAAATCTCCCAGTAGAATAATTTCCTTCGAAGAAGCCCAAACGTTGTCCATCATTCGGGAGAATGTGTCAAACCATACAGCAGAAGAGCTAGGGTTTCGGTACAGGTAACCAATTAAAACGGGGGTCAGGTTGGGGAGTTTTATTTCCAGCCATATACATTCAATGCCAGTATGTTCTAGATCATCACGGCGCCTGTACTGAAGAGATCTTGAGATGTATATAACTAGCTCTGTTTCATGTTGTCTGTTAGAATCCCTGCGAATGGTGGTGAATCCATTAATCCTAATTTCTTCATCTGTAATTTTGTCATTGAAACGGGTTTCAGAAAAACCAAATATGCGGAAGTTTTGTTGGAGAGAGGTGGAGACTTCAGGAAGCTTACCTAGCAGGTGGTAAATGTTTAAATGACCAATTTTAAGCCCTGATAGTTTAAGCCATGAATTAGTGATATTGCCTATATTTTGATTTGAGTTTTTGCACTCGGACATGATAATAGTCAATAGGAAAGAAAGAATGAGGGGAGTAGGAATGAGTAAGAAGCAATAAAATTAGTACACAATGGTTAATACAAAATTGTAAACAAGTTATAAAATATACACTGCAATAGATTTCTCTAAAGTCCGTGGACACTGTTTACCGTATCTTAATCTTTGCAAAAAGTGCGGCACACAGGAAGAAGAGAACTGATAAGGCATATCAGTATTCGTCGGGCTTACAGGTGGCCGATCAGGTGTGTGGGTGTACAGGCATCAAGAACGCGAATGCATGTAGTTCTAACGTAAGTCAACAATAGTCACACACACCAACACACATGTAGGAGTCAGGAAAAGGTTATAACTTCTGATCGTTCTACACTGTTTTTAATATTCTACAGTCACGAGGACATCACTAGGTACATAGTCACAGTTTACAACACACAGCAAAATAGAATACCTCTCATGGACACCAAATCCATAGGTGGTTAAGTACATAGAATAAAAAATCCAAGCACCACAGCTGTATAAGTACGGCAGTTTATAATGCTAAAGTTTCCTGGTCCAAATTATCCCTACAACAAAGGGAACTGCCTATATTGCAGTACAATAATGTCTGTGTCGTCAGACTCAAAATAACTCCTGGGAGAAAAACTCCTTCCCTATAATAACACTGACAAACAACATTTTTCTTTCTTATATAAGAATAAGTGTTCTTAGGTCAGTTTCTTGCACTGATTTCAAATCTGAAATCCGTTTATCTCTATCACATCGGGTTCTTAAGATATTTGTGAATAAATATATTTTTTGGGAAACCGTTATTTGCTCCGTTTCATTTTTACTATATAACTTATTAAAAATTAATAAAATGCAAAATAATTCTACTTTTTATACTGCTAAAAGATGCATGACATATGTTACGCTATTTTTCAAATAGTTACTGTATTTTGAAATAATTCTGAGCGAAATATGGCTTCTAGAAGTTGTAGAAATTCGGCTGATCTGTTCTGTTACGTGTGCGGATATTTTACCGATCATGTTCACCAGAAAAACTTTACACCATTACTAAAGAAAGCATATGACCTTTATTTCGATTCGAAAGTTGATGATGCAAATAAATATTGGAAGCCAAATGCAGTTTGTTCGACTTGTGCAAATACATTGGCAGGTTGGTTACGAAAATCGCCGAAGCATAAGTCGATGCCTTTTGGAGTGCCAGTAATATGGCGTGAACCGACAAATCACGCTACTGATTGTTACTTCTGCTTGACAAATATCCATGGTTTCACTTTTAAAACTAGAAAGTCTGTGGTTTATCCAAATATTGAATCGGTTTCGAAACCAGTGCCTCATGATCCAATCACGTGTTCGATCCTAGTTCCACCAGAACAATATCCGTTGGACGTGAATGAACCATCAGAAAGTGATAGTTTACCTGCTTTAGAAACTAATTCTGACTCGGATTATATATCGGTGAATGATGGTGTTCACTTAATTAACCATTCAGAACTTTCAGATCTAATACGTGATCTCGCTCTTACCAAAGGACAAGCGGAATTACTCGGTTCGCGACTCAAAGAATGGAATCTTTTAGTGCCCAATACTCCGATATCTAAATTTCGTCATAGACACAGAGAACTTGTTCAATACTTTGAGATGGATGATGACATTTGCTATTGCAAAGATGTAAACGGTCTAATGGTGCACCTCGGTCATGAGCACATAGTCAACGAATGGCGACTTTTCATCGACTCTTCCAAGACTAGTCTAAAAGCCGTGTTATTGCTTAACGGAAATTTATTTTCATCAATTCCAGTCGCCTACTCTGTTCATATGAAAGAAACTTATGACAATATGGCTAAACTTTTGGCAAAAATAAAGTACAATGACTACCAATGGCGGATTTGTGGAGACCTAAAATTCATTGCAATTCTCACGGGCATGCAGACTGGGTATACTAAATTTTGTTGCTTCCTATGTGAATGGGACAGCCGCAACAGACCGGAACATTATGCAAGAAAGGTGTGGCCTTTCAGGGATCGTTTGCAGCTCGGGCATAAGAATGTAATACACGAGCCATTAGTTAACAAAGACAGCATCATTTTACCACCGTTACATATAAAGTTGGGGCTCATGAAGAATTTCATAAAAGCGTTAGATAAAACGAGCAAAGCTTTCACTTATCTTCGAGAAAAGTTTCCGCAAGTTAGCGATGCAAAGATAAAGGAAGGTATCTTTGTAGGACCTCAGATTAGGACAGTTATTGCAGACAAACAATTCGAGAACTTGTTACATGGTAGTGAACTTCGCGCATGGATGGCATTCAAATCGATCGTCGATAACTTTCTGGGAAATCACAAATCTGTCAACTATGTGCATATTGTTATGCAGTGCATAGATGCATACAGAATTATGGGCTGTAACATGTTCCTCAAAATCCATTTGCTCGATTTGCATCTTGACTTTTTCCCTGACAACCTTGGCGAAGTCAGCGATGAACACGGAGAACGATTCCATCAAGATATCGCCGTAATGGAGTCACGTTATCAAGGACGGTGGAGTGTGACCATGCTTGCCGATTATTGTTGGATGCTTCATCGTGATGTACCACATGCCATTCACCGACAAAAGTCGACTAAAAGAAATTCAAGCTTACATAACTGTTATACTTCTTGTACGAATGATGTTGTAATACTGTATGCGTTGTTAAAAAACTTCAATTGCGTATTTCTAAAGATCCCGACCTGATAGAGAAAAACGGTTTGCAGATTTAAAAACAGCGCATTAAAATTGACCAGAAAAACATAGAAATGTTAGAGAAAGAAAAAAATTTATTTTTTTGTTAGCCAGTGTAATCTGTCAACCTTCACAAATCTCTCTCATCAGAGATATCAAACATAATGGCCTATCCAATGGCCCGAAAAATCTTACACAATGTACATTCTGCAGAACAAATTAAAGCATTCATACCCACGGCTTTATGAAATCTCAGGAAATATCAAAATCCCTTTCAAAAACAATTCTCAATATCGGGACACACACTGACTATATTCTTCAGTCCCTTCACTCAGCTATCTCAGCATTCGACTCCCACGATAAATTTTATCCGCCTAAAAAACGCTCAGTGAACGCGAGAGACCATTGCTCACTCAAAAATCATCCCAGCGCGAATTTCGTTCACCCACGTTCTAGCTGTTCTGTATCCAGAATATTAGCGAAGTTATTTTAAACACATAAATAGCTAAACAAGGGAGCTACCCAAAGATCTGGCCTGTACTTACAACAATTTTACAGATAACCTCCCCTAGACCAAAACCCGACCTTAACAGTGACCTTTTGCAGCACGCATATTATTTCAGGCGGAAATAATTTTGAAATTACCCCACTAAACACGCATGTTTGAAACGATTGTAGCTTTCTTAGCATCGTAACAAAACAAATGCGGGGGGCAGGCAATATAACCTGACACGTTTCAGTGTCAAGACACTGTGAGGATCGCTTGCCAAGACGAAACCAGACTGCCAGAAGTTAGAATTCAGAATTCCATTTATCAGACAGGATTTTGTGGAATATCGTGACGGACTTAAAGAGCCCATGAAAACCATTTTAAAAAGGAACCTGATTCTGAGGAAACTGAAATACGGAGTCATAGTGGGAATTAATTGTTAAAATAACGACCTCCAAGAACACGTGAAAAAAGGCATCTGCCACTGCCTTAAACCTACTTCTCTGAGCAAACAGTCTGTGAGTCAAGATTGGCGTAAGTTGTACTTTTTACATTTTATATGTTTCATTACTAACATGTGAACTAATATGTTTATATTGCCATGTAAATATTAATATATGAAAAGTGCTAGTGGATGTCCAAGTCATTTGAGGCTGGCAACCTCATCATATCATCATGTAGCATGTCCTTTGCAGAACGTCGCTCTCATCACAACCCGCCTGAAAGACTCTCGATCTCTAGCCAGCCCTCCTGCCTCCTCCATTGTCCTGTTCAAGATCATATAGAATGATGATTTCATGAACCACCACTGCAAGGGCTGGTAACTGCTTTATTGCTAGTTTCTTACAGAGAACTAAAAGCAAAGGTAGTCCCAAGTTCCATATAGTGCATGGAGGGAAAAATGAAAGAAATGATGTACATTCTAATTATAATATCTACATATTCAAACCAGTGTAAATGTCTGTGTAAACATATTCACTTTAAAATTAATAAAAGTTTCAAAGCTTTTCAATCAGTGTAGATGTAAATGAAATCATTTTCAATCTATACTGTGAACACTTTTCCATCAGTGTAGATGTTAATGTAAACATATTCTATATATATATACCATTACCCTTTGTCTACATCTCTTCCAAGAGTAATCTTGTGCGAAGGTGACACCTTTGAAGGGTCCATATTAGATACTCTTGAGTTTTGGTCACTGTTGGACCACTATTGCAAAGCAAGGGAGGCAATTCCGTGACAGAAGGTTATGCCTCCGATCTCACTACTCAGTGAGATCGTGGGGAGAATGACATCATTAGGACTTACTGGTTCTGAACGCAACGCCCAGAATTTCAGGGAATTGTGTTTTTGTGAGATGACCTCACAGAAAGTTAACAAAGGGAAGACAAATATAAAAGAACGACACGTTAAACGAAAGCCGCCCCCCCCCCCCCCCCCCCCCCCCCTCTTCCCCATATGACTGAAAGTCGCTTCGTTAAAAGTACAAGCAACAAGGAAGCTGATACGTAGACGTGAAGATCCAAGCCACTGATTGCTAAAATAGGTACCATAAAAGGTAAATTGTTGATATTGAAGCTTTTCATGTACCACAGAAATCAGACATCTGTTGCAGATCACACTAGATGTGCTCTCTCTCTCTCTCTCTCTCTCTCTCTCTCTCTCTCTCTCTCTCTCTCTCTCTCTCTGTCTATTAAACCCCCCAATTATTAGATCATAATACAGAGAGAGTTTAAGTATGTCTAGACAGATATTAAACCAGATACGTCAGAAAATTCTCAGAATGCCATATGTGGATCATGTCACAAATGAACATATGCAGAACATCAAGAAAATAAGCTATTGTGCGATAAAAAGAAACATTAACAATCGTGCAAAAGACACAGGCGTTATTGGTAATCTCAAAAATAAATGGATTTTCTCTATGTTACTCAGCAGGGCAGTTTCCGGTCCAATTAAAGAAAAAAAAAAGTAAAAATATGCCGAGCACACAATTTTAAGAAATGGTCAAGGAAGACTTTGTTTTTTTCTTTTCCTTAGACAAATACTGGCAGAGAACAGACAGAAGTGGAAATGGCAAAATGTTTAACATAGAACAGCGACCCCTTGGTGACGTGGGTGAGGGAAGGAATGGCAGATATTATGGACGATTTTACCTTTGGTCCATAAAAATACCTTTGGCAATTAAAGTTATATCTGTGTTCTGTCATTAACCTAGTATTTAATTTAAAAGTAAATTAAAAGCGTTAACCGATATAGGGGTCGTCCACATATGACGACACACAAATTTTGTTATTTTAATCCACTCTCCCCCCTCTTGTTACACATCGCCACAAAAACTCAGACCCTGTGTGTGTGTGGTCACAAATCTCTAAAATCTCCCCCCCCCCCCCCCCCCCGCCCCCCCCCCCCCCCTTAAAAAAAAAGAAATAGTGTTTAATAAATCCGGCTTTTACAAACATGCTTACTTACTTACTTACTTAGTCGTTCCCCTTCTACCGTGAGGTGTAGAGGTTTGGAAGAGAGAGCGCCAGATTTACAAACATCTCTCCTCTTATGTGCCGCCTTCCAACATGAAACAGGGTCTAGCTAAGTGCTTTCACATTTTCTCCGAATTAAATAAATAAATAAATATGATAATGTGAACATCAGCCCTAATACTTTCAACTTGCTAAAACTTCTGGTTCTTTGATTGGAATTTTGACAGGATGGTGTTTATGTGTTATTGTTTTATGTTTTAAATCTTATTTTAATCAACAGTATGGTTGACATAGTCTGCATTTTACTACATGATATATTTATATATAATTAATCATTCGTATAAACCAGTTAAAGGTTAAAACACTTATTCGATATTTCAGTTACTATTATAATAGTAATAAAAGCCGTCCACGAAGGATGTCGAATATTGCGCACAAAAGTAGACAATGAGAAATGAGTTTACAAAATCTACTTTGTTTAGATACCATTTATGAAAAAAAGCTCATTCGATCCTCACTCGTATTTTTTTTTTTTGGTGTCGTCACATTTCTTTTAAGCCCAAAGAGGTCGCCCAATTGGTTTTTTTTTTAATGATCCCTCGGTGCCAGTGAATCAAACTGACTGTAACATATTGTAACTGATGATATCAGTTACAGCCTCATTGTTACAAATCCTTCCCACACATCTCCAGATGCAAAAAGGAAAACCAATTAGACGAAAGTTGTTCTCGGAGATACCAGATAATTTAATTTGTATTTTGTTTTAGACATTAATCGCGCTGTTCTTCAAGAGGGGACTGACATCTTTGTGTGCATGCTACCGTCCCTATAACGAGGTACGTAACTTCTGACATGTACACCTTTATCTATGAATATGTTAAATCGTAAGTTTATTAGTGAAAGTTACATTTTGAATGTCCCTGACAACGAACTCGAGATAATGTCAGCCCCATTGATATGGAGAGGGACATTACATATTACTAAATAATTCCTACTTCAATCATGCGGCTTAGAACACCACGCACTACGTCATTAGAAATGTGTTCTAGCGGTAACACTTGAATGGTCAGTTCTCTCATTTCTTTACTTTTTGTCTTAGCCAAGAGAAAGGTTTTTCTGTCCTTGTACGATGGCGTTACACCACGTAGTAAAATTGTTCCTGACATTTTTACTGTTACAGTTTATCATTGGGAAGCAAGAGGGAATTTTTGTCATTAATGTCTAACTATATATGGAGTTTTAGGTCAGGTGATTTTAGGTCAGGTGATTTTAGGTCAGGTGATTTTAGATCAGGTGATTTTAGGTCAGGTGATTTTAGGTCAGGTGATTAAACCAGGGCCTTTAAGCGGTGCCCGGAGCTGAAGCAATGGAGGAATAGGTTTTTGCCCGGAGTCGGTGCAACTTTGGCTGCTCCACTAACCCAGTTTCTTTTCTTCACCTTTTGTTCATTTCAAAATGAATGATATCATAAACTAAATGTATAACTTATCAACTAGTAGATATAATAGTGTGTGTGTGTGTGTGTGAGTGTGTGTGAGTGTGTTTGAGTGTGTGTGAGTGTGTGTGTGAGTGTGTGTGAGTGTGAGTGTGAGTGTGAGTGTGAGTGTGAGTGTGTGTGTAAACTTGTCCGAGATCTCACCTCTACTAAGAGTAAAAGGTTTGCATCCGTCACAAGAAAATTGAGACAAGTCAAGCACCAATTCTCCAGAAGCTGCCGAATTCGATAAGGAATTAGATAAACAAGGAAGGCGCTGGCGGGTTTTTGTGATGTATAATTATAATGAAACATTATTCGAGAAAAAGTACAGTATCTGGAAAATTTTAAAGCGATGGGGTCTGTTGGTAGGCTAAAAGTTAGTTTGTTTAAAGATATATATATATATTTTTTTTTTTTTATAGATATATATATTGGCTTCAATGTTAATTCAGAAATTAACTGTGGCAGGCTCTGCAAGGCGACTCGATTGCAGATGTTTTGGGAAAATTCTGTAGCGATGGAGTCTACTGGTAGGCTAAAGAGCTAATTTATGAGGTCATTAGCAGCCATCCACACTACATTCATGCTAGTAGGGTCGCTTCGAGCATGCCTACAAGACAAGCTAGAATAAAGAGAATATTTTTGGCTTTAAAGTTACATGTAAATGACCTGTGGCAGGCTATGAAAGACGACGATTTTACAGCATGCAGTCAGAGCCAGCCTTAGGGATTTTTCAAGGTGTTGCGAGGTCTCGTGATGGCGCCCCTCGCCCGTGCATCACTGTATGTACTCTTACGAGACTCATTTTCATGCTATTGAGTTGGAACGGACTGTCAATTCCGCACGCAATGTTCACTGTAACATTTAAAAAAATAATTTATGTTTTATAAATTTTATTCTCGGTAGTTTTTTTTTTTTTTTTTTAACAAAGGAATAATATAGACATATAGGAAAACTGTCACTTTCCTGTAAGCAAATAATCCAATATATATCTTATTTTCCGTATGCAAGTATCTTTCGATATTGTTGGGGCGCATTTTGAATAACTGATGTTCGTATCTTTACAAACAAAAATGATTTTTGCTCCTGACGCCACCTGTGTGGACACCTTTATATATATATATGTATCTGACCTACCAGTAAGTTGAGAAACACGCTTCGTTACCTTTATCTTAATCAGCGAATTAATAGAAGCAATAGATAAGAGGCACAGTTAAAGATATATAATGTTTGTAACTGCATGAAAGAGCCAGGATTGTAATCATATCAATTACTCACAATCTATGGCCAGCTAACGGATTACGTGTTAGTGCTCACCTAGTCGCTGGTTACGAAGATGTAGCGCGCTCCTTTACGTCTGACGTCATTACGCTATTATTATATTGCGTAACGTTGACGTTACCTAACAGCTGCTGAGTGAATAATTAAGACTGACGTAGTTTTACGATTGCTGTGGGTAGTGTTATTTCTGGATTCCCTACGCAGATTAGTGAATGGCTACATTATGTAACCGTATATTTTAAAAAAAGGGGGGGGGGGGGGCGCGCGGGTTGTATCTCTGATGAGTCAAAGAGAAAAATCGGGCCACTGTTCCCTCAAGCATGTCGTACAAGGCAAATTTTAATGCATGGGGCATTATGTAAAATTCATTGCTATATAAATGACAGCCGCAAGAATATGAGAATGGTTAGTGCAGGAATTATGCAAGAGGATCAGCTGCAGTAGTGGCTGCATGCCCCATAAGGAGTGAAAAGGAAAATGAATGATGAACGAATGAAAGAATGTAGCGTAAGGTTAGGGTCCATGTCATTCTGCGCTTGCATACAGCTTGAAATTAATTTTATTTACATCTAAAATTCACCATCATTCCATCGTTATTTTAACCTGTTAAAACTAATTGATTATTAAATTTGTTACATGTTAGTTTAAAACTAAACAATCATTGTTGATTCAGTTATTATAGGTATATATATATATATATATATATATATATATATATATATATATATATATATATATATATATATATATATATATATATAGAGAGAGAGAGAGAGAGAGAGAGAGAGAGAGAGAGAGAGAGAGAGAGAGAGACATATATTGACATCTATAAGGCAAATACTTATAAAAGAATTTCGCTGGATTTACACCAGCTGGTGGCTTGAACTAGCTGAAACCATTGCTCAATTCTTCACAAAAGGCGACGGATCAGATATAAGTTAATAGTGCTCTGCTCTATGCAGTATTGATCTTGACGTGTGAAAAATCTTGTGAAAACTCCCTTGAGATATAAACATCATTATCCTTCTACGTAGTACTCTGCCAAGAATAATCTTGTGCGAAGGTAGACACATTTGAAGACCCATATTAGATACTCTTGAGCGTTGACCACTGGTGGACCATTACTGCAGAGCTAAGGGGAAGCAATCCGTGACAACTGGGGTCTCGCCTTGGGATTGAACTCGGACACGTAAGTGTGATAAATCACAATAGCAGACCTCGTCTTGATTAAGAAACCTGAAGGTTAATTTCCCTAGAATACTGACATAAATTTTAGATTTACTGAAAGAGTATTGTGCTCGCCTTGCTACACCATTCTGTATAGCAAATAAGGCTTACTTTTTATTGAGAATTTTGTCTGTCAAATTTGAAATTTGCTTATTACATAGAGTTGACTACATTTTTCTTTTATCCATTGTGTTTCCCACAGAACCTTTTGTTTTTCATTGTTTCTACTTCCATTAATTACTCACCATTCTTTCATTTACCCACAGTGCAATCTAATAATTTGGATATTTCGTAAGCAGGAGCGATTTTTGTCTATGATGGCATCTTTTATTCTTCTCTCCGTCTGGATATATTTCTAGTGGGCCACACAATCCAACACACAAGATGTTGATCCATTATGATAGTTCAGCTGCATTTACTGTTCAAATGGGGACGGGCATTACTTATTGCAAAGTAATTCCTACATCAATCATGCGGTTTAGAACACCATGCACTGAATGGTTAGTTGTCCCGTTTCTCTGCTTTCTATCTTTAGCCACGATAAAAGCGTATCTATCCTGTACGACGGCGTATTTATCTTACCACTTAGTAAAAGTGTTCCTGGCATTTTACTGTTATAATTTATCATTGGGAAGCAAGCGGGGATATTTCTCGTTCAAGTTTAACTTTATATCTAGTTATTTTTTATAATTAACAGCATCAATTTGTAGGATCACTGAATCAAGCACTTCTTCACTCACTGTATTCTCTGCTTGTGATATCATAATAACTATTTTTTTCTCCAACTAAGGCGATGCCATTGAACACGACTCACACTGGGAAAACAAGCTGATATCATTAGAAGGCAGTCGCTAAACTGGAATACACAGTGTAGGAGAAATAGAGGGAAAACAAGAAACACACCATGAATGGAATTAGACATAGACATGATGGGGATTGGGAATTAGACATAGACATGATGGGGATTAAGAAGACACGGAACGATTTTGAACGTTAGTACAGAACAAGAAGAAATAACGTGTTTGTTAGAGGCCTGTGGTCCACGGGGAGCTGAGAGCTAAAGAATTAATTTTGTTCTTATATACACTTTATTTATTGTTTTTTTTTTAAACTCCAAACATTGCAAGATTGTTCTCACACAAACGAGAATCTTTGTTCAAAGATAACTGTAGCTACATTTACTTTATCATTAAAAAGCTATTTATTTCAGTTCTTAAATGACTTGAAGCCGGTACAAGTGACTAACCAACTGTCACCACTACTTATACATTCATACATTAGTATGGAAACTAAACGACAATTTATAAATAGTTTATTGTTATCAATTCTTTGCTACCAGTGTCAAACATGGGCCCTGACCATAGAACAGGAGAGGATAATCACATTAAATACTTAAGAAGAGCTGTCGTAGATTTTTGATAGGTGATTATGATCGATTCTGGTCCCGTCTGAATGGAACTAGAAGAGATAGCGACTCAGTGAGAGATGAGGTAAATAAAAAGATTTTCACGAGTGAAATGGTGAAAGGTAGAGTCTGTCCCTGGATTGTGAAGATACTCTAGTCCAGCCTATCATTTACGACTGAGATTTGTTGATCAGACAGTATACCTCTCTGTATATATTAACATATACACTATAACCACTCACATACACACGCACAGATAAGTGACGACAATTAGACGCACAAACGTGAAAACTATATTAATGGAGCAGGGATATTGGGACGAGCTGACCGACACAGGTAATTAAGTTTTATGATAAGTTTATTTATCATAAAGAAAGAACTTTACAACATTTAATATCAAATATCAAAGTATAAAAATCATAGGTTACAGAATTAATAAAGAAATAGACACATAAGTGCAATCCCCTCTGTTGAGACTGTAGCAAAGTTGATTTTGCTGGGGAGGTTATGATGGTATCCTAAAAGAATGAAAAGGTGTCTGCTTTAACCGTGTGAGGTCAAGCACATGTAGGTCTCTGACTCTATAAATGATGATGATGAATTATGTGCAGAGAACCTACCGCTACCTCCCTAGGTCTCACACGGTCACTATTCTGGCTCTAGTGTATAGTGTACCTAGTGTCTAGGGGAGAAATGAAATGATGGTACACAACAGTCAAACACTTTAAGTTTCTATAAAGAAGATAATAAAACTAGCAATTAAGTTTTTCTTTGAACAAATCTTTTTTTTTTTACAATTTATTTTGCCTGTCCATTCATAGCTTGTGGACAGGTCTTTGAAAATAAGGACAAGATAGTTTACAGAAAAGAATTAAAATTTTGGGACAATTTGCCCAATAACTAAAAAGTTATTATGTATTTATATATATGTCTTTCCTGTAGGAAATATTAAAAGAATTCACTTTATTCATATAAAGGGAGAGTCACTGTAGATGAGGGCTGTAGTTCATCCTACCCCCATAAACGTCCTGTGTATTGTTTTGAAACACAAGAAAATGTCAGAGATGCCCCAGATGTCTAACACATCACCTGGGAGTCCTTGTTGTAAGATATTTCAATGTGTAGTTGCAGAAAGTTTCAATTCCACCACTCGCCAAAGCTCCTACTGGTCTTCGACAGCATATAAGTCTGGCTGGAGACTGGTTGGCGTTTATTAGTACTCAGCAGGTTTCCTGTAACCAGCAGGCAACAGGAACATAGACCCTCTGCAACAAAAGGACACCCTGGCCTTTTATCTCTGATCACTTATTCTAACACTTAATTTCCTACGTGGGTATGGGGTCAGCCTCGCGTGCCTTACAAGTGCACTCGCCCCGAATTGTACAGGACTCCCATCTTGTTGTGACCACACCTCAGGTCCTTATAGTAGATACGCCACTGTACGTTCACATACTTTTCCTCCATACAATAATGTGGAGTAACCACATTTCCTTTGATATGATATTCTCTTCTTTTCTTTTCAAATATATTTGCTTCAGGCATGTTAACAGTGTTCATTGAACACAGAGGCTTACTAGTATATGCTAATACACTTGACATTCAAAAATCCGGCAACCTCCGGACCTGAGAAGTGCCGGATTATTGAAAATGCCGGATTTTTTTTGGTTATATATGCTGTATATATTTAACAGAAAATGACTACCTGTACAGTCCTTTAAAGAAAGAAAATTAAATGTTTACGTTTTACACCACTTCTTTTATTTGCTGAATCCATAATGGGGCTAAACAGCAGCAAATAAATGATAAAATGAGAAGGAATGAGCAGGAATGCCTGTTAACACGTGCAAGCAAGACCCAAACAGCTGCATCAAAACCTAAACGGCTCCAGAAAACAGTGGCGCGCCAACGAGGTAAATTAAAAAATGCGCTCCGAAATCCATTCCGGAAAACTGAAGGAACCGGATTATCGATGGCCGGATTTTTGAATGTCAGCTGTACAATAATATGACAACATAATCATAACAACATACATCAGTTAGATACCGTTTAATGTGAGGACTCAACAATGTCTGCTCCCGACATGTCCTTCACTTTTTCCCAATAGCAGTTTCTAACTTTGTAGTTGGACCAAACATATTAAATTTCATAAAATATCCTTACCACAATCAAGAAATATATAAACAAATGACGCTGACTGTGTGAAGAAATGGCCTCAGCTTCCACCGAACTGCACAGACTGTGAATTTATTCTTTATTTAAGTTTAGAATTAACACAGCTGTTTCTCAGTGTATCTGAATACAATTTTTAGTTCAACTGGCAATGAATAGTCAAAGCCTTTTGCTAATATTTACTAGCACTGGCCAATCGAAACGTTCGACTACTTGAATTCAAATGCAGTTTGAATGAAAACCCAAAATAATTTCGAACAATTTCTGCGTCTGGTGGTCGATTGGCCAGTCTGCTTTTGTCATGCCCAATACAACCCTGCCTCTTTTCCAAGCTCGCGTCCCCCTAACGTTACCAAAAAACATAAGCAGGAACGCCAGTCTGTCTGGTCGAGTGTCCGTAGATATTAGTATTTCTTCAATAACTTCTCTAATTCTAGGACTATCATATTATTTAAAGTACATTCTTACTCAGCGAACTCTACGTCATACTACCATATAATTTTTATGGGGAACTTCATAATGGTTTAAAATTTCCAATTTATGTCATCGTCAATCGTCAAATAAAATTTTGCACAAGACCGCCATCTTTCCTCTCCTTCATCTCGCTAGCATGTATTTTTCAAATAACTAACTTGTTTTAGTTACGTCAGAAATGCTACCACTAGGAGGAAAATAAAATTGTCTGCGTGGTTTTGCCTTGGCTGGCTTTTCCGCAGTGTGTGTATATGCGTTGCAGACTGTGTCAGCGAAGCGGGGTGTTGACGGCGCGGGATAAGAATAGGCGTTAATAATTAGTCTTGTATTGTGTAATACTACCAAACAATGTAAGGATTACTACTAATTTTGCGTTAAAGTTGACAGAAAGCGTTAATTCAGATAGTTATTTTGCGGCATGCTTCCGCCAATCGTTAATTATAAGGCTAGACTACAAAGTGTATGCAGCAGATCGGGCAAATGTTAAATATTAGTAGTGTTTCTCGAAAACGAAACTAAAAGCGTGTCAGACTATTACCGTGAAATCGGTCTATATGCTTAGCACTGTGCAAAAAGCAGCGCTGCTGGCGTCGAAGATGCCAACCGTCAGACACATGCGGGCTAATGTATTTATTATCGTTTTATGCCTAAATCTTACTGAATTGAGCGTTTATTCTCGCAGATTTTGCTACAGAGACAAGATCCCAAAAGAAGAAGTTCATTAACCCCCAAAAGGTCAAAAGATTAGCACTATGGTATAGGATTTGAATATACTGTCAAGAACAGAATTTCTAATTAATCTATTCCGAAATGAACAGTATTAGCAAACATAAGAAGAAAAAAACAAAGTGAGTACATTGATAATACAATATAAGAATTATTCATTCCTGCTTTCTCTCGCTCTGACAAACATGTTGCCACATTTCTAGAATCGCTTACCTAATTGCTGATTTACAACGTCTGGAACAGAACTCCTCGGTACATGCACAAATCCAGTGTTGGGGTTTTGGCAAAACAAGCCCCAGTTCCTCAGATTTACTGATTAATCCTCTTATTTGGGGAACGCTTGCTTTGTTACTGTTTATTGAATCTGTTCATGTCACCGCAATAAGTCCAGGTAGGAAAATATTTGAGATCTAATGGTCACAGTGTACAGTAGCTTGAAATATTCGATAGTTAAATAGAATGTCAGGTAGATAAATCTTTTTCTGGATAAATCCTCGCCACAACACAGTGGTTGGTAATCGGGAAATGTTAATATTGATAGCTTCGCCACAGCGGGCTGAATGTAAATGAAAATGGAAAAGAAATCTGGGTAGCTAAATGTCCAGTTACTGTTATTCTTAGTGTCATATATTTGTACGCTCTCTCTCTCTCTCTTTCTCTCTCTCTCTCTCTCTCTCTCTCTCTCTCTCTCTCTAGGTGAAACGAGAGACCAACCCGGTCAACCTCGAAGACCCGATATATTTTACATAAGAATGTTTTTTCTTGTATTGGTTGGACTAGACTTAGACCCTTTTCTCAGATTAAGGTGCAGGCCGCTGGTATGTTTTGGGTTGTGACCCGTACTAATTTATAGGAAGAAAAAATACAACAACATTAACCACAATCTCAATTCTACCCTAAACCGCGTAACGGTATAATTTATTTATCCACTCGGTTATTAACTTTGATTAGAAAACACGAGTGTATAGCTTGTCTTATCGTTCTTATTAACCCGTGAAATGAATTCTAGTCATTTACAAAATTACTCATAATGAATTAGAAATAAATATATATTTCTTCAGTACTCATAATGAATAGTGCTATTTGCTAGTCAATTAAATTATCTCTTTTTCTGGATGGTAGCGAGTAATTAAATTTACGTTACAGCCAGAAAAATTAGCTATATGTTATTTAATTTTCTAGCCAATTAACACCAAAAATCCTAGTAATATACAATGACGGACTTTAACCATTACATCACTCAACACAGAAAATCTTAGTGAAATCTAATGACGGACTTAACAATTAAATCACTCGAACTCTAGTATCATATTTACCGCAAAACAGAAAATTAAAACTATCTCCAATCGAAAAACTGAGTAATTCCAATTGTACAATGGATCTAGAAATCGAAGCTAGATGTTCTGAAAAATTATGTGGGTACTAGATAATGGATTTTAAAGGCTGGGATATATATATATATATATGAAATATATAGAAAATCGCTAACCAGTGTCAGATTTCGCGTCTTGCTCGTATTCTTGGGGAAATCTGCGGTCGAATATTGAATGAAAGTCAAATTTTACACTTATGCCGACCGCAGACGTGGTTCCGCGAGCAAATCGTCTCTTTGATCTCCCTCGTTCCGTAGCTTAATTACATTCACGAACGAACGGATGTGGGGGGGGGGAGTAACTGTGATTATCTCCTCTTTCCTCAGATTAATTCCCCCTGAGAAAGTGCACTCATGAATTATCGCTCTTGGTTCTACAAATAAACGACCCGTCCCCTCTCTCTCTACACGTGAAACAATCTGGCCTGCCAATATACAACGGTTGTCCAATCGTTCGCGTTATAATTCAGTTAATGGCTCTGGACTCGCTAATGGGTCTGATTATAAAGATTCCTAGCGTCTGTAAGACAATAGAGAAAGAAAATAGGCGTGGCTAAATTATGAGTTCGACAGACATCGAAGCGCATGCTTTCTGCGTTAATAAAACATGAATATTAATAAGCGAGCCAAGGTGGAAACCAGGTGGAAACAAAACGTGTTGATATATGTAATATATTTACATAACTCTGTCACAAGAGCCATTAATGTTACCAGGAGAGACAGCATGAGAAATGATTATGTCAAAATATTGTAGGAATTATATGCTGTATCAAATACATAGAGACAGAAAATAAAAATTTAAAATTGTGTGAGATTGGAATTCGATTAATTACCACTATGAGCATGTAGCGAGAGGAAAGATATAATTATTGTGATATTTTCCTGGACAAATAGATGTATCAGAGGATACCAGGATAGTGCCAGATAAGAGACTGGTCTTACAAGAAATACTCCATTCTCTGAAAAGAGTAATGGTGTATCGACACCAAAGGTATAGTCAAGCTGTATAGGTTCCTAGATGAGATGGTAATGTGATATCTAGATTCCTATGGGCTCCTCTCCAGACTAACCTTAGACAATAACTCTGCTAGGGGTAATTAATTACACAACAAGAACTTTAAACCAAATTTAAATAATTCACTGAAGACTCTGGGTACAATTTAGAATTTATTTATGTAAAAGATCTTTTCTTCTTTGTTCTTCGTTAATTTTTCAAATAAAATTTAATTGCATACATAATAAAATTATGGGTCACTTTCAAATATATATATATAACACATGTACAGTTAATTTCTTAAACTAATATAGTTCCATTTCACTGTTTTCTTGCTTCCTATTTTTGTGCTTTCTTGAACAGATGAATATTTAATTAACAAACATCTCGTTTACCCTCAATCACAGACAGGCTTTTAATGGTTACACAGTCTGCTCACACTTCTGCAGATGGCAACGGAGTTGATATAACTGCTTGTGCTCTGTCTGTAGTTTAAAATAGGCGGCTAGTGTGTCTGTGTCTTTTTTAAAATAAAGGTTTGCCTCGTTTTGGCGAGGCGCGTCCCGTTCAACCTAGTCGGTTATACTAGGGCGCATGTTCAAATATAAAAGACCCTCATGCGTTCTCTCCCCTTTTTTAATGGCCTTGCGGATGTACGAGGTGGCAACTGGACCAAGGTACGTTTGCACGCATCCAAAATCGTGTAGGCAAGGCAAGATGTGCTAAGATAGTAAAACCACAATAATTCTGGAATCCTTATTTCTGCACCGATTTCCTCCATCTTAGGCTTATTTTACTCATATGAATGAGCTCTATCACTATGAATATCCATTTTATCCTATAGTTTATCCGATTATTCACTGGAGCAGCCGAAACAGGGAAAAACACAACATGGTTCATGTTCCACTGTCTTCTATTCATAATAACTTCAGCTCTACAACACATCCAGTGAATCTATTGCTATCTGCCTAAAGCTAATGATCCCTATTATCGAATTGGGTCCTTCTTTATCTAGGTATTCCATGATTAGTTGCACACTGCCTTCCGAAATATCCTTAACATCTACACTTTTGTTTCCTCCATGTCTAGCGTTCTTCCGACACTATTTATACCAAGCTGGCTTTTCATTGGTCAGATACATCCACGGGGTTTGTACGGTGATAATTTTTGAATGATGCCGAGATATGAGTCAGACTTCATTACAGAGCCTACAACAATAGAAGATCTGGTTTAAAAGGACGAGGAAGATCACGAAACAGATGGATAGATAATATTAGATAAACTCCACATCAACATCGGAGATGTTCAGCATTCAGTAGTGGTATAATAAATACTCCCTTATATTTTTTCACTTCTGTATCCTTTCCTTCTAATTTATTTTTCCTTCTTCATATCCTCTTCATATGTAGAGTGGGGCGGCACACGAAGGATGGCTGTCGACCGAGCAAAGTGAAGACAGTTTGCTGCTGTTTTTCAAGACGCGCCACCAGGCGTGTTGGCCACTGAATGCTTTGACAGTCGGCGGCCAAAGGACCAAAGAAGAAGAAGATATCCTTTCTGTTAGAATTCGTCCATTTATTACTTGCTTAATGCTCATTTGTTCAGACCTGGCTGTATAGTGTTCCATTTCTTCATGTTGCTATGGAATAAATGTATTTTAGCATTGTCTGTGTTTTTACTGGTTTTGCAAAACATGAGAGTGAGCTCAATTTTTTTTCTTGCTTTTTAATTTTTATTATTATTTTGTTTCATGCAATTCACTCATTTGTGTGGTTAGTCCAAGTAAGGCCTGATTGGCAGATATAACACCTACATTGTGTTTTTGTGTAATTCTGCAGATATCTTTCTTGTCTGTTTGTGTTATATTTCCCGGACAGTACAGTTTTTTTTTTCTACTTCTGATTGCTTATTTAGAAGTGTCCAAATCACGAACGAGCAACGAGGGATTTATATATTTATGACTAAAGTTTTGGCACAGGTATAATTTGAAGACCTCATAAGATATACTTACCACGCAGACGAGCAGATGTTTATCCAATTCAGATTTAAAAAAAACAAAAAAAAACACTGAGTAAATTTTTCAAAAAATGGCAGCTAAAGAGGTAATCCGTGATAAATTTTTTTTTTTTTTTTTTTTGAGTGCGTAGTTCTGAGAGGAACAAGAAAAGAGTTAAACTGAAGTTACATTCTTGATGAAGTTCTCATGTAGCCTGGATTACTCGTTAATGGCGCCTGCAAACCCAAATGTGTATTCTACAGATGATAAGTTAATGCTACAAAATCAGTCTTTTTTGTCTTAACAAACGCGTTCTCTCTTCCTCATTTATCTGTCGGTTATTTCTCTTATACTCTGTATTTATTCGCGTACTTTATCTTTCTGTCCTGTATCCTGTCCTAACCTATGTTTTTGGTTTTTGTCTAAAAATCTTTACCGAAGTCTATTGTCGTATCTTGTTGAAGCTGTGATGTTTATTTCAGTCTCTCTCTCTCTCTCTCTCTCTCTCTCTCTCTCTCTCTCTCTCTCTCTCTCTCTCTCTCTCTCTCTCTCTCTCTCTCTCTCTCTGACTTTATTCGTTCTCTTACACTATCTTGCTTCCTTTTACTCGCCTTCGCTCTCTATTTCTGTCTCTCTCACCTCGTTTCTTTGCCATTCTTCTCTTCTTTCACTAAATCCAGTCATTCTCCTGTCCCCGTCTCCATTCCTCTACTTCTGTCGTCTCCCCCTTATTTTTTTTTAACTTTCCATCTACCGTGTCCTATTTCATTATTCTCGTTGTCTGTTTCTGTCACCTCTCAACAGTTTCATGTTTCCAACAGTCTCAGATTTACTTGAAGTTAACTCATCTAGAATCATTTCCTAGGTATTCAAAACTTATTTTCTTTCCACAACAAACCACACCGCGTGTGCTATTCCAAAGTGGGCCGGGACATCTTAGTTCACGTTAGCACAATCTTAGTTCACGTTAGCACAATCTTAGTTCACGTTAGCACAATCTTTGTGATTAATTTTGTATTTAATCATTTTCTTCGTTACTGTCCACTTGGATCTTGAAAGACACTTGAAATTTAGGCCCCCAGTTGATAGCTTCTTTTTGTATGTAAGTAGTTTTAGTGCTAATTTTAATATCTCTGCCCAACCTTATGTTTTCGTTAACGTGCACGTAAAATAATTAGGAATGTTTAGCTAATCGTGTGTTCTAACATGGATTACTCTCTACCCTCGCAGGATGGTGATAATCCCGTTCGAATTCCTGGAGTGCTTTTTACTTCTGTTACGTTTTCTAATAAGCTACTTCTTTCTTTCTCTATGTCTTCCTTAACACTCACCAATTATCTATTTTTGTTAGTTGTTTATATCAAATAGTTGAAATCTTCCATTTGTTTTATCTCTAATGGCACATCAGTGGATCACAAAACCTCGTAAAGACTGTCCTCACCGACACGTAGCTGTCAGCAAATCATTCCGCTACTGCGGCAAACATAAACAGATAGTGATGCTGTTTGATTCTTTGATATTTGAAGTATGTAACTGATCTCAAAAATACGTACGGCTATTTAAAGTATCTATAAAGAAATTATGTTTCAACAGGTACCATAACGCCACCTACAAAACGGGCAAGCAATAAAAACTGGATTCATGAATCGTGAAATTGTGCGGTTGAATAAATGGCCGTGAACCAAAACAGGTGGTTGACATTGATGACATGGTGCAATAGTTGTGAGGCGGCAGTATCTTTATTAAACACATCTGAAGCTTTATGAAGTGACGGCTGGCGAGCAAGAGACTCTTTAGTCTCTCCTGTCCCTTCTGCATTGTGGGCTAGACTTGAGTCAAAGGTTTTCAAAAACTCCAGTTCACCAACAGACTGAAGGCAAAAGGTAAACACCGTCATAGTGTCACTTGTACAGTCTTGAATTGATGGACCACAACGAGAGAAGATAATAGACAGTTTGACATTGTGGCATGCAAGGAAGTTAACAATAGAACTGATTTTTTTAAAGCATTGGGGACATGAAGTTGTGAAGAGACATGATGTCCTAAGTCAGCGGGCTTATCGCTCGAAGAAGAAGCGGAATTATGAAGTGAAATTAAGTTTACGCAACCAATGTTGGTTGAACATTTCTTGTAACACTGACTTACTTACTTTTAAGAACTGAAACAAAAAGTTAAGAAAAAAGAAATAGTGGTTTCTTTGGAAAAATCTCTCCTATGCCAACTAAAAACACTAACACAAACACATTAATAGCTGGACTATAACCACACATACTAGTTAAAGAGCTTGATGTAGGCTACTATTCCGTAGAAGACTGTCTTTGAGGTTGTTTATTCAGTTTTACAGCAACATACAAAGTAGGAGATAAACGTTGTGAGTACAAGTAAGGTCTAAGATGTTTACCCTCATGAATGTTCTAATGCACTGATGCTTCAAACTGTCCTGATGATATATCTATTTCTGTGTTATTGCCAGTAAAACAGTAATTACTTTTAGGGATATCACATAATCAGCTCTAAGCAGTGGCTTTTCTCTTCATCGAATCTGGCATGCCGCTATCTACAGACAACGATAACGCATTCAACACCTTTGGTGAGCGTACAGGAAGACAGAAGCAGCTGAATGTGTGAACAACTTTGTAGTGTGCACTTAAACGAGAACATGAAATTATTAAAAAATACTAGTGTAAAAGCCCGTCATAATACGGGAATTAAATTCAAAAGCACAAATACCTAACGGCAACCAAAGTATTTAAAAAAAACCACTGTGCATCACCACAGTGTACGAACTACGCAGCAGCAGCGTAGATCCCAATGTGTAAATACGGGATCACACATTCTATAACTTTTTTTGTGCACACCTTCATTTGCGCATTCTTCTTTGGTAAGTGTTACTATTTTCTGGAGAGTACATATAAGGGAAACTATACAATTAATGTCTAACTTTCAACCAAAGTTGCTTCACTTAGCGTTACGTACTGACAGAAAAAGCTGGGATTTTATTATATATATACTAGCAATAACCCGTCAAACTTCACGGGTTTTTAATTATAGTGTGCTGTTTCCGTTCACGGATGAGCAGATAGAAGTACATTCTTAGAGTGTTTTTGGTTTCTTTCCATTATGCAGTGTAATCAAACTGTTCATGAACACCGTCATTTGAACGCTTTTCTTTGTTGATTGTAACTCTTTTCGGTAGAGTATATATAATGGAAACAATACAACTTTTCAACACGGTTGCATTCATCAGCTGTGACCAACGTACACACGGCGAGAATTATGTTATTTTAGATTCAATTTAAAAGTTCTTTGATGACAACATTTCGTGTGAAAGTGCGTGGATTATTTTCAAAGAGTGTTCCCTGATAATAAGTGGTTTTAACAAAAACTTTCAAGTTTTCATGATTTTTACATCGGGTGAGGGCTCATGCACACCAATTTTTACGCACTTTTTCTTTGTCGAGCGCTACTAATTTCGTGAAAGAATTAAAAAAAAAACAAAAAAAAAAAAAAACAAAGTATTTGTTTTATTTAACACCCACGCCGCGCAAGTTGCACACCGTGCGTTGCGCTCTTTTTTTTTCTGGCGCGAGTTACTATTGTGAGTGAGACCGACCGACGTAACATACATCGGTAATTATGTTAGTTGGGATGGGATTAATAGAAAGAGGAAAATTTGTCTTGTAGTGAGGGTGCCAGTATCTAAGCTCTGGTCCAGAGGGACAAAAACATTAAATATGACCATGCGCATTAGAATTGAAATCTTTATATGGTGCCTTGTTTGGATGTTCTTTTTGTCTTGTGTTCTATTTGTGGCTTTGTGTTTGTAGAATGCACAACTCGTGTCCAGCACACACTTATTTTCCCTCGTAGTTGCAGTTTATGATGTAATCGATGTGATTCTTATGGACTGCTCCCATGTTTTCTGTAAACATTGAAGCTCACTATGACTTACATTCATTGTTTTATTTTAGTGACGGTTTCGGGAAATTTATCCGAGGAGGCATCTGTCCTCAGTGATGTCGACTTTGCTTCAGTGGTGTCGATGTTGTTTCGGTGGTGTCGACGTTGCTTCTGTTTAGTCGACGTTGCTTCAGTGGTGTCGATGTTGCTTCAATTGTGTCGATGATGCTTCAGTGATGTCGATGTTGCTTCAGTGATATTGATGTTTCTTCAGTGGTGTCGATGTTTCTTCAGTGGTGTCGACGTTGCTTCAGTGGTGTCGATGTTGCTTCAGTGGTGTCGACGTTGCTTCAGTGATATTGATGTTTCTTCAGTGGTGTCTATGTTTCTTCAGTGGTGTCGACGTTGCTTCAGTGGTGTCGACGTTGCTTCAGTGGTGTCGATGTTGCTTCAATTGTGTCGATGATGCTTCAGTGATGTCGATGTTGCTTCAGTGATATTGATGTTTCTTCAGTGGTGTCGATGTTTCTTCAGTTGTGTCGACGTTGCTTCAGTGGTGTCGATGTTGCTTCAGTGGTGTCGACGTTGCTTCAGTGATATTGATGTTTCTTCAGTGGTGTCGATGTTTCTTCAGTGGTGTCGACGTTGCTTCAGTGGTGTCGACGTTGCTTCAGTTATGTCGATGTTGCTTCAGTGGTGTCGACGTTACTTCAGTGATGTCGACATTGCTTCAGTGATGTGACGTTGCTGCCTATGGTACATATATTAGTACGAAAGTTGTGTGCAGACCGAGTATAACTATATTAGGGCCGGTTTTTAGATACCAGCAGCTCGGAATATGGTCTTGAGCGCCTAGCCATTAACTATTATGGTACCGTGCTGTAAATAATATTTGAAATATGTTATAGAGGCGACAAAGCGTAGCCAATCCTGACTAACTGTAATCGTACCCGGGTATGTAGACTGTGGTGGGTTTAGATGTTATGAATGTTGGTGCTGTATTTAATTTGTAACTGAGTGAGGTCAAGCTGTGAAGGCCCCTGCGTCTAACAATTGATGGGGTGTGTTCTCAGGGAACCTTTCTGCTACCACCCTAAGATCTCACTCAGAGTTACATTTTACACTTAGAATAAATGGTGACTACGTCTAAATGTCTAGGGTAATGTAAGTGTGGTGTGATGGTAACCTAATACACAAACACGCACACACACGGATAGTAAATTCTATGATCAACTCAACTAACTCAGTGTTTTAAATTTGGTATTTAACAAATCTTTTTACAATTTATTTAGTCCTGAGCCTAATATTATTTTGGTCAGGACTATCAAAATCAAATGAAATCAATTTATATATATATATATATATATATATATATATATATATATATATATATATATATATATATATATATATATTGATTATTTATATATATATAAAAGTTCAATTAAACAAAAGGGACAATCTGTCCAAGCACATAATTTAAATTTTAATAAGGGTGTTAATATATCTCTACTAGTGTTTAACTGATACTAGATGGCGGGTTGGGGTTTATACATCATCCCCTGTCTTTATTCACAAATATTCTGTTCTTTTTATTTGGTGGAAATAGATTTTATTTTATATAATTAGATTATTGTATGGTAGATAGTTGATGAATCGTTCCGTGCCAGGTCTTATGCACTTATCTGGCACGTGAAGCTAGATGTTAGTTGTCTTTCCGGCCAACGGCCACTGTCTCAATCTTCCTGGGGCAATCTTGGTAGAGAGCTTGTACCAAGACTACAGTTCCAGTGGTAGAGAGCTTGTACCACTACAGCAAACTCCACTTTCTCAATATTTCTTATATTCAGGAAGCTGGCACTAGCATAGTGCCAGTAAAAAACCCTGCAACATGAAGATTAAGGTTTGTCTTAACATAATATCTAATCCACCAACTTCACAATTAATAATGCATTCAAAATAAAAGAACATCGTCAGATCTCTATGACCAACCCAGCTCATCCAATCTAGATTGATGGAACAAATTGTACCAGTTTTCTTTTTCCACTCCCCTAATGGCTGCAACACCTCTGCCATTATCCTTGATCTTTTTCCATAAAAAAGGTAGGTGATATGATCCCTGCTGACAACCTATGTAATCTTTTGGGTCTACCTCTCTGGTAGTTTGTTATATGATGGATCAACCTCTAGGCCCTGCATAAGTCTGCTAGGGACCTATGTACTTACAGTCGTAAAATATTTTTCATATGGCAGTATCTCACACTCAAATTGTTAAATAAAATATTAATAATTTCGTTCTTACCACAAATTCAATGAAATACACACAGGTACTATGATTTGGCACAAATTTAGCTGTTCCGCTGCTAGACTATGACTGCTTTTCTTAATTATGTCTTCATTATATGGTGAAGCAAGTCAAACTTCTGGTCTATCAATCGACCTGTTTAAGGGAACGTGTTTCTTCAAATGGCGTCCAGCCTTCCAATTTTTTTCTCAATATTCCCTACGCTGGCCAATAGAAATCGGCGTCTATCAAATTTTGAATTCAAAGTAAAAAAACCCCACTGCAAAAAATACTGTGTGTTTTTCAGTACGTTGGTTAGTCTGCCTTAGGCTTTACTTTGCCAAAATTTATTTTTAGTTTCGGGCCAACCAATAACCTCTCTCCCTCTTTCTACTACACCCAATCAGATTACATGTACCCTCTTCTGCCTCATTTCAAAAATGCGTTCAAAAAATATTATGGCTACAATAAGCAGGCATGAGTGTTCGTCAGTCTGTCCTAGAATATATAGTATTATTGCAATATCTTGGTTATTAAGTGGACGATTTTGTAAATTAAAATATATTATTGATCAGGAGATCCTATTCCACAAAACTATCTAGGTTTTATGGCCCTAAGTATTATATTTCGTATTTCCATTTTTTTCTATGTTAGTCGTCAATATTATTCAAATCTAGAAATCCACCATCTTGTTCCCCTCTTTCTAACTCTTTTTTTGAAACTAAAACGACAATTTCTGTGTTTCGTCGGAAAATACGCCACAATGCAGGAAGTGAGAGCGGTGTGTGTGTTTATACATTTCCACTGCGTGACTATAGGACGATACAAGTATTGGCCTTGCGTCGTATTTTCAAATCTGCCAAAGCCATCTCGCGCGTTCGTTACAATTTTCGATTCGAAACCCAACGCGTGACACTGGTAGCATTCCCTCTGTCTCTCCTTCACCCCTCCGTTTCTTTCTTCTCTCACTCGGTCTTAGAACAAATACGCCTTGACCTTGTAAAAATGTTATATTTAATTCTCAAGGATGACTTAGAAAAGCTAGTACCATTCACTTTACGTTAAGGCCTGTCAAAACCGACAAAATTGCGGGCGCGGGTGAAGAAGCTGATCGCAACTCCACTATTTTATTTCTACCTTATTTTGACTTTATACTCTATGATGTTTTATCTAATTTATCGATTGTATTGAGGATATCACTACATAGACTATGACGGATACTTGTTTGATCTATTTGGAATGGCGAATGAAACCTAGTATGTGTGACGCTTTCTGACCTTTACTTACTTTTTAATTCATAGCTGGTACCCATTTTCTTTGTACTGAGACTTTATTGCTACAGTGTGATATTCCCAGTACAGAAAGATAGGAAGAATGGAATTATTGCTTGAACTTGTATGACCTTCTGTGTTATAGTATCATATTATAGTATCATCACCACATACATGTTTCATGTTTCTTCATCAACGTTTTAACTTTTGTTAATTCCTTATCTGTTCATTACATCCATATCTCCTATTTTGTCTATACCCATATTTGTAATGTTATATATTTGTTCTCTTTTTCTATCCTGTAAAATGTATTGTTGTACACACACACACGCACGCACGCACGCACGCACGCACGCACGTACGCACGCACGCACGCACGCACACACACACACACACACACATATATATATATATATATATATATATATATACGAGGTGTGTTCAAATGAAACCCGTCCCAGTGGCTTTATAACAAATATGTGTAAGGTACATCAGCAGGAGTAGTAGAATTAAATACAGCAATTGTTATGAAGCAAGTACTCACTGGGGTCCTTTAGAAATAGTCACCATAGGCATTCAGACACGCATCCCACTGCTTGGGTAGATGGCGGATGCCGTCCGAGAAAAATGACTTTGGTTGCTTATTGAACCATTTGGTCACCGAGGCCCTGACGTCTGCATCGGAGTCGAATCGTTGTCCCTTTAGAAATTTTTTTAAGGGTCCGAACAAATGAAAATCACATGGTGACAGATCGGGGCTGTAGGCTGGGTGTGGCAGAACTTCCCACCTTTTCCTTGCTAACGCTTCCTGCACAATGTTCGCAACATGTGGACGAGCATTGTCGTGCAACAGAATCACACCACGCAAAAGCATGCCGGGTCGTTTATTCTTGATGGCTGTATGCAGGTTGTCTAATGTGTCTTTGTAGCGGATGGCATTGATGTTCACGCCAGGCTCTTTAAAGTCTACCAATAGAAGCCCTTCATGGTCAAAAAATGCGGTCAGCATAACCTTACCGGCGGAATTCTGTGACTTGAATTTTTTGGACGGATTCATTATCACACCGGCCTTTATTTTAACGGTCTGCATCACAACCAATGAATACTAGGAGAATGAACACTTACACACTTGTACATTCGTATGTGCTTATTACGACAGATGTGACGTCATCATGCTCCTCCTACGAATGTCCACTTGGCGCAGCACGGTCGGGTTTCATTTGAACACGCCTCGTATATATATATATATATATATATATATATATATATATATATATATATATATATATATATATATATATATATATATATATATATATATATATATATATATACATGTGAATTTTAATATGTGAGCCTCGCTATTGGATGTCAAAAGTCATTTGAGGCTGGCAACCTCAGTGTATAGAATGATGATTCATGAATCACCACTGCACGGGTAACTATGAAAGCTATTCTATTTAAATGTAAAGAAAGTTTTATCCCGAAGGATTAAATTTAATTCTCATCGAGGGTAAATTCTGAGTTAATTGGGATGGTGGTATGGGAAGATAGGAACCCATAACTCTGGGTTAGAAAACGCCATACTCAGAAGAGCGTTTCGCTCTATTCTTTTACCATAGTTATTGGTGGTATCAGCAGAAAGTACTATCTCTGGAACACGAAGGGAACAGTGGCCTAAGCTTTAAGACCAAGGACCCACGTGTTAGACTTCTATGCTGCCACTTGAACTTCTTGTAACATTTCACAATCCATAATGACCGTGATGATAACTTTTCTTGATCCATAACGATTCGAAATATTTCCCAACTGTTAAAACTTAAGTGATTATTAAATTTTGTTATTTGTAATAATACAAATTTAACTTCGATTTAATCATTTTAAAGTTACGCATGTTTGTCTCAGTCAATTTACTACACACGCCCTAAACAGAGCTATACTAGAATAATAGAATTCCACTGAGTAAATCAGGGGTGTGGGCTTGACGAGCTGAAATTAATAAGTGCTTAAATCCTTCACAAAAGTGTCGGCAGAATTACAGAGTTAACATACTCAGCCAAAGCAGTATTGTTCTCGCTTATTCTGAATATCTTGTGAAGACTCCCTTTTTAATAGAAGTGTTATCAGCCTTCTATCTACATCTTTGCCAATAGTAATCTTGTGCGAAGGTAGATACTTTTGAAGCTCATATTAGATACTCTTGAGTCTGGCCACTGTTGGACCACTACTGCAAAGCAGGGGAGGCAATACCGTCTCTCTCACACACACACACACACGCACGCACACACACACACACACACACACATATATATATTTGATTATAATTGTCTCTGCGTTTTGCTCCTCAGATATTGTGACAGTTCCTAATTAAAGTCGATACTATCACACTACGATACATGTCCACCACGAAATACTGCTAAAGCACGATACACTGCTAAAGGGAAATAACTCCTAGTGAATATTCTGTGCGGAACGGTCGGCAACGTTTTTTTGGAGATTGCCTATGGATGCAAGCACTTGAGACAAACTTTGTTCATTCTTCGCCGTTTCTAATATTTTAGATAATCTTTCTATCTTTTTGTTGCTTCATGTCATCTCTTTGCCATCGCCGTTTCTTTAAAGGAACATGAGGGCTACAGATGTACTTGACACCACCCTATCGCCTCGTGCACAGATATTAGAAACGTTCCTCATGCTAATACGAGTACATCGCCACATTATTGCTGCTAGAAATGGAGGTGAACTGACACAGGAACTAAAGACACAGATGGTCTAGTAATTACGTGGTATTGTCTGCGGTCGCAATCAACTGTAAATTAAAAACATTTTAGTTATCTTGATCAAATTTTGCAAAGGTTACAGTCTTTGAGAAAAACATTCCATTACGTACTCAAGACGGTAAGCCAAACAGACTTTAACTGGACAACAAAATGGGATATTTTCGCGGTCAAGAGGTAGAGATAAGGAAAGGGGATATCTCAGACGTCAGCAGGAGAGATATTGAACCAGAATTTACAGACTTCAAGAGTTAGAATTAGCGACAATCAGAAAATTAGTCTCAGTAACCATGCCACGCTCTTACATTATCCAGAAACGTGGCAGGGGCAGAAAAACAGACTGACGAATATGTTACATTTATATTATCTGTTATACCTTGTCATCCTGTTTTCTGATTTATGAATGTAGCATCTTTCGGGTTGCACGCGCTAATTATATAAAGGTAAAGGTAGTCCCAAAATGCCGTAGAGGGGGTACTTCACCATACTAGGTCCAGCGTTATTATCAGGTGGGGGTGACCTGTTCACGGCCACGCTGCTTTTGCCTTCTTTAACTCAAGAGCAGAATCAGGTACCCGTTTACAGCTGGGTAGACTGGAGCGTGACGCTGCCTGGTTTCGATCCCGGAACCCGGTAACTGTGCCGAGATAGGTGTATTATATCATTAGGACAAACAATTCCATAAATTATATTCCTTCTACTGGGAATCGAACCCGGTACCTCTTGAATTCGAGGCGGACGCCATATCTCTTAACGACTCCGACCCCCAAGTTCAGGAAAATATTCTAGCGGCAATGTAGAGCTGGAGCCATGTGTGGATAGTCCGTGTGCAATGAAGATAATCCTTAAAACCCAAACCACACCAAACCTGAACTTGTCATGTGACCATTCAAATACTAAAGATACTTATTTTCCCAGCTGTCTTGTAGTCATTCTAGCTCTTCCATCGCTGTCTTTCTCTCCTTATCTTCTATTTAATCCCATGGTCATAAGGTTTTTTCACTGCTATCTAGGTATGTGGTCAATGCCTTTTGACTGCCTTCATGCTTTTAAAGGCAGTGATCTTGTAATATCGTTATCCACTGTAACTGAATCATTTGGTTCACTCTATTTTCTTTGCTAGCCCTTTATCTTCTTCATTTTCTTCGTTGTCATTTTCAATCATATTTTTTAACATATTCTTTTCATTATTTTCTCGCCTTGTAATGGGATGAACTTGTCTGTACTTGCTGAGTTACCGTGTCCATGCTTGTGAGCGAGGCATATCACTCACTGACTGGAGATAATATTACAGCCGATAAGAGTGATTACATACGGTACATGCCAACTGTTATTTTCACAAAGTGCTCCTCCGGGTCTTATGCTACTCGCTCGAGATACAAGACTGGATGTCTTCAGTTCACCCAGGGTTAGCTTACGTATTTTGTAACAGTGACGAGATAGAATATAAAAAAATCCTGAGATTCTAGCTTTCTGCATGAGAACGTAAAGAAGCAGACGGCTAGGACCATAAAACTTATACGAGTTTGCTCGATCACCAGATTAACGGCCGGCACATGGAAAGCCACAGGCAGGGGCTGCTTTTTTGTTACCCGGGCACATTGCTAACAGACTGCCACAATGACTCATCCACAGTCTCAGGTGATAAAACAGAAGCTGACCTTCTATCCACCTATATGTGTGGGATAGAAGTCTAAATAAAGACATCGCTATCAATTTTCCTGAGAAAGTATCTTGTAACAAACGTGGTACAAGAGGCAAAAGAGTCAACCACCTTCTTTTGACAAAACATTCTGACATTATTATCAACATCAACCTTTAGAAGATAAATCATGCAGACCTCTATTGGAACGATAAGCTCTACTGGGCAAGAACGAGTTCACGGACAATAATTTCAGTCTTAATTTAAAGTTCAGTCAAAAAGTGTTGTCCGGTTCAAATAATTTTTTAAAAAATAATTCGCTTAAATAATTGAGATACATTTTGAGTTGCCACTCTTGTAATGTCGAAATATCATTATTTCTAAATTAAGCAAAGTAAATCTATAATCAGAAATCATTTGCACTGACTTTATTTCCCCCACTGCTAATTGCTTTCAACTAATTTCATTCATTCATAACCCTCCACTTCCAAAGGAGCATATGCCTTCAACAAACACATGCCAAGTCCTCCTGTCACGTGCCACCATCTCAAGTTCTTTCCACGTTCTCCTTATCATTTTCATCTCTGTTTCCAGCTCTCTTCTCCATGTGCTTCTTGGTCTACCTCTGCCTCTCTTGCCCTGGGGGTTCCAGAACAAGGACTGCCTTGTAATGCTATCAACAGGTTTCCTCAGTGTGTGTCCTATCCATTGCCATCGTCATGTCCTGAGGACAGCACCAATTCACCTGTGATGAGTTTCTTCTTGTCTACCCACTTCCACTTTGTTTCACACAGTCCCAGATCCTCGATTTTATATTCCCCCATTTCTGCTGCTACTTGTGCCGCTTTCCCTTTTTCGTTTAATGTCCGAACATTCCAGGTGCCAAATCTGGAAGTTCTCCTAGAAGAAAGAAGGTTAGTCAGTAACACAGACTCCTTTCGGCTTTCTCTTTGTTGCATCATACGCCTCCCTGCGAGAGGACCTTCCCCTGTCTTGGACGGCTGTATTTTATTTTCCTTAATTGACTTTTCCATGTTTGTTGAAGTTTTTTGGGTTTAAATATTTTACAGGATGGAGCAACCAGCCCCATGCCGAACCCTCCTTAGTCACTTTCTACGACATGCATGGCAAGGAACAGTGTTACTATTCTTTGCTCCTCTTTCGGGCCCCGGTAACACACGGGTGTTCAACTACTTTTGCTGTTTGTATTTCAAACTCATGATCCAGTTTCTACTTTAAAAATAGTGTTATGTATATTGACAATATAACAGAAGTGCCTTGAATTATTAACAACTTGATGTTTTAACGTCACTATCCATCATCTGTTATCCACTATTTCTATTAATTACTAAGCTCACTTACCCAATACTGCTTTTTTCAAATAATAATGTAACTAAACGTCAAGTGGGGGCATTGTCTGAGCCAATTCGTATCAGCCCCTTCTGTCATACCTAATCCATACCTCGTTCCTGTGGACTCCTCGATATTCTAAAAAAAAGTGCCGAGGATCCAGACTGTGACGTATGCCATTCATTCTTCATTAGTTTGTGGCAGTCTCTTTCTCTAGAACCTCCTCTATAATCCTTTACCAGGAATTTCTTTCTTCTTGTACGAGCTAAACGTTATATTAAGAGGAATTTCCGGAAAGATTATCGAATTATCGCCTCCTTATCATCCCTATTATCTGTCGTCTAAATGGGGCCGTCTTTTACATGCCTGAGTCGTTATTTCCTCTCATATTTAATTATCTTATTTCTGAGCTTCAAAGGGATGCGTATTATTCTGCTGAAGAACTACATTTATTTTGCGTACTAACATACAACGCATAAGTGATTGGTATGTCTGTGTTTGTTATCACGGAGTTCTGAAGCTCTTTCATAATATCCTAGGTTAAATGAGACAACTATTGATCCGGAAAAGAAAACCAGCGACCTTAAGTTTGATCTTTGGGCCATTCATCTCTCAGTCACCTTCTGACGGCAACGACCCATTTAAAGGGTTTATATGAACACCTTTGATACAGAATACAATCTTTCTAGAAAGAAACGCGGGAAACTACGCATAACAATATAAATAACTGCTTCTTTTATGATTTATAAAGCTGTTGTAGTATTAACTCCTCGTGACAACATCAAGTTTAACATAATAACTTATATTATAAACACACATCTACAGATGATGTTCATGTAACTTTTTAGTTATAAAAGTAACTTTTAGATTTAAAACATAACTTTAAGCCGTACATAACTTGTACATCTGCGATAATGTAACGTACACTATAAACATATCGGTGTTGACAACTTGAATATTCTACTAACAAAGCTGTTAGACGAGAACTAAAAATTGCGTGTAGACAGAATTCTAAATGTAATTTTTATTCCTCACCGACCTCTGACACCTTCTCTTTATTGTGATCGATCAAGTGAACGCAATGGTGCCAGTTTCAGCCTTGAAGTGTTCTGAGATTTATAAGGGTCCCATTTCAGAAAAGGCGTCTAATCTGGATCGCATCTGAATGTCAGCTCTATGGGTCAATTGATAATGCTGCTGTTGTCCAATTTTCTTCCTCTCTTTATATCCTTTGTCTAATATCAACACTAAACACCATGGTGATCCTTTGACAATTGACTCTTACTCACCTTTTCTAGTATTTATTGTACTATCGCCACTCTATCGATCACATTTTTCATTTTCCCCCATGTTCCGTGTATGTTTATTTTTTTTTTTCTCTGCACAGTTTACCTTGTCTTTGAATTCCAAGCATGGTCAGATTCGTTTGTTTAATATAGTGACGTCTGTCAAACTATCTCTTCTTGTACTCTGACTTTCCGTATTCTGAGCGCGGTTTTATTCCTTCTGTATCTCATGTAATGACATCTTTCATGTCAAATTATCTTGTACCACGAAAAGTAATCACTGGTACACGTATTTTTAGCGTGCAAGATCTCATTTGGACCATGGCGATACATAATGGCGACATAACAGAGTACTGTATGAGCTAGCTGTTACAACAGACTTGGCATGGTTGAAGGTAAATAGAAAAATCAGGTCCAATATTCCAAATACGTATTACTAAAAGCAGGACATTCAACAAAGCTCAAAAAGAAAGAACTGAAGCTTATTCTTGACGGTGCACACGACTGAAAGTGAGAGCTGTTGGACTAAGACCATACTCCGAAACAGTAAGAAAGTCTTAGAAACTACCAAATTTCATTTCATACTGCGGTCTCCGTCATCACAGCAGATCATAATGAACGAACTGACAAGTGTCATTTGAAACCAAGTTGGATAAGTAGCATGTTTTTAAAATGGCCAAGTATAATGATCTGGTCACGGGAACTGTGACATGAGGGGCTCACAACAAGAGTCATAGCTGTAGAAGTAAGGACACGAGGGCTAATGGCTTGTCAGTATACGATTTACTGAAACAAATGATCACTTGAACAGCCCCCCCCCCCCCCCCCCCCCCAAACTTTAAGCAGAATAAGGAGCGAAAACGCCTGTCCACATTTGATTATCAGATTTCCTCTTGTTGTAATGATTATTAAAGGGCTTCCTATTACTGCCGCTGTGTATTACAAGCATGGTCTGATTCCTACCTACTTTATCTCATACAGTTGCGTCTATCGTATTATCGTTTCTTATATTATGCCTCTATGTTTTCTACGAGTGACTTGATTACTGCTTCATCGCTTCTAGTGGTGTTTCTGATCTTATCTCTTCCAGTGAAGTTTCCGAAGTTAGCTTCTCAGTGATGTTACCGATGTTATCTCTTCAGCAGTGTTCGATGTTATCTCTTCCATTTTTGATTCAGATGTTATCTCTTTCAGTGATATTACCGATTTGATCTCTTCCAGTGGTGTTTCAGATAATATCTCTTCCAGTGGTGTTTCATATGTTATCTCTTCTAGTGCTGTTTCAGATGTTATGTCTTGACGTCGCGTTATTATGTTATTTCGTGAAGTCGTTTTTCTGATGTTATCTCGTGCAGTGGTGTTTTAGATGTTATCTCTTACAGTGTTGTTTCTGATATTATCTCATAAAGTCGTGTGCTGATGATATCTCTTAGAGAGATGTTTCATATGTTATCTCTAATAGTGACATTCCTGGCGTAATCTCTTGTACTGACATTTTTGTTGCTGCCTCTGGCAGTGGTGTTTTTTCAAATTTTATCTCTTACAATGACGCCCTTTATGCTATCTAATTTTAGTGGTTTATATCGCTATCTCTTCGTGTACTGTCAGCTACTCTCTTCTGGAAGCGCAAATCGGGAGTTTTACGTTCTGTATCCGTGCTTTATTTACTGCCCATGTTTGCTTTGTAATCGATTTATGTAAATACATTTTTTTTAATTTCGTTTTGCCAGTACTCCAACTTTAGGGTGTACGGATCATTGAGCAAGTAACATGATACGACTGAACTTTTATATACATTTTCAACTTCTCTGTACTTTAGAATCGTCGAACCTCTGGAAACAGAACAATGCTGCCGCCGGGAACGAGCATGTAACCACAACTTCAGTCCTCCCCCCCCCCCCCCCCCCCCCCCCCCCCCCCCCACCCCCCCTCCCCCCCCCCCCCCCCCCCCCCAATCCCAAGGAAACCTGTATCAAAGCATTTATATGGATTTAAAGCGGTGGTTTCTTCAGCATCTGTTTTGTGCGATGATGATGTCTTGGCTAGTTAATTTGTTTTTGTTTTTTTAAAGAAAAGGGAGTAGAGCGGACTAGCATGAGATTCTTCATTAGCCTTCTTTTATCCACCGTCTCGGTTTAACCTTCTTCAACCTAATTGTTGGTTGTAAATAGGGTATTTAGTATAATTTTTTTTTTCCATTATGTGATTTATTCATAGACATGCTGTTATTTTGAGTATATGAGGTACCCAGCCTTGTAACCGGACACGGTGCAAGACATGCCAGTATGTAATCCAAACACGTACAGTGTCATTTCCTAAAGCCACGTTTACCATCACCAATGGCTGTACATGCGAGTCACGGAACATCATTTGTGCTATTATATGCAAACGTTGCAATATTACTTACATCGGCCAAACGGGCATACGACTTGCGGATAGATTCTGCAGACACCTCTACGACATTTCTTGGTTGGGATCCACACCTGTAGCCATCCACTTTAATGGCCCTGACCACCACGGTGCCACTGACATCCAGGTGACAGCTATCAGATCCTATTCCTCGGACGCCAACAGTCGGCTCCGCCTTGAACAACGCCTCATCCATCTTATGGGCAGCCTTAAACCCCATGGTTTGAACACCCGGCATTATTTTGTCTGAGTCGTCCTTCTCTATCTAGTCCTATTTGTATCATGATTGCGATCACCCTTCAAATTAAAAAAAAATTAATATTACGTTTTCTTCATCTTCTCTCTCCTTATTTATTCCTCTCCATTTTTTTAAAATAATATTACTTTTTCCTCACTCAGTTTTCCAGTCCTTGTTTTCATTATTTTTTATTTATGCTTTGAATTTAGTATCCACTTCCGGTTTCTGGTTCAGTGGCAGACATTTTATTTCCAACATGTGACACACATCAGGGAGGGTTTTCTCTTATTTTTTTTAGAGTTTTATGTTCTCTACTTAATTCTCACTTTCTTTCTCTTCAGTTTTTCGTTTGTTTGTCCCGGACGAAGGCATTGTGGCCGCAACGACAGTTTTTTTCTTGTCCTTTCTCCGAGTAAGACGTATCACTTTTAGTGTTTTTTTTTTTCATTCTGCTGTTATTTTGATGGTGCTAGCTGCTTGCATAACCTCAAATAAGTCCTCTTTTACGACTGTCTGAGGGAGGAGTAGGCATTTTGTTTATCTGTCTTCTGAGACATTCTAAGGAACTACACAACTCCCAATAGGACATTACAAAATGTTAATATTGTGTTAAACTGCAACCACTCTAAGAAACATTAAACTAAAAAAGGAGGGAAACCCGAGGCCTGTAAACAGTAAATAAATAAATAATTCACAAAGGTCACGTGTTTCAGCCACTCGCGAGAAATAAAGAAGTAGAAGACTAAACAAAAGAAAAACAACAGAAGTGATAGACTTACCGGAAATGGAACCTGTGATCTTCCGAACGACACCACCGCCTAGCTATAGGAGCGAATCGTTACTATCCTCTCTGCCAACTAGGTACTACAAAAATAGTCCTTCTTAGACAAAGGTCTGGCACGATCTCCCCACGTAACCCGGATATGCACCTAAGGTACTTCTTTATTTCCCACGAGTGCCTGAAACATACCTTTGTGTATTATTTATTCACTATTTATTTATTAATTATTTATTTAGGAAACCTTATCACATACTCGGCCAGACCATTTGCCTGTTATTGGGTTGACGTGATATTTGAATGTGGTTGTGTTCGTAACGGGAAAATGAATGTTTAAAAAGATAGTACAAATTCGCTTCCTGGGTGATCCACTAACCGTTAGTTAACGGCTGGAGCCTTTAATCATTGCGCGATTGAGCGATATTTGCGAAACTAGTAGCGAATTATATGGAACCATCAAACGGCATTTGCATTTTATTCTTAATAATATTCGTTTGTATTCGTTTTAATAGAGTTGTTGGCTGGTATCGGTTGTGTCTACGTGATTTATGTATAGATTGCTTTAGAGCATCAAAGCTGGAACAGTGCTCGTAATTTGAGAATTGATCACATATATTTATGATGCGTCTGTGGTCTGAATATATCCCATGGCGAGGGAAAGCGAGAGAAACATTAAATCCCATGAAAAGCCGGAGGTAACGCAAAAGTAGAACAATTGGAACCTATTTTTCTAACATTTAATATGTAAATAGTAAAGGCAGTGATGTTTTTCTGTTCAGAGAGCTACTTCAGTTAATTATTACATAATCACATTTGGCATCTCATTCCTACCATTCTGGTGGGCTAAGGATAAAGTATGTTTATCAAATGATTTGAAGTATTCGAGAACCTTCGTTGTGTAGGAGCGTTTTAGAGACTGCAATTTAACAATACATCTAAAAATTGATGTATAAAAACAGAGTCGTGTATGAATAGATTCGCTATAAAACGGAGCAGAAACAATAAAAGCTTTCATACAGATTCGTGTTTTTTTTTTTAAATGTGCTTTTGTATCATAATTCAAAACAGCTACTTATCTACAACAACTTGAACTCGATTACAATTAAATTTATTACGGACGAAAAAGTATACTTCTGTCGTTACCCGCACCGCGATTAAGTACGTTCTGGCCAAAGAGAAGGTTTATTTCACAATGCGAGAAGACGAAGTTATAAATTATTTGACTTTTTATATCAAGGTTAAAAAATAGTTTTTAATGCTCTTTGGTAATGGTAGTTACTAAATAAGCAATATGCACATTTTTAACAGATTAGACGTTTACTGATTTTCGTTGGTCAGATCTATGTTTCGAAAAAATGTCATCTATCCAGTTTTACTTTATTAATACTCTTTATTTATACACTACCAAGTAGAAAAAAAACGCAATTCTCATGCATTATTGCCTTGGTTTTACGGGCACAGCCATTTCTCAATACATACAATGCAGCATTAATTATATTTATATATGGGTTTCCGATTTTTTTACCTTTAAAATGTTGTCATTCCTACCTACGTTCAGGGCTTCCTACCTAGCAGGTAAGGTTCCTGGGTACCGCTCACTCTACAGTGTCCAGTACCGTCAGGTAGGAGGCACTGTATAGTTCCCTATCGTTAAGTGCGTCCTGCCTGCAACACCGGTGTCCTCGCGCCATTAAACCACTTCATATAGTGCCCCGTATATGCTATAGGCCATTTCTTGTCGGTCAGAGCAGATGACATACTCATTTACAGGACTGATTTTGACTGGTACTCACATTTACCCACAGTGAATAGAATATAATTTAAAAGAGTCATATTTCGTTTGATGTTGACAAGTTTCACATGTAATTTTCAGTGATCTTCATATTAATTGTTTCATGAAGTGTCACTTATAAAAATTTGTCCAGTTTACTTAATGCTAATATACAATACAATACAAAACAATATTAATTTGTAAAATAAAATAAATAATAGCTTTGTTAACACTTCAAAATAGATATATTTCTCACTTCATTAGACGTCAATGATGGTTACATGTGCCAGTAAAGCCAAGGCAACAATCCACGATAAATAAGTTTTTTTTTCTATTTGGTAAGGCATCTGCTGGGTATAAATAAAGAGTATTAATAAATTTTTATTGCGAATCTTATCTCAACTTGCGTACTGGTGTGAGGCTTTTATGAGTGTTAACGTGAAGCATTCACGGTAATGGGCTGTTATGATGCAACAACTCCTAGCGAGAAGTCTGCAATTCTTTCTATTATCACGTATAACCTAATTAACATGCCGAGTTTGGCAAAATCCCTCAGAGAGCTGTTACGTTTAACCGTGGCTTTGTAGGGAAGTTCAAAGAAAGAAACTAGCATTAAATGACATGAGAACTATTGAGCTTTAAAAGAAAGTTGAATGTAAAATTTAAAGTAATTTCCAACACATTTCAAATTGTGAGAACTCTATTCGTGATCAGAAGCAACTGAAACTTTCCTACATTATGTAAAAATAAACTTACTTTAAAATGAAAGTGGTTAACTCCTAAAACAGATTTCCATAATGAATTATAGATAATGATATGTACAACATGTTTTTTAATTTTTAAAATTTTAAAAATCACTGACCAGTTCAATTAAGTACACGTCAAAGCGCTTTCATTTCTTCACATCTTTATGTATCACAGTGAATGTTATCATTATAAATAAATTATTTAATGTAAAACCAGTAACGGTAGTCATGTCTCAAATTAACTCGTAAAAATGTGGGTTTTGAATACGAATACTAAGATTTAACTTCAGCCACTCATGGCATTTCGTCTCAGTATGATGCCTATTAATAATTAAATGAAGCTTATTTCATGTCTTTTCATTAACGGAGACAGTCTGTTTGTATACACATTGTGATATAACAACCAAGATCTTTCGTACATATTTTTTTTTAGTTTAACAATAATAATTAATAAAAATTCAGAGGTACAATTATATGCAATATTATTTATTTATATATTTATTGAGCGTCCGATTGAAAGAGTGGTTAGAGCGATGGTCTCTTGCGGCATAGGTGCCGGGTTCAATTCACGGTATTGACACGCTCCGGTCTGTAAGGGAAGGAAAAGGCAGCGAGGAAGGGAACTGGTCACCTCACCTCTCGATGCTGGACCTAGTATAGTGAAGTCTCTAACACTTCCCTCTACTACGGCACTTTCTGCTATGGGGCTACCTTTACCTTATATTTATTATTCACTGCCCAAATTATAATTCCACTACATTCACCATACCGAAACCTGTTTGGAATGAACATTGAAATAATAATTTCCCACCATATATTTTTAGACGAAATTAGAAAAAGCTCATAAAATTTGTTTACACACTATAAATGAATACAATATAAAGCAAACATAAAAGCATCTTTACTCTTTATCTCTCCAGTCTGTTGCCTTATAAAGGAAGGAACGGTGATAATATCTGCTTAATGGATTATAATAACTACAACGCAGTGCGATATACCTATTTATTTTTTTCAGGCAAGAATTACTGTACAGTGCTTCGTGCCTGCGTAAAGCGCCTGTTACCTAGGCAGGAATCACTTGTCCAGTGCTCCCTGCATGAGGGTAGCATGCACTGTACATTGTGTGTTGCCGATTCAGTGCTTCTTGCCTCCTACACCGGCTCCAAGGTCAATCCCAACAAAGCCTGGGTGCTGTGGTGCTCCTTGAATAACTCCATATTGAAAGCAGATCTTCCAGATATTACTCTCAGTGGGCAGAAAATTGAAAGGCAAGACAAGCTGAAATATCTTGAAATAACACTCGAATGCGGGTTATCACACAAGTACCATGTTGATCTAGTCATACGGAAGTGCAACAGAGATCTGGCATCCCTAAAAACAATGGCCGCAGCCCATCTAGAACAAAGACTACTGTTTCTCCTGGATCATTAGGTAGTCATGTCAGTCATCGAGTATGGTCTGGGAATACTCACGCTGTCAATATCACAATGTGAACGATTGCAACGCATTAAAACATGGAAACATAGCTGACATTAAGGGAGCGAGAATAAAGCGGGGCATGTCATGGATGGCATAGGCAGAGGCAACGATTAAGCAAGTGACTACAGCTGAAAATATATTCAAAGGGGAAGAGTGGAGTAAGTCAGATGAGAACTGGACTAATTACCAACAAGTCATCATCAGCTTTGGTAGCGAGTGCAGATGTTGGGTCCATGGGAGGGCAGAGCTGGAAATTGATCAACTGATAAATGGAATGGTGCTGGGAATGATGATGCCATTGTGTACACTAATGGGTCTGTAATCCGTGGTGAGAAATCATGGCGAGGCTTCTCTGCTAGAGTAAAGGGCAGAATCGTCGCTGAACATAGCGGGGCTTACACGATAACAACCTCCAGCATGACAATGGAGATAAAGGCAGCTACTGCGGCCCTAAGGTGGCTGTCTGAAACTTCATTAACAAGGGCAGTTATTGTATCAGAATCCATGCTTCGGAAGGTCCAAAGTAGATGGTTCCGAAATGAATGGAAACGCTCCATAGAAGCTGTCGAATATTTTTAGATAGGTATAGAGATTTATTTGGTCCAGTCTGAGTAGAGCAGTAGGTGGGGTATATGAGAAAGAAAGGTGTTAGAATAGATTCCACGAGTGAAATACATTAAGGTGAAGATACGTCTCTGGAATGAGTGGTTTCTCTAGTCCAGCCTATCTATACGACTATCTTTAGAAGAATACGATCTGTCACACTTCCCTAAAATGTTAATTAAAGTTATATACACACACACACACACACACACACCCACCCCCACCCCCACCCACACACACACACACACACACACACACACACACACACACACACAGTTATGTGAAAACAAGACACACAAAACGTGAAAAAAACTATGGTAAATGGATATCGGTCTGACCAACACGCTAAATTAAGTTTTTGTTTAGTTTATTATCACTTAAACTTTACAACATCAAACATCTACAAATTACTATATTCATGCTTACAGACATAGGAAAATAACCCCATAAGTGCCCTCCCCTCTGTTGAGAAAAGGTCCCACAAGAAGTTAATAACCCAAAAGGTCAAAGATTAACACTAGGGTATAGAATAGACAGTATAGTAAAGAACAAAGTTTCTACTTAAGCTATCCAGGAAAAAAAAAAACTCAGGTTAGCGAACTAAAAAAAAAAAAAGAAGTGGGTACAATGAATGTAACAATAAGAAAATATTTTTTCTCTCCCTCTGTCTTTCACTCTGTGTTGAGTGCGTATCATGGGGCATAGCGATTATGTTAAAGTGGAGTTAGAGAGAGATCGCTTTGCACCATGTTGTACACTCACCAAACACAAAATAAATGCGATCATTAACTATGACTACGAAGTAGCGTAAAATGACGTAGAATACATAGTTACAGGATTCCACAGTGTCGGCTGGTGTGGCAAGGTCCACTTATGGCAGTGTATTTGATTCTACTTTAAAAGTGTTCATATTGGATGTAGATTTCAAGCAGAAATCTAGTGTAATTCTAATTCAATTGAGGATAAACCCATCTCGTCAAGGTAGTATGAGATTTCGGGTAAGATTTAGGCGAGTATAGCCAAAGAGACATATTCAAACTTATCAAGGTTATCGCAACCGTCATGGAAGGGTATGAGTACCCGAATAAAATATATAATTGCCGACTAAAAGAAGATGTGCAGGAAGAAACCGAATTGAAACATTATTGAGATAAAAGGATATCTAAATATATCAAGTGGAATTCCCAAGAATAGAATATATGAAGGAAATAATAATTATGCTATGGAAGCACTCAAAAGAAGATAAGTCTTGATAGCCCAGAGAATTGTTAAGAAGCATATACTTATGCAAAAGTAATCTATGAAATGAAGAATCGATGATTTAAATGAACAATGTCAAATTGTATTAAGAGCAATGTGTCGCTCACATAAGTTCCTGTGTTAAATAAAGTGAAAGTCATAAACACAGAAGTTTTCGAGAAATGATTTCCAGTTGGAAGCATGAGTTTATAGAGATATAACAAATTAATAATTGAGAACAGTTAGTCAGATGAAAAGACTTAGACCACAAAGAACAGTGCGATTACGAATAGAAAGATTGTGGCCAGAATTTTGGTGACTATATATCAGAACATTAAGACAATATCCCTAGACATCATTCCACATACTAGAGCTAGAAGGAAAAGTTCCTTAACAGATAATAATAGTATAATAATAGCCCCTTCAGTCATAACTGACTATGGGAATGCGCCCCTGAGGTGACAGCCCTCAACTGCTTATTTTCCTGGTGCTCCTTTCGACGTTTTCTCCTCACCTCTGCTTCTTGTGTGAGCCTCTCTTCGCCCAATCTGAGGTGGTGCCGTAAATAGCATCGCCACTTAGTGCGATCGGCAGCTTCATCCTCCCATTTTGCTGGATCCATGTCCAGTGCCCTCATATCTCTCTTGCACACATCTTTGAACCTCAGCTGTGGTCGCCCAACTGTTCTCTTGCCATCTGCTAATTGTCCGTAGAAGATATCTTTTGGGATGCGACCATCTTCCATGCGGCGAACATGGCCAAGCCAGCGAAGTCTGCGCTGTCTAAGCAGCGTATACATACTTCGAAGGCCAGCACGTGACAACACCTCGACATTTGTCACTTTATCTTTCCACGAGATGCCGAGGATGCGGCGTAGACACCGCAAATGGAAGGTATTGAGCCTTCTTTCTTGCTTAGCATAGGTCGTCCAGGTCTCGCTGCCATATAGGAGTATGCTGGTGACGCAGGCATTATATACCGCAGCTTTGGTCTTCATTGTGAGTTTAGAGTTTCCCCAAACACGCGATGTGAGGCGGGCAAAGGTAGCTGCAGCTTTGCCAATGCGGCTGTCGATTTCTGTATCCAGTGAGAGTTTGTCATTGATGGTAGACCCTAGGTATGTGAAGTGGTGCACCACTGCCAATTCATAGTTATCGATAGTGATAACTGGTGCAGCACCCACATCCTGACTCAGCACATTCGTTTTCTTTAGACTTATTGTGAGGCCAAAGTCCTCTCATGCTTTAGTGAAGCGATTCATCAAGCTCTGAAGCTCCTGTTGGCTTTGAGTGACGATTGCAGCATCATCAGCGAACAACAAGTCTCTTATAGTGACCCTTCTGATTTTTGTTTTTGCCTTCAGCCTTGAAAGATTAAACAGACGGCCATCTGACCTAGTGTGAAGGCATATTCCTTCAGTTGCATCTCTGAATGCATGTTTCAAGAGTAAGGCAAAGAAGATTCCGAAGAGGGTCGGAGCCAGAACACAGCCTTGTTTAACGCCACTTCGTATATCAAAGGGCTGTGACGTGCTTCCAGCATATTGGACTGTTCCCTTCATGTCGTCATGGAATGACTTTATCATTTCCAGCATTTTAGAAGGGCAGCCTATATTCAGGAGGATTTTAAATAGTCCATCCCTACTAACCAGGTCGAATGCTTTTGTGAGGTCTATAAAGGCGATATATAATGGTCTTTTCTGCTCTCTTGATTTTTCCTGAAGCTGGCGGAGAGAGAAGATCATGTCTGTTGTTGATCTGCCAGCTCGGAATCCACACTGTGCCTCTGGATATATGCGTTCAGCTAACTTGTGTAGTCGCATTAAGATGACTTTGGCAAAAACCTTACCAACAATACTAAGAAGAGAGATGCCTCTGTAGTTATTGCAATCACTTCTGTCTCCTTTATTTTTATACAGTGTTACAATCTTGGCATCTCGCATGTCTTGAGGAATAGTTGTCTCTTCCCAGCACTGGCACAGCATCCTATGCAGGGGATGTAATAGCGTGCTCTTACAGCATTTGATTAAATCAGGAGGAATCCCATCACTGCCTGGTGCTTTGCCAGAGGCCAAGCTATCAATGGCCTTACTGAGTTCCTCTAATGTTGGTTCGGCATCCAGCTCCTCCATAGTTGGCAGACTATTGACAGCATCAAGGGCTGCAGGCGTAACGGTATTGTCTCTAGCGTAAAGCTCAGAGTAGTGCTCAACCCACCTCTCCATCTGCTTACCCTTATCGGTAAGCTTCTCTCCGCTGATGGTTTTTAGCGGTGCCGTGTTACTTTTATGGGGGCCAAGTGCTTTCTTTATACCGTCATACATTTGTCTAATGTTGCCTGTTTGCGCTGCGATCTGGATGCTCTCACTGAGCTGGAGCCAATAGTCATTTGCACAGCGTCGAGCAGTTTGTTGAACTTTGCTTCTCGTAGCCCTCAGGATCTGTAGGGTTCTGGCACTCGGTGAACGTTTGTATTCATTCATAGCACTGCGCTTAGCTTCAATAACAGGTGCCATCACATCTGATGAAGCGTCAAACCAGTCATTTGACTTTGCTGTTTTCTTACCAAAGGTGGCAAGTGCAGTACTTTGAATGGTGTTCCGTAGATGCTCCCAGTTCTCTGTAATAGTATCACCATGCTGAGGGCTACTGAGCACTTTCTTGAAGGTCGCAGTGAATTGAGCGATCATGAAAGGGTCTGACATCTTGCTGGTATCAATGCGTGGTTTCCCTTCATGTCTGACACGATAGAGTTTTCTTGGTTGTGCTCTGATTTTGCAGCAAACCAAGGAGTGATCTGTGTCACAGTCTGCACTATGATACGAGCGCGTGGAGAGAACAGACCTCAGGAGTGGCCTTCTGACGAGAATCAGGTCAAGTTGGTGCCAGTGCTTGGATCGTGGGTGTCTCCATGACACCTTATGCTGGGGTTTTGTCTCAAAGTAGGTGTTGGTCACGCAGAGGTCATGGTGGACGCACAACTCTATGAGCCGTTGTCCATTTTCATTCATCTTGCCAATACCAAACCTGCCCAGACATGAAGGCCATGAAACATTATCGGCACCCACTCTAGCGTTAAAGTCACCAAGGAGAACAAGCTGTTCTTGCCTAGGTATGCTTTTGATTACTGCTGCTAGATTCTCGTAGTACTCATCTTTAGCTTCTGAGGCAGAGTACAGAGTAGGAGCATACACACTGACAAGGGAGATGGGACCTGTGCTAGTTTGCAGGCGGAGCGTTAACAGGCGTTCTGATCCATTCTCGCCTGGTTCAACCATGTTAGTTAGCGTTTTTTTGACCGCAAAACCTACTCCGTGTTCTCTAGCTTTATTAAGATCTTTCCCTTGCCAATAAAATGTGTAGTCCTTCTCGCTCACCGTTCCAGAGCTCGCCAGGCGCGTTTCCTGAAGTGCAGCTATATCCACCTGAAGTCGTTTAAGCTCATCATTAATTATGGCTGTCTTCCTTACATCGTTTACATCCTGTAGGTTTTCGGATAGTCCAGTCAACATAGTCCGGACGTTCCAGCATCCCAATCTGAGAGTTTGCTTATTTCTATTTTTTCGATAATTGCTTGGTGCAAAATTTTCTGTCCGCAGTTCGGGTTTGACCCTAATCCCCATGCACCCAATGGGGAAAGCAGACAGTGGCGGGACAACACCTTATTGACTGGGGGCTGCCCAGTTTGAAGCGGGCGGTAGTTGTCCAGTGAGATCCTAGAACCTCTCCCACTGTCGGAAGTAGCCCCTGGCGCCATGCCCTACGCCAATTGGGCAAAATGCTTATAACCGGTAACTGCTACTTCCCGTTTTTTGCCGACACCTATAGGGTGAAGCTGGAGTGTCCTCTCCAGGGCGCGAGCTTGGGCACAGTTATATGGAGATAAAGCTGTTGCCCATGCAGCATGTTCCCCCTCTCCACGCAGCCGGTAGATCCAAAGGAACGGCAGTAGCCGATACAGTTTGGTACCAGCCATGTCGCAGGAGTTGCCAGAATAATGTCGAATCAACATTAGACTGCCTTAGGGACTCCGACTCCGGATTTATCCTCAGGGTTTACTCCCGAAGCCAATTCCACAAACGGATATTCCCGCAAGGCAACGGTGGTTTGAATTCAGAGTTCCTTCTCTTAGATAAGCTACCAACCAAGGATCACGAGCCCTATCTGCCTTAACAGATAGGACCCGAGAAAATGCATGGGGGCTCGTCCGATAGTCACCACTACAAATATATGCTACAATAGTCAAGCTTTTCAATAAAGAAGCAACTCCAATATACAAGGTATTGAAAATATTTTATTAAGAACAGTTATTGCTTCAAGAAGGTCAAGGTCAAGGTGCAACCTTATAATTGCAAGAAGGGATCAAGGTTTGGAGCAACCTAAATAAGGCAGGAATATCTCCAGAAACAATTGTCATCAGCAAGAAAAGAGTCGTGAACGGAAAAGTTGGTACTATATTTCGTTGACCAGTAAATGGTTAATCGGCAACAAGAAACAGTGACGTCATATGCAAATGTTCCCAACGGCCAAAAGTTAAACAAGCTGCAAAGAGGAAACTCAGAATCTCACTCAAAATAATTCAAGATCAACAGTCATCAATCAACTCGTTGAATAAATCTACAAAGCATCGGAGATTACAATACCAGCTTCACTAGAGAAGTGTACTTGCCAGGAGCTGGGTGAAATCGTCCCTTCGTAAAATCAAAAAGGCGAAAGCCAGGACCCATTTTACCACTGCAGATAAGTTCATGTTCAATGTCGAGACGTATTGTCTGATCATCTGAACACCCAAACGTCACTCTTTTCTTGCTAATCACAATCTTTTCTCATTATATTATACGTTTATCATCCTTATATGTATTGCGGGATTGGATGGTAGGGCTTAATATTTCTATAGCTTCTTCGGAAGATGCAGAAATCTTAACGATTCTGTAGGGTCTTATTGAATGCATTGTCAAAGAGTCCAGTGAGTTTGTCGTAAATTTATTTTGAGAGAAAGAGTCTTAGAAAATAGTAGTCCGGTTTAGAGTGTAGAATGATGGTGAAAAGCTCAGTGATAGAAATGTAGAGAGTAAATAGTTGCTTCACAGAGTGCTGGAGGAGAGTAAAGACAGACTTATTTACGACAAATCGTTTCTCTCAATCTACTCTTCAGGCTCATACTGGTCAAACAATTATTTGCCAGTTTCCAGACTCACACCTGCTCTCACACCGATTTGGTGCTTCAAACACACAGACGACGTGGATACAACTATCTTAAACAAATAGGGGACATTTTATGGGCTTTGGGTAGTTCAACACCGTAATGATTAAGTTTATGTTGTTTATTAAAGTTAAAAAGACAATCCCTACAATAATCATTTGTTTACAACAAGAATTATCAAAATTACAGAAAAATGCAAATAACAAGGTAGGGAGGGGGTGAAGAAGATTGGTATCGACTAAGCCCGTCCCGCTTATTAGACAAAGATAAACCCAGTCCAAAGATAGATAGTTATCAGGAACATAGGTAAGTTAACCTAACAGTGAAGTTAATTACTCTGAAAGAGGTGTTTCAAAATTAGGTATAGGTGGTAGAAAAAAATCCTGTTCTTCCCAATTGTTCTTCCCTTTACTAAGCAAAAGAAAAGGAGGGGGGTTTAAAACAGAGTTTATCAAAAAACTATCCCACTTTAAAGGAACAATGCCGGGGATACAGAAAATGTATTACCCGGTAAGCAAGTTAACAAATGGGTTACAAAAGAAGATTAAATTTCCTGTCATTCATACACGCGCTAGTAAAGGCCTTCACTCATCTTGCTCTCACTTACCGATTGTGAAAAAATCTGGCACTCCATAGAATAACACAACAGCAGTTACACCTCAAACTAAATGTATGAGTGTTTGTTCAAGTTCCAGCCCCAGATTAGCGGGTAGGCGGTCAGCACATAAAAGGATCCCGTAATCGCTGAAAAAAGAATCTGTAATTGTGTCTCTTTTCTTAATAACAGTTTCTATGGGAGGGCACGGGGTGAGGATGGTGTGGTCTATTTGACTATGCCGCTGATAATAAAATTCTTACGCGTGCTGGTACACTTTATCCGTGAGGTATGGTTTAAGTCCAGTGAGAAAACTAGTCATATCACTGTTCGGTAAATATGTATTCTCTCTCTGTGTCAGTAAACTAACAAAAGCTCGGGCCAGTGTTCTTCTTCCCGTTACGACTTAATTGGCTTGATGGTGGGTTAAATTTGTCTTTGGGTGTGCTTTCTTTGCTATAAGTTAGATAGTGGAATTCCAAACATAGAATCGCCTCAAAGATTAAAAATTTACACAGTCTCAACAAGTTCTGAGTCAGGGGAACTCTACACACTGTTTATGCTTTGCTTTGCTTAGATTGATTTGCTTTATTGCTTTCTTAATGCTGGGATCGCACAGGTTACGATCACTCTGTATGAAAGAAAAAAAGACATGTAATATACCGAAAAACAAATAACCTTCTAAAGCGCGATAAATTTCCCGTTAAGACTATTTTATATACGCTCGCGTATTTAATTATGTATTCAATAAAACACTGCGCGAGTTCTAATGGTTAAAACACACACTTATAAATATATGACTTAACTAAATTTATTAATTATAAATTCCTTCGCGACTTTAAAAGTTAATTTAAGCATTTAACATCTATTAACTTTTGGAAATAACATAGCAAGTGTATCATTACATTTACAACTGGAACTATTGAGACGGTTTAATTTAATAGATTTAAATTAACACAAAATCCAGCGAAATAGAATGAATGAACTAGACCACTGATCACTTTACACAATATATATTACCGCTTTGCACAGAATAGAATTCACTGCAAATATGTATAAAAATCCATGGGATAATCTAGCAAGATTTCAAATATAGCTAGTGCTTCTGTTAAGTTCTGGCCAGCGAGTGATAAAGTGTATTTCTACGTGGTCTGTATATATCTAGAATGAAATGAAAAGATGAGTGGGACATGAGAAACTTGACAGCTTTTTAGATCTCAGAAGACTTTTGGGGATCTGACCGCCAGACCAAAGAGAGAAGCCACCCCTGGCCTCTCGTATCTTCGCTCGCTGCTTGCGTCGGCTTTCCCCGTTCACTCCCACTGCGATCGGTTCCGTGTTTAACACCGAGATGCGAAATCGTTTCAGGGACCACTACTGTCTTTGATAGCATGCCGCCCGTCCTTCCTGAGATCTCCCCCAGTGTCTTTCTTCTGACCGCTCTGGTCCATCTTGGGCGGAGATGAGAAATACCTGCGAGAAACTAGCTTCTCTGCTCGGGGATCGTCTCAGTGTCTTTAGATCTCATGCCGCATACTAAATGAGTCCCGGTGGAATCGGTTCGCTCTGGCGAAACCAAAAAGTTACAACCAATGTTCAGGGGTTCTAATGTTATGAAAAGCTAAAAGTCCCTTTAATCATCCATCAAATCAGGGAAAATTCACTTGTCGAACTAGACGTACGTCACAATCGTCCCCACTTTTAGACATGAAACCATTTTTCATGTTTCATTTTTTTGACAATGGAGGTGACCTGATTGGTGATTTTAAGATGAGTGGTATCTTCAGTTTGCTCTTCTTCCTCTGTAGACCAGTTTCTACTCAGGAAATCAGCCCCGACATTCTGTCTTCCCGGAATATATTCCACTTTGAATGAATAAACAGATAACAATAAGGCCCATCGCATGATCCTAGCGTTGAATTCCTTATTGGCACAAAGAAATGCTAACGGAACGTGGTCTGTTTGCACTGTGAAAGATGTACCATAGAGAAACTCATGATGGCGTCTGATACCGTCAATCAGAGCGAGGCATTCTCTTTCGACTATGCTGTAGTTCCGTTCAGCTTTATTTAATTTCCGACTGCCATAGGCAACTGGAAATAGCATGTTTGGGTCACTGTCATCGGCTTGAAGCAGTGTTGACCCGATGCTCTGACCTGACGCGTCGACCCGTAATACAAAAGGTTTCTTGAGGTCAGGAAACCTCAAAATGGGGTATGCAGACAACTGTCCTTTCAAAGTGCTGTATGCGTGTTCGCACTTTTGATCCCACATGACCTTATCCGGACGCCCTTTCTTAGTGAGGTCAGTCAGAGGTGCTGTCAGTCCGTTGAAGTTCTGGATGTATTTCTGATAATATGCACATAGTGATATGAAGGAACGTACGTCTTTCTTCGTTCGGGGTCTTTTTGCTGCCACTATTTTCTCCACGTTCTTCTTAATAGGCCAACTGCATCCGTCAGAAATAGTATGCCCCAGGAAGTCTAACTGTTCAAACCCGATGAGACATTTGCTAGGTCTGGCTGTGAGACCAGTTTCCTGTAGTCTCCTGAGGAGCATAGCAACCGTAGCAATATGTTCTTCGTAGGTTTCCGATGCAATTAATAAGTCATCCATGAAATTATGGATATGGGGACTTTGCAAAGGTTCTAGAAGCTTCCTCATCATCCTGGTGAACACTCCTGGTGCGTTATGCAAACCGAATGGCATCACATTAAATGTGTAATGTCCTTCACTAGTGCTGAAAGCTAACAAGGGTTTAATCTCCTCCTTGACTGGTATTTGATAGTAACCTTTACTGAGGTCAATCTTGGAGAAAATCTTTGCCTTGCTAAGCTTGGTGAACAACTCAGAAACAGTTTGGAGAGGTTCGGGCTGGAATTCCGTAACAGCGTTTAGCAGCCGGTAATCTATACACAGCCGAACTTCCTTATTGGGCTTCTGCAACAGCACTACGCTCGAACTGTAAGGAGATGTAGACTCACTGATAACTCCTGCCTCACGCAGCTTGTCTATTTCTCCGCGAAGTGCATCAGCTTTAGCGAACGGGATGGGGTAAACTCTGGTTCGAACAGGGGTCTCATTTGTTAATTTCATCTCAAATTCGATGAGATTTGTTCGACCAGGTACATCCGTTAAGACTGCACAGTACTGTTTTAGTAGAGCCCTGGTTTCTGTTTGTTGTTCTGGTGAGAGATTGTCGCCAACTTGACATCTTTAAAGGATTCTGTGGGTTGCAATGGATACTCCATGCAACCATCATCATCTTCCTCGTCTTCCGTTGCTATGGCGACAGCCAGGAGGTGCTCGGAGGATGGCACCGGTCTTTCCAAATATTTCTTAAGCAGATTTATGTGGAAGACCTTCTCCTTTCCTTTGATGGAGATCTTGTAATTGGTACGTGAGATCTTTTTAAGGACGGTAAAAGGCCCTTGCCATCCGATGCGAAGTTTATTGCTTCCGGTTGGAAGTAGCAACAAAACTTTCTCCCCTGGTTGTAGTTCTCTCTCTTTTGCAGCTTTGTTGTATCTTTTAGCATGTTTAGCGCGGGCTTTCGTAAGGTTGGTTGTAGCTAGATCCCATCCTAGCTTTAGCCTTTCCTTGAGCTCAGATACATACTTGCTTGCAGAGACGACTGTCTCGTCAGCCTTTTGGTCTGTCAGGGACCGAAGTAAGGCTTCTAGTGGCCCCTTAATAGGTCTGCCAAATAAAAGTGTAGCTGGCGCGAATCCCGTAGACGCTTGGGGAACCTCTCGGTAGGCGAATAAGGCAGCCGATATATATAGGTCCCAGTCTTCCGGTTTCTCCTGACCCAGCTTACGTAACATGGTGGTGAGGGTGCCGTTAAAACGTTCCACGAGCCCATTTCCGGCCGGATGGTAGGGACTTGTGTGGATATGTTTGGCCCTCAAGATATAAAGATCTCCTCCATTAACAGGCTACGGAATTGGGATCCATTGTCCGTCAAAACGTGTTGAGGGAATCCCAACCTTGTAAAGATTTGCACGAGGGCTTCTGCGACATGCTTGGAATTTATGCATGGTAGCGGTACAGCTTCGGCCCACATAGTGCAAGTGTCGACTAAGGTAAGGATGAACCTGTTCCTTCTTTTGGTCCTTTCCAGGGGTCCAATGATGTCGACAGCAACCCGTTCAAATGGAGTACCCACTATTGGCATTTGCCCCATAGGTACTGGGGGTGTCAAGTGCTTTGGTGCTACCCGTTGGCACTGGGCGCAGGATTTCACATACCTGGTAATGTCAGAGTTCATTCCTGGCCACCAATAGTGGTTTTTTTTCGCTGAATAGTGGCATTTTGTCCCATATGTCCGCTAAAGGGAAGAGAGTGTCCCATTTCTAAGATCTGGCTTCGGTACTGCGTCGGTACTAGGAGCTGGTTATTCCCCGTGTCCGGGTTACCCGTTCTACGATACAATACGCCGTCCTTAGAAAAGATGTCTCCGTTGTGTCTGGGGTCCTTAGCCATGGGCAGTTTTCTAAAGCAGGGCTCCAGAGTAGGGTCCTTTTGTTGCGCCTCCTTCCGTTCATTCGGCAACAAATTTGGCGCAGGCTCCCTCTCCTTCTTGGCTTGCCCTCTTGTAGTTACCGCTGCCACAATCGGCTCCTTTGGTCTCCCAATAAACACATATCTACGTCCCAGGATAACTGGGTAGATAGGATCATCCATAATGGCCGCTTTAATAACCCCTCTGACAAAGTCAGAGTGTATTTCTACCAGTGCGATAGGAAGCGTCCTGGGTGCATCACTCCTGAAAACTCCACTAAGTTTGACGGTTTCCTCTGTCTCCTGACCGGGTTTGACTAGGTGCCTAGCGACAATACAACTAAAGCTTAGTCCAGTGTCAAAGAGACAAGTAGTTGAGGTACCATTCAAAATTACAGTTCCTCGAGTTGAGGGTCGGTCCCCCTCAGGTTGAGAATCACTGACATTGACTCTACCTTTCGAGGCTGTATGCAAACATTTGACGCGGTTTTGACCGTTTTGTTTGCCCTGATCAGACGTTCATGGTGTAGGGGTCTTCCCTTTTCCTTGACCTTGGTGGCCGCGCTGCCACGTAGGCTTGGTGGGTTGATCAGAATTGTTGTTAGGGGGTATCAGGTTTTGTAGAATTTCGATTTTTCCTGGGGAGGTCTCTGGGTATTATTTTCTCGTTGGTTATAATTCTGAGAGGAATTAGAGGAATAGGATGACTGCTCTAGATTTTGTTTACGAGATAGCTCATCTGTGGGTTTACGTTTAGTGCTGGGAAGTTCGGCCATTGCATTGGTATAGCGTTCTGCCTTATTGAGTATGTCCTCAAGCCTGACTGCGCCCTGTTCAGCCAAAAATCTACGGGTTTCGTTTGACAAAGTTGACTTTATCTATTCCACCAGAACAAGTTCAAGTAGTCCCTCATATGTAAGAGGTAGGTCAGATAATTCAATGCACTTTGTCAAATAGCCCGTGAGACGTGAAGAGAACTGTGGGAATGTTTCCGTGCTCTCTTTCCGGCTGTTTCTGAACATTTGCAGAAATTTTCGGGCGGTCATCTCAAACCGCTCTAGCAAGGCCTTTTTCAGCATGTCGTAATCATGTTGGTTGGTTCCCAGCTTTGTATATACGTCATAAGCAGTACTTTTTAATGACGTTGAGAGTTTAATTGCCCAGCGGGTACTCTCTAACCCATACAGATTTGCGAGCCTCTCGAATTTTTCTAGATAGCTGTCAATTTTCTCATTGGGACTAGGAAAAGACTCTAAAGCAAAATACATCGCAGTTAATTGGGCAGATTGAGTGCTGGAGAGGTCCATTGACTGAGACTGGGGCGAAGACTGCTCTCCGTTATTCGAAGTAGAGGCGCCCCGACTCTCTAAAGCCTTAAGCGCCAGTTCATGCTGTCTTTCCCTGTCTCTCTCTCTCTCTCCCTGCGAGCTTCCATCTCTGCCTCAATTTTCTTCTGCTCCAATTGACGATCGTCCGCTTCTTTCTTCCTAGCTTCTGCCCTCTCTTCTGCTTCCTTCTTCTCTGCTCTATCCCGTGCTTCCTTCCTCTCTGCCCTCTCTTGCTCCGCGTCATATCTTTCAAGTTCTTTGCTGACAAACAGGTTCACGGTTTCTCCTTCTAACCCTGAGTCCATCGCATCCTGTCTCAAAATGGATCTTATCCTAATTCTCTCTGCCATACCAAAGAACTGGATGCTTCTAAGACTAGAGAATAGTAAGATGGAAGAAGAAGGGGAAAAACTCAAACTCGCTAAGAGAAAAAAAACACAAAGTATAAATTTACTTGTGTTACCTCCTATTTGCAATGTGCAAATTTATCGCTGCTATTATTGTCACTTAAGACTCTTAACGCAAGCGACTATGCCACTAAAATGGTAAGTTACACTAGAAAAGAATCTACTCTTACTAACGGTAGAGAAAAAGTTATATTAAAATAATTTAAAAGGAAAAAAAAAATTTCCCTAAAATTTTAATTCTCCGTCACAAAACTCGCCCCTGAAGTCAATTATTGAGATGAGACGTTGTTAACTTAATTAAAAAATCAGAACAATCCGTCTTTAGCTAAGCTCAACTCTTTTTAACTTCAAAAACCTTTAGTGACTGTAAAACCAATAACGCAATCCCAGCAAATCTTATAAAGGAAAAATTTAATTATCTCCGCCAGATGATAATTTAGCTAACCAAATTTATGATTATCCGTACTTTCTACTGCTGTGGAAAGAAAACAACCAGTAAATATGTTGTGTGGACGACCCAAATACTAAAAGGCGTTGTCTATGGGTGTAATTAATTATTTATTTATTTCCCTAAATCACAAAGACAGATCAGTCACACTCTATCTAGTTAGACCCAGACTTAGATCAGACTCAAAATATTTTTATCCCGGCTATGCGATTGCCTCAGATGTAGCTCAAGATCCAGGACCAGCCCACAAATATTGTGTGCATCAAATGTAGCTAAAAAATATCCGGACGAGCCCGCAAATATTGTCGTAAATTTATTTTGAGAGAAAGAGTCTTAGAAAATAGTAGTCCGGTTTAGAGTGTAGAATGATGGTGAAAAGCTCAGTGATAGAAATGTAGAAAGTAAATAGTTTCTTCACAGAGTGCTGGAGGAGAGTAAAGACAGACTTATTTACGACAAATCGTTTCTCTCAATCTACTCTTCAGGCTCATACTGGTCAAACAATTATTTGCCAGTTTCCAGACTCACACCTGCTCTCACACCGATTTGGTACTTCAAACACACAGACGACGTGGATACAACTATCTTAAACAAATAGGGGAAATTTTATGGGCTTTGGGTAGTCCAACACCGTTGTGGTGAAATTACAGTGATGCAACGTTAAAATTCCTCCATTTATAAAGATAATAGGTAAAATAACATGTAATGATAAAAATATAGGTAAGATACGATGATACATTCTCGCCCACGCCAGCGTTTTCTAGGGGCATTGAAAACTAACTAGTCATAACATGCAGACTAAACGGACTATCCTTTTAGACGGGGTGGAAACGAAGATAAAAGAAAAAATTGCGACGGTCTGAACACGTGTTTGAATCTAAAGTCTAGAAGACGCAATTTAATGTAAGGAAATGGACAAAAAAACAACCTTAGCTCTTGTTAGAAACAGACGTATCTTGGACGATTCTACGGTAATTAGTCGTTTTAGTTTGAATATAGCGGCAAACGCCGTGAACTAGGGCACAAAAACAAATTTCAAAACGAACCTTGAAAAAAGTAGGTTTTTTCTTAATAATAAGTTTAGGAGAATAAAAACTAGCTAGTTTGATAGCCCATCTTTCCCTGATAAATAATATACTTTTAATTACACAGACGGACAGATAACACGGAAGATATTGACGAAATACTGTATTGTTCAATACAGACTAGCCGACAGTTATTTGTGCACACTTCTCACAAAATTCACTTTTGACGCGACCTTGGGCCTAACGTAGTAAACCAAACTGCATGTAGACAAGGGGCAAAAAATGGAGGGTTGAAGCTAAAAATAACTTTGTCTCGAAATCGTATAAGTAAGTGGGGGGAAATTTGTGTAGTTTTTTTGTAGTTTCGTCTAAAATCAAGTGTAATTTTGGGAAAAACCAAGTTGGGACGGACAGACCGACATAAAAATATTACACACTAGACAGAGACTGGACCTAAATTTGACATTTGTAGTTTAAATATTTGAACGTAGTGGGGAAGTCCGCTGATTGGACAGAAGCTTTCATATTGTAGAAAAAACAGTAGAGGCAATTGCCATTTTGTAGAAGACTGTCCAGATGCACAGTTCGTTAATGCTAGAAGAGTGATTTCCAGGAGATATTATATATTATCAGTGGGACACCATAATCTAGCCAGCAGCTCTGCTGAGTTTTGCTAGTATAACGTAACTGTGTTTTCAATTTTGAATTGTGGTAAGGAGAAAAATTCATTAACCCTTTTATTTAACATTTAATATTTTGAGTGATTGATACTGCCATGTCATGAAAAATGATTACGACAAGTGAGTGCTTATGCTAGGTCCCCAGCGACAGCCGAGGGCCTAGAGTCAAACAAATAATATAGGAAAACATATCCAAGACTATAGAAGACAGATCTATATTTGAGATCAGTGGGAACATATCACCCACCTTATTGGATGGAAAAGGAGACTTATGAACATATTTAGGATGCAATGCAGTCATGGGAAACTGGTGCTATTTGATACCGCCTGGGTGAGATGTGCTTAGTCGGTCAGAGAGATCTGACCCGATCTTTGTAATTTTTTTTTGCTTTGATGTGTGTAAAATTGGTGCAGTAGGCAGTGTGTTGACAATGGCAAAAATTTTGGTTTCAGAGTTTCTGGTCTGGCACTGTGCTAGTGCCAGATGTTTGAAGAGGTCCAAGAGTGGATGCCTAAGAAGCCTATCATTTTACTCCAGCACTTGTGAGGAGTGGGCCACTTGAATTCTGTACTGCATCGTCACAGGCCAGATAAGTTGAATACCTGGCCTGTTGTGGATTCATCAAACTTTTCCACATTAAAATAACTAAATATAATCCAGGTGTATAAAAACTATACCTCAGTTCAATATTTCAAAGACAATGACTCGTGTAAACAGAGATCGGGTATGATGACACCACCCCGACTAAACATCCAGTGCTAGTTTTCCAAAGACACTGTAGTTAGTGTTAATATTAACCAATGTAACCATATATCTATGTACAAAAATTTCATTTTGATTATGCAATATATATATATATATATATATATATATATATATATATATATATATATATATATATATATATATATATATATATATATATATATATATATATATATATATATATGCACTTTTATTGATAAATACATATTGTTTCATATGTCCTGACCAGAAGAAAATTTGGTTCAGGACTAAATAAATTCAAAAAATTATAAAAGTTAACTTCTAAAAGCCAGTGTTAGTTGATTTGATCATAGAGCTTATTATTATTATTAGACTTAGTGTTTACATGTGTGTGTCTGTGTATTTATTTACCTACACATCACATTTTATTACCCTAGACATTAAACGTAGCTAACATACATAATAGCAGAATAAGTCTGTTTGAGGTCGTAAGTGGTAGCAGAACGGCATTCTGTAACTCACATAAACTTTTATCTTCAGGAGCCTTCACAGCTGACCTCATCCAGTACACTAGGTAACATAGCAACCATACAATAACATCAAAAACCACTACAACCGTAACGATTAAGTTTATGTTGTTTATTACATTTAAAAAGACAATCACTACAATAATCATTTGTTTACAACAAGAATTATCAAAATTACAGAAAAATGCAAATAACAAGGTAGGGAGGGGGTGAAGAAGATTGGTATCGACTAAGCCCGTCCCGCTTATTAGACAAAGATAAACCCAGTCCAAAGATAGATAGTTATCAGGAACATAGGTAAGTTAACCTAACAGTGAAGTTAATTACTCTGAAAGAGGTGTTTCAAAATTAGGTATAAGTGGTAGAAAAAAATCCTGTTCTTCCCAATTGTTCTTCCCTTTACTAAGCAAAAGAAAAGGAAGGGGGTTTAAAACAGAGTTTATCAAAAAACTATCCCACTTAAAGGAACAATGCCGGGGATATAGAAAATGTATTACCCGGTAAGCAAGTTAACAAATGAGTTACAAAAGAAGATTAAATTTCCTGTCATTCATACACGCGCTAGTAAAGGCCTTCACTCATCTTGCTCTCACTTACCGATTGTGAAAAAATCTGGCACTCCATAGAATAACACAACAGCAGTTACACCTCAAACTAAATGTATGAGTGTTTGTTCAAGTTCCAGCCCCAGATTAGCGGGTAGGCGGTCAGCCCATAAAAGGATCCCGTAATCGCTGAAAAATGAATCTGTAATTGTGTCTCTTTTCTTAATAACAGTTTCTATGGGAGGGCACGGGGTGAGGATGGTGTGGTCTATTTGGCTATGCCGCTGATAATAAAATTCTTACGCGTGCTGGTACACTTTATCCGTGAGGTATGGTTTAAGTCCAGTGAGAAAACTAGTCATATCACTGTTCAGGAAATTATGAATTATCTCTCTGTGTCAGTAAACTAACAAAAGCTCGGGCCAGTGTTCTTCTTCCCGTTACGACTTAATTGGCTTGATGGTGGGTTAAATTTGTCTTTGGGTGTGCTTTCTTTGCTATAAGTTAGATAGCGGAATTCCAAACATAGAATCGCCTCAAAGATTAAAAATTTACACAGTCTCAACAAGTTCTGAGTCAGGGGAACTCTACACACTGTTTATGCTTTGCTTTGCTTAGATTGATTTGCTTTATTGCTTTCTTAATGCTGGGATCGCACAGGTTACGATCACTCTGTATGAAAGAAAAAAAGACATGTAATATACCGAAAAACAAATAACCTTCTAAAGCGCGATAAATTTCCCGTTAAGACTATTTTATATACGCTCGCGTATTTAATTATGTATTTAATAAAACACTGCGCGAGTTCTAATGGTTAAAACACACACTTATAAATATATGACTTAACTAAATTTATTAATTATAAATTCCTTCGCGACTTTAAAAGTTAATTTAAGCATTTAACATCTATTATCTTTTGGAAATAATATAGCAGGTATATCATTACATTTACAACTGGAACTATTGAGACGGTTTAATTTAATAGATTTAAATTAACACAAAATCCAGTGAAATAGAATAAATGAACTAGACCACTGATCACTTTACACAATATATATTACCGCTTTGCACAGAATAGAATTCACTGCAAATATGTATAAAAATCCATGGGATAATCTAGCAAGATTTCAAATATAGCTAGTGCTTCTGTTAAGTTCTGGCCAGCGAGTGATAAAGTGTATTTCTACGTGGTCTGTATATATCTAGAATGAAATGAAAGATGAGTGGGACATGAGAAACTTGACAGCTTTTTAGATCTCTTAAGACTTTTGGGGATCTGACCGCCAGACCAAAGAGAGAAGCCGCCCCTGGCCTCTCGTATCTTCGCTCGCTGCTTGCGTCGGCTTTCCCCGTTCGCTCCCACTGCGATCGGTTCCGTGTTTAACACCGAGATGCGAAATCGTTTCAGGGACCACTACTATCTTTGATAGCATGCCGCCCGTCCTTCCTGAGATCTCCCCCAGTGTCTTTCTTCTGACCGCTCTGGTCCATCTTGCAAGCGGTTTAGTGTTCGCGCGGAGATGAGAAATACCTGTGAGAAACTAGCTTCTCTGCTCGGGGATCGTCTCAGTGTCTTTAGATCTCATGCCGCATACTAAATGAGTCCCGGTGGAATCGGTTCGCTCTGGCGAAACCAAAAAGTTACAACAAATGTTCAGGGGTTCTAATGTTATGAAAAGCTAAAAGTCCCTTTAATCATCCATCAAATCAGGGAAAATTCACTTGTCGAACTAGACGTACGTCACAGAGTTCACTGTTGAATAGTAGTCTTTGATAATCCATTGAATATATTTAATAATTGTTTAGTTGTATCGTCGATGTATCGCGTTTACTTTAGTTAATATTCTTATTTACGTAATAAGTCATTGTTTATTCGTCTGTCCACTATCCCCATCGTGTCTTCTTGTTAAATTCGAATATGACTTTCTGTAATCGTACGTCAATTTTTGTCTTGTTTGATTAATTAATATTTTGATACACATTTTCTTTATTTATGTACTTTATTACATTATATATTGTTATCGATATTGATAAGTAAAATAATACCGAATAAAACAGATAGGTACCTATAAACATGTCATCTTTGGAAGATTTCAGACAGGAAGGCATTAGAAAAGGTTTATCAGATGCGAAATTAGAGGATTATGCGGAGAATAAATATGAAGAACATTTATCGCGTCTTGAAAGAATAGAACAACGCGAGGCTGTTAAACGGGCTGATGAACTTAGGAGGTTTGAATTAGCCCAAAAAGAAAAAGAGCGTGAACATGAAATAGCCATGGAGAAATTAAAAATGGAGGCAAAGGAGAAAGAAGAGAGATTGAAAATGGAGGCAAAAGAAAAAGAAATGGAGACAAAGGAAAAAGAAGAGAGATTAAAAATGGAAGCTACTGCTCTGGCAATGGAAAAAGAGCATAAAATGAAAATGGAATCTGATGCTCTGGCACGAGAGGCAATGGAAAAAGAGCATAAAATGAAAATGGAATCTGATGCTGTGGCACGAGAGGCAATGGAAAAAGAGCATAAAATGAAAATGGAATCTGATGCTCTGGCACCAGAGGCAATGGAAAGAGAGCATAAAATGAAAATGGAGGAGAAAGAAAAAGAAATTGAATTAGCAAAAATCCAATCTCAGGCTTCCGGTGATAACTTTGGATCAAATAATGATCAGTTGTCGTGGATGCCAAAATTCAAATTGCCTAATTTTATCGATACTAGAGATTGCATCGATAGTTTTATAGAAAAGTTTGAGATGAAAGCCAACGATATGAAAATATCAAAATATCGTTGGAGCAATTTACTATCAGATCATCAAACAGGAAATGCCCAGAAATGTTTCATGCAACTAGATCAACAAAGTCGATTAGACTTTGGTATAGTAAAGCAAGCCCTGTTAAGAAAATTCAGGTATACGGAAGAAGGTTTCAGGGAAAAATGTCATGCAATTTTACCTGATAAAAAGGTTGACTTCGGAGAATTTATCTCATCTATAAAACTTTACCTCAATCGTTGGATTGAGTTAGCTGAAGTCCCTAAGACTTATGAAGGAATCATTGATTTAATGTTAAGAGATAAGGTTCTTTCGGCTTTTTTGCAGGAAAGACGTCCTAAGACCATCGATGAATGTGAGAAAATTGGTCGCCAATGTGTCGTCGCCCATCCAGACAGAGATATCAAGAGATCTACACCAGATGATTCATTACCTGTGGGTGCTGCCTATCATGACTATGGAGACTACCGTCAACGTTCGAAAAGTTCAGATGGTAGAAACAGGTTTAATTTTAGCTCCTCCAATAGAGGAAGATATAATTTTTCAAGAAGGTATTCTCCTGCACCATATGAGAGAAATAGGTTTCAGAATTTCTCTAAAAGGGGTCGTGGATACCAGAATGATAGAGGAAGTGATGGTGCCCATTATAAAGGATGTAATAAAAGACCACAATTGAGTGGCAGATTTAATAATTACAATAACAATCGAAATGATGGTGATAGACAAAATTACAAGAAAGGTGGTAACCAAAATAATACACGACATGCCAGCAGAAAACAACACCATGCCAATGGTTGTGTGGAGCAAAGTAATACTACTCCGGATACCAACCATGCAAATGCCTGTGTCATAAGGTCAAATAATACTGAGGAATGTACAGAATGTAAAACTTTGTATGTACCAGGATCTCAAACGAGATTACTATGCGGTCATACATTGCTTACCATGGCATCATGTGAGAACATAGGACGTCTCACTATACATAAGGGTTTCGTATACAATAGGCCCGTCACTGTATTGAGGGACACGGGGTCAACTATTGTAGGTATTAGAGAATTGCTTATTGACAAAAAAGCTTTGACAGGTGAGTCAGTAAAATGCGTCACATTTGGTGGGACTATTGAATGGTTCCCACTGGCAAAGGTAGAAATAGACACACCTTTTTATACTGGTCTGGTGACAACATGTGTTTTAAAAAATCCAATTACAGATTTAATAATTGGAAATATCCCTGGAGTAAAAGAATATTCTCCGGGTGAAATTGAAGAATGGGTTAAATTCCACCCACTCAGTGCTAATGCTGTAGTCACTAGGGCTCAACATGCAGCTGATTTACAAGCTGAGTCAACACCAGTAGTAACTGAAGAAGCATCTTTACGACATGCGCATGACATCACTCCAGAGTTGTTCGTACGAAAACAAAAAGAAGATGAATCTTTGACATGTTTATTTAATTTAGCTCAATCAGGAGAGGTCAGACCTACAAAACAAGCAACATCTTGTTTTAAATTGAAAAACTCTGTTTTGACTAGATGTTTCAATAAAGGTACAAATACTTATACACAAATTGTAGTACCTAGAATTTTTAGACCTTTGGTTTTAAAAACCAGTCATGATATTACTATGGCAGGTCATATGGGTGTTAAGCGCACCTTAAGCAGAGTTACTTCATGTTTTTATTGGCCTGGCGTAAATAAAGACGTCAGACTATATTGTCGTTCATGTCCGACATGCCAAAAAGTATCTTGTAAGGGTAAGGATCATATGGCACCCTTACAAATAACAGATGTACCAACACGCGCTTTTCAGAAAGTTGCCATTGACATCATCGGTCCAATAATCATGTAAGAACGAAAACACCAGTATATTTTGACATGCATTGATCTTTGTACAAGATGGCCCGAGGCCATACCATTGAAAGAAATTACTACTATTTCAGTGGCAGAGGCATTATTTTTAATATTTTCGAGAATAGGATTACCTGAGATAATCTTGTCTGACAGGGGGACTCAATTTATGTCACAGTTAATGAAACAGAATGAAGATATGTTGGGTATTAAACATGCTTTTACTAGTCCATACAGACCGTGCTTAAATGGGGTGTGTGAGCGCTACAATGGGGACTTTAAAAAGAATGTTAGGGAAGGTTACAGAGTCAAATCCTCATGATTGGGACAAACTGTTACCGGCAGTTCTCTTCGCTTTTAGAGAAGTACCACACGAGAGTACAGGATTATCTCCGTTTGAACTCGTCTATGGGGCCAATCATAGAGGTCCTGTACACATATTAAAAGATTTACTACTTGGCTCTACCACAAACGAAGAAACTCGCAGTAGTTACGAGTTTGTTATTGATCTCAGACAACGTCTGTTGGATGCTTGTAAGATTGCAGTACAAACAATTCAAAATGCCACCCAGAGATCGAGGTTGCTTCACAACCAATCTCGAAAGCTAAGGAAATTTTCACCAGGTGATGAGGTTCTTTTACTTCTTCCTACCAAGGAAAATAAACTACTAATTTCTTGGCAAGGGCCATACATAATAAACAAGAAAATAACTCTCTGTCATTCTGTGGCCACAAACACACTTGCTTACCCAATACTTGGTGTAGGTATCCCTTGGAAAAAACCATAACAATAGTATGAACCTATAGTGTCAGGTGGGTTGCCCAAATATGGCCCCAGACCAGCCTTGGTATTTGATAATAATGTCAAGGTAGTCGCCAAAATTGGTAAGTTAATTTTTCCTGGATGAGTTCTGTATCACCGCATATAGTTATTGAAGCAAGACGTTCTCGGACGTTAACATTTATAAAAAAAAAGAGAAAAAAATAGTTCATGTATTGTCTAGCCTCTAGGTGCTACGACTGTTATGTTATAAAACAAACTGATGATGATAAATCCTCTCGACTTTCTCTGGGATTAGTGCCGATTATGAAACAGCGTTATCTCCTGGATAAAATTCACTTGGGAAAACGACTGTCAGTAGTCGGGATAAAATGTTATGTTTATTGCCGTAGCGGGCTGATAAATCTGGATATTTTTAAGTCCAGTTAGCTCAAGTTACTGTTAATATGCATTCAGTAACTGAGAAAAGGCCCATAATAAGAGAAAACACGCTGGCAGCTGGTTTTGACCAAGCCTATATTGGGAAGAAAACAAAACATTTAACCAAAATGACAATCCTGTGCTATCACGCGTAAAGTGTGATCTCTTATCCTCTCTGTCCTCTAATTAAATTAAAAGGCACACGGTATTTTAAGCTTATACTATCGCACTTCGCTTAGCAAGTACGGATTTGGGTTTTAGGCATGCAGCCGTACCCCCATCCGATAAAACACTCAGCGCACGATGTCAGTTATAAGTTAATTATGACTACGCCCTTAACAAATATCGCCTGTCATTACTAGCTAGTTGATTGTTGGCGTCTATCGTTTTTAACACATGATATAAACACTAGTCATTTAAAAAAATTTACACACCAAGAAATATAATGCGCATGCTACTCTGTCACTTTATCCGTCACTCTTAACATTATACTTAAGTCAGCTAACAAAATGGTTGATGGATTTTACATTACTGAACCACTGATAAGAGAATATCTGCGCGTTTAATATTTCGCTAGTCTTAACGCTCGGGAGTAGCAGTGAATAACAATGGTAAAACTTTTAACACATTTAATACTTAAGCACAACTTAAATTATTACCACAATCAGAAATTTAAATCCCCACGGGACAATTTAACACATTTAGCGAATAAAATGGTTCCTAGTCTGGCGTGATTAGATTTATCCAAAATTTCTGAGAGACTGATAACTGACTAGGAGAGAAGGCAGAATATATGCATATTTTGTATAATTATCTCTAAAGGATGCGATACTTCACACCTTCTGGGTTGCGGGGAATTCAGAAATCTAAGTTTTCCGGAATGAAAGGTTTTGCTATTCGCTCTACTGGCGTTTGCCGACGAACATCATACGACGTGAGCCGTACGAACGGGCCGTCTTAGATTGTCTCCCCCTGCCATAGATCAAATACTTAAGTCCCCTGAAAATGTAAACATCAAAGGTACGGGCATAATATTATCGCCGTTGATTCTTCAAACAAACAAACCGTTTATTTTTACACGCGTCTGTCTAATTGCCAATAATTGGCAAATCAGCTACCGTGAAAATTCGAGTAAGCAAACGTGATTCTCTTCCCTGTTACCTGGCATGTTGTGAGAGTAGATAACCAAATCGTTAGCGCAAGAAAGACTGGAAAAATAGGCGTGGATACAAATTATGAGTCAGACAAACAACGAAATTGCGTGGTTTTTTCGTAGCAACGTTAAAACACTAATTGAGGAAGCCAGGTGATCGGATTTTCTGAGGATATATTTACATTTCCACGTCGCAGAAGCCTCGAATCTTCGAGAACTGGTGTGAATTTACTGTCACGTTCATGAAGGGTACGCGGCAATGAACGGAGTGCAGTGACGATGATTCTGAATAGCAATAACAATAACAAAAGCAAATCTGGGTAATTATAAACATATTTTAAATGGTAAAATACATTTAGATAAATACACATTTTGAAATCACAGAACTTTTGCATTCTTGTCGACAACTGAACATATCGTCTTTAGCGTAAAGAACTATATTTTCATAGAACTACACATCTTACACAAAGCGTATGAAACAGTTGGACAGATTTGTTTCCCAACATTTATATTTCTCTAAATGTGCTATGTATGTTTTAGATTACTAGGTTACCCTAAGCGTCTGGAAATTATTTTTTTTCTACTTTTAAGTTAAAGGAAATCAAAGCTTTTAAAAAAAAAACCCACTGTCTTATATATTTTCATTCTCTTTTTCTAACGTGAACATTGATTAAAGTCCCACGTCTGGCGTCAGCTCAGAATTGAGGTAGATCTCTTAGGTCGATAATCGTCACTTCATGGTATTACTGAAGGTCAGTGTGTTCTTGTTTAGGGATGCTTTTTTTAAAAGAAAGAAATGGACATTTAGAGTTGTTGAGAAATGTGAAGATTGTCTTGGATTTACTCATTTTTGGACTCGCAGATATTCTAGAATTGTGTTTGCGTGTGTGCGTCTTTTTCCCTAAAGGAATGTACTGCTTTTGTGAACAAATTCAGAGGGTGAGGCGAGGGACTTATCGGGAAATCATTATAAAGTCTCAAAGACGACCAGACATATTGTTACACTCTTCGTTGTCGCTTCAAATTATGATTAAGCTGACAGTGCCATGTAAATCCAGATTAGACGAGCACCACTCATTCAAGTTTGCTAAATATAATCATCTGGTCACAGACATGAAGCGTTACAGATTCAGAGCAAATGTCATAGCTGTAGAGGTAAGTACAAGAGGTCTAGTTGCTGCCTCAGCATATGATCTACGGATACTGTTGGGTGTGAAAGGACAGTCAAGAGCAAGGGCACTTGAGGTTCGCTGAGAGGCTCGCTGAAAGTGCGGAAAGGGTATCACACTGGTTGTGGAGCTGCCACAGCAGGTTATGGAATTCAGGAAGATAATTTATTTACCATATATTGGTTACTTTCACAATAGCCTCAAGCTGGCAGCAACGATACAAGCAGGAATGAAGTTGCAAGCGCAGGCAGGGAAAAAGACAACAAGAGTCTGATATTTGAGAGGTCTGACCCAAGTGAACCCGCCCCTGCCTCCCACCCCGGAGTGTAAAGAAGATAAAAGGGGCGGAAACACTTGTCCGACAGGAGGAAATCCTTCTAATGATCAGACTTTATCGCTGTTGTATCGCGTTGCATAGATTTTCCTGTCATACTGATGTCTTTAGGTTCCGTGATTGTCAGCAAGTATACGCAAGATAACTATGAAGCTGTTCAAATGTGGGGCGGGATCGTGGTGAAGAATGGAACTTTGATTTTAGAGAGATAATTGTGAATAATACGAAACTGGACTTTCAATGTACCGTCACGTCACAAATTATCTACCGGATAAATACAACATCTGAATCTTCTTCTCCTTCCTCTTTGATACTTAGCCGCCTACTGTAAAAGCAGTCAGTGGCCATCACACCTGGTGGCGTCATGTAGGGCAGCAACAAACTGCTTCCACTTTGTGCGGTCAGCGGCCATCTTTCGTGCAGTGTTCCGGATCTGGTTCATTCTTTGCATCTCGGCCTCCACAGTTCTCCGCCCAGTTTTTTTTGGTCGGCATCTCTTTCGATTTCCTTCAGGGATCCATAGCATGGTTGTTCTTGTTATAACATCTGAATCAAACTGATATAAATATAGGTAGCTACTTATGGTAACATGTGTGAGTGCATGACTACGCAGCTCAGTATACGAATAGATAAGACAGGTAGACATATCTAGTCATACACACAGATAGGCAGGTAGACAGACTGACCAGCAGACAGACAGACAGACTTGCAGACAGACAGATATATAGACAGATAGGCGGAAAGACAGACAAACCGACCAACAAACAGACCGACAGACAGACATACTTGCATACAGACAGACAGACAAAGAGACTTGCAGACAGATAGACAGACAGACAGGTATACAGATTGTCACGCTTAGCTAAGAAAGTTCTAGCACTCTGTCGGTTAAGACCACCCCTAATCTAGTCTGGTCTTTTAGTCCCTCCCATTTCTTATTATTTTTTGTCTGTTGACAGTGGTAGATTGGGGAAACTGACCTGTCACTTTGTAATCGGACATGTTGACTCCCCTTTCTCTAGCGTGGGTGAGCGTAGGAGTATCTTATGTCTTTTTATGTCTTCTGTATGCTGGTCAGCATAATTTGTAAGGCGCCCTGGGACTTTTTTGTTGCTGGAGGCGGCAACATTCCCCAGAGTTCTGTGACACCGAGCTAGGTCTCTGCACGCTCTTTCTTGGAGAGGGCGGTAGAGTTCCCTGAACTTTTACACGGGAGGAAGACGTTGCCTTTCATGTGACCGTGCATGTCTAGAAACTCTACGCCAGAATGTCAGTCGAGCTTTAGTATTGCTTTCATCCAGGAAACACGGGAAACCAAGTTCCCGTGGGCCTTGCGCCATTATTACGCACGCACCCTGTTTCCGGAGACTTCGACTCGCAGTTGAGACGAACATCTGCAGGCCTTAATCTCTTATAAAATTGGGCAACTCACTTTGTCTAGCACTTAATGTTCCAGGATTCTCTACTGTAGAGTGGGCGCTGTTCAATAACTAGTACTGACGACCAGCCTCATGCAGCATTGCTATTGACATCTGAAATATCTTATGAAAACTCCCTTGAGGTAGAAGCATCACTATCCTTCTATCTACAACTCTGCCAAGAGTAATCTTGTGCGAAGGTAGACACCTTTGAACACCCACATTAGTTACTCTTGAGTTTTGGCGACTGGTGGACCACTACTGCAGATCAAAGGGGAGGCAACCCGTAACACATAATCTTCATCAGGGGCTAACGCGTATTGTATTAAGTTTTTACTATCACCTTTCATGACGGGAAAGTGAATAATTGTTAAGTTCGCTATCTACCACTAAACCATGAAGATATTTCAACTAGTAACTTTTTATTCGAAGGAAAATGTGTGTGTGGTTATATCAATTTTTCCTAAACAACTGTAAACCTAACTTAAGTGCTGCTACGAGTTCCTGTAAAGAATGTTTCTAGTGATGTAAATAGTTGTGCTATATCGATGACTCCTAAGAGTATATTGTACAACCAACATAGAGGATTACCCATGAGTACCTTTATAAGGTCTATTGTCATATGGAATATATGTAAATAGTGCTGTTATTTAGTGTGAATCAGACCAGCGGTTGTAACCAGATACGGGCCATTGCTTTAACGTTACTAATCTTGGAAGACGATTCATGCGGGCGAGATAATTAGCATGTAGGCCGTTGAACGGCGAGTTCGCAGGGCAAAAGTTTGTTTACATACTGTCGTAAATTTATTTGAGATAGGTCTTAGAAATAGTGGTCCCGTTAGAGTGAAGAATGATGGTGAAGGCTCTATGATAGAAAGGGGTAAGAAATATATAATTGATTCACAAGGGTGCTGAAAAGAGTAAGGACAGTCTCTGAGATCGGGTAATTTCTCCGATCTGCCTATCTTACGACAATTTTTGTTTATCTGTAGACTCCTAAACCTCTCCTGGCTAAACAATATTTGCCAGTTACTCAACACTCATGTACACACACCAATTTGGTGCTTCAAACACGCATACGGGAATACAAACTACATATAAGATATATGGGGTAATGGGTCGGCCAACACAGTAATATTAGTTTTATGGTGTTTATTATCATTAAACCAAAATCACAACATTTAGCATGGTACAGTCAAAAATCATAGTTACAGAAAAACACAAATAACAAGGTGGGGGGGGGGGGGGGGGGGGGTGTGTGTGTGTTTGAGGAGTAGTATCCCGGTATGCCCTTCCCGCTTGTATAGACAAAGAAAACCCAGTCCAAAGACCCGTGGTTATAAGAAAGAGATAATTTAACCCAAAATAGATAGATTAATTTATTCTGATAGGGGTTTTTTACATTATTTGGTATGGGGTGTAGGAACAGAGTCCTAGTATTCTCCAAGTTATCCCTTGACTAAGCAGATTAAGAGAGGGGAAATAAGCAAAGGTAAGCAATCCCACTTAAAGAGAACAATACAATGAATACAGTATAAGGATATTTACCAAATAAAGAGAATTACAAGTTTTGCTAATATATCTCGTTCATTCATGCACGCTAGCGATGGCCATCACATCAGTCACACACACATTCTCACTTACCGATCGTTGAATCTGGCACTCCATAGAATAACACAAACAGGCAAGTAAATACTCAACACATATATGAGTCTTTTCCTTCGTTTTCCAGCCCCAGACTAGCGGGTTTGGCGTTTAGCAGATTTTCCCGTAATCGCTGGAAGGTGAAGCATTAGTGTTCCTTTTTGATGATTATCTAAAAGTTTCTTTGGGATGGCACTGGCACAGGTAAAGTTATGAGAAGGTAGTGGTCTCTTGGGTTTTCACCGCTGGTGGTGGGCCACTTCTATAGCGTGATGACAAGACTGAACAGCGAGGTATGTTTTTTCTCTTCGGGGATTTTAATCCAGTGAAAAATACGTGACTGTCAGTGTACATAAATGATATACTCCTTTCCACAGCAGAACAGTAAAAAATTAAATATATCGCTCTGGCAATTGTACTTCTCTAGTTAATCTTTACAGACTTTATTGATTTAACATTTAAATGTTCTTGGGTGGCTTTATCTCATGTAACTTTAGAGAGCGAGACCGCACCGGGTCGCCACAAGATTATATTAAAAAGGTTCATAAAATCTCTGGATGTTAGAAGAACCGAGTCTGGAGGACTCTATAGAATTGCTGGGAAGCAAAGGTGTATGATCATTCTATGTGAAAAAAAAAAGAAAACATGAAATCAATAAGCCCAATTTTGACGCGCGATAAATTTACAGTTAAGACTATTTTAAACACTCGCGTATTCAATTATTTACTTAAGAGACTTGCCGCGAGTCTAATAGCTAAAAAACATACGTATATACAGAACTAAACTGTATTAATTTGTTATAAATCCCTTCGCGACTTCAAAATTAATTTAAGCATCATTTATATTGGGAAATAACGTATAAATATATAATTTAATTTACAGCTGGAAACTTTTATGATGGGTTTATTTATTAGTTTTAAATTAACACAAAATCCAGTGAAATAAAATGAAAGAACTAGACCACTGATCACTTGAAACAAATATATTACCCCTGGCCAAACAGAGTGAATTTTAGACTCCAATATAGAAGATAAGCACAGGAAATCTTGTTCTATACAGCTAGTACTTTGTTCAAACTCTCTGGCGCAAATGATAAACACAATCTTCAGTGGTTTCAATATATAATTAAAGAATTAGATGATAGGGGGACACGCTAAAGTTCACACTTTATTTGATATTAGGGAACTTTGGCGATTCTGCGCCGCCAGTACCCGCTCTATTACTCAATTCTCTGACCGCTCGTCTTTCCCCGTTCGTCTCGTTCTGCGAGCGGTTCTCTGGTTCACACTGAGGTGTTAAACGACAGCGTGAAACTGCTTCGTCCGTTTTGGGGACCAACACTGCCTTTGATCGTATCCCGCTTTCCTCGTTGGACTCTGGCGACGCCCTACTAGGCATGAGGACTGGCCACGTAGGGAAATAACTGCTTATAATCACTCTAGAGATTTGCGGTAGGCGTGGTTTAACCTCCCCTTTAAGACAAAGCGATGTCCAGGATGCACGCATGAAACTATCTACATATTAATTATCCAACGTGTTGAAAATCCACGTGGAAATGATGCATACTAATTTGCCCAGGTGGTAGAATTCCCCGTTGCTATTGTGCATGCTAATGAGCCCGTGTGGAATCCACATTCACTCTTGTGTTGCACACATATCCAGCGGCTGCGTTGCTATACGAGGCTACTGTCCTATCATCTAACAATTCAGGGACTTCACTTTTCATACTATACGTACGTCACACATACCCAGAAATTTAGCATCTTCGTAACCGCTGACCGAGGGGTACGCCTGGTGCGATTTCTCAATGTCGGCCTGCCTCGGTCACCTACGTTTTGCGTCGCTAGCGATTGGTCGATAACAAGGAAATGGGAGATGATTTTGTGACCGGGTCAGCCGGCGCTGACCGGTGGGAATTCCCAATCTAATTGGTATGGGGAACGTACATTGTTGTTTACTGTAAACAGTGCCTGTCCCGATGTACTATTAACTTTTGTAACTATATATTGAACCTTTATGTGAGGACAGATGCTTATAGCAGTTGTATGTATTTGTATTTTCAGGGAAGCTCCTATACGCTACCAAGGGAAAACTGGGAGACAATAAGTCCCAGCTTGAATTACTTTCCCTGGTGCGAATTTATAGGTCCTGATTTGGTTCATGATTTGGGTCAAAAGTTGTGACCGAAACTATTAATTTCGGGAGTAGTTTGCGGTACCCAGTTGATGGTACCCCATGCTTCAGCTGCTGCTAACCCCAGAGAAGGCCGAGATTCAAGCTCTACTACCTTCGGGAAAAGTGCGCCAGTCCTGACATCTGGAACGTCAGCGTTGGCCCTTCCCAACTTATACCCACATTTGCATTTTTGACTCACCAGCGTCTATCGGTTATAGTAGTGCGCGTCGCCTACGCAAACCTGAATTTGGTCTCGTATAACCCATGGGATCTCAGAGTTCCTTTATAGCTGTGTCACTGGTGAATAATATTCTCACTGAAGCCTGCATCTCGTGGATTTATTTTTAATTTCTTCAACCCCTTTGGAGAAGAGATAGGAAAGAAGATAATGTTCAAGTGAATAGAATAATACATCTCAGGCAATTAGTGAAACAGACTTAGGGACGCATAGACGAAGGTTGAAAATCGTAACAGTTGTAGGGTTAATCCTTAGTGGTGCTTTGAGGAAAGTTGTGTATTTCTCGGAATTTGTTAGTTTTTTTGGGTTTCTGTGTAGCCACGTCACGGACGTCTCTCCTAAAGAGACTGGGATATGTCGACTGGAGCAGAGACTGTTGATAGTTTTTGTTTTAAAATTATTACAGGCACTGTCTGAGGATTGTCAGTTTTCCAGACTTGGTTGTCATTCTGGATTGTTAACCAGAATCGAGTTGGTTTTTTTTAGTCCTTGTTTAAAGTGATATTGTAGTTTTTATTATTATTGGTTTTCCTGACATCGCTCAGGCATGATCTGAGTTTTATATCATTTAATGAAAATAGATAACTATTAGCGGATCAGAATTCTTTTACGATCTCTTGTCTCTTATTATTAAATGGGAAGACACTGTTGTGTGTGTGTGGTCCCTTACTCAATATATATATATTCATGTATTGATATACTGTATGTAAGGCAGAGAGGGTGAGTGGGGTTAACATTGGAAAGTTGTTACGAGTGGCGGGAGGAAAAAGTGTTTAATGTCTCTGTACTCCCGACTGTTACACTTCCACTCTATATTCACATTCTATATTCAGTCACTTCTATTATCTGGCTCTTCACTCAAACTTTGTCTGGTCACAGACAGACTCTTTTCACCACTCGTGGCACAGATAGATAAATAGACAGACAGACAGACAGACAGACAGACAGACAGACAGACAGATAGATAGATAGATAGATAGATAGATAGATAGATAGATAGATAGATAGATAGATAGATAGATAGATAGATAGATAGATAGATAGATAGATAGATAGATAGATAGATAGATAGATAGTAGATAGATAGATAGATAGATAGATAGATAGATAGATAGATAGATAGATAGATAGATAGATAGATAGATAGATAGATAGATAGATAGATAGATAGATAGATAAAAAAATTATGATTGATTGGTTGATTTTCTGACTGATTGACTGACTGAAAAATTGATTGATATGAGATAAAAGATTGCATGCAACTTTGCCACAATAAATGCGATGTGCTACATTGAGAAGTATAACAGGCAAATTTTGTACTATAACTACTTTCTATTTTTTTCCTTTCTGATAAGTCGGTGAAAGCTTCTAACACTTGTATCATCTTTTTCTTTGCCGTTCTTGCTTGTTCGTTCCGTCCATAACACTGAAGACAGAGTACTTAACAACTAGTCGAGTTTATCCCTCCCAGGCACACACACACACACCACACAAATCGAAACGCACTCTCTCACTCACACAAACACATATGCAATATATCGCTCTTAAAGCCGTTGGCAGAAATGAATGGGGTATTGTAGGCACAGCTTGAGTGGCTCTGGATAATTCGCGTAATAAACCCAAGCCATCAATCATATTCAATAAAGATCAATGTCATTTGAAACCGATTTTCACATTGTCTGTGTTTGCTGTATCAAAAATGTGTACTTCTCTCTTTGCCTAATCTACCCTTTATCCCCACCCTCTCATTTGACCATGTTGCCTATTTTAGCTCTATTCTGAACTAATCAGGAACGCCGCACGTCTAGAGTTGTAAAAACGGATATCAAGCTGATGACAATTAGGCCAGAATGCTTGTTGAGAAGACTGAGAAACTGTTAGAGTCCGAAATACTTAATTTGCTGTTGAATTATTTCGATAATAAACTGAGTAAATATTTTTTTTTAACTTTTCAGAATATACGCTCCCTGTTCTTGTCTAACATGACTGTGATGTCTGGAGTAGATCATCTATATTGTGATCAATCTTTCTCTCAATTTTCGTGACTGCTTTACGCACCGTTTATATAACCTCTACAATCATTTTCAGACTATATAGTAATGATAACTGACGAGGGAAAAATTGCTTTACCGAAGTCCACAGGTGTGTGTGGAGCAAAGGGAACAGGCTTAAATTCCCCCCCCCCTCCCCCCCTTCCGTAAAAAAAAAAAAATTAAATTCAGTGTCTAAAGTTATATAGTTTTTTATAAACAGTTCTGCGTTTTTGCGCAAGTTGTCTAACGCAGAGTGCCCGTGTAGTTAAAGAAATTATTAACAGCTTGGCCACATTATTTTATTAGACTGTTATTAACCCGTTATTTGAACTAGGAGAGTGTTAAGTGGCGCGAGAATTGAAACACTGGCCGAGACGTTTAAGTAATAAGCCGAAGCTTTGATCTGCACGTAGAACATTACTCGCCAGGTGTCATTCACGGTTTGTTGCCGAATTCCAGCAATCTTAACCTTGATGATTCGTCTATTGCAGTGTTATTCTCTAAAACGCGATCAATGCATCAAATGCAAGACTAGCAGGGGTGAACGTATGAGAGGATGCACCCGGCGTGCATACAACCAGTGAGCAACAGGAACAATTAGCATTCATACCTTCGACATTTGCAGACTGAGAATATATAGGTGTGCCCGGATTGCAGTGATGTAAATTCTGATCAACAATAACAATCAATAATAACAATATGGTTAAAAAAAAAGGAGGGGGGGGGGAAACCGTTACAAGCCCATTGAGGCATATTGGGAATATGGTGTTTGTTTGGGTCCGCTTCGTGATGTGCATCAGCTTTGATGGATTGATTTTCACCGCGTCGCATCACCAACTACAGACATAAAATATTATAAGGTGCGCGAGACGATGACATATGAATGTTACTAGGTATGACGATGACTGGGAAGAATAGTCAGTTTGCGATACGCCTTTGAGTGTTCAGAAAGTGTTCTTATCAAGTGTGGCATAGCCTCTTACATTTGTGTGATATTGTCACGGATTGCCTCCCCTGCTTTGCAGTAGTGGTCCAACAGTGGCCAAAACTCAAGAGTATCTAAAATGGGTAGTCGAAGGTGGCTACCTTCTCACAAGATTACTCTTGACAGATATGTAGATAGAAGTGCAATGACGCTTCTATCCTAAAGGAGTATTCACAAGATAATTCAGAAGTCAAGAACCATGCGGCATAGGGCTGAGCAATGGTTAACTTATATCTGATCCGTCGCCTTTTGTGAAGAATTAAGCAATGTTTTTAGCCCGTTCAAGCCCCCAGTTGGTGTAATCCAACGAAATTCTTCTTATAAGTAATGGCTCTATAGATGTAAATATATCTATGTATATATAGATGTATGTTTTAAAGAATCTTGCTCGAACGTTCGCTTTCATACATATAAAAACTGAATCGACTATGATTGTTTCGTTTTAAAACAACCTGTAACAAATTTAATAATGAATTAGTTTTTAACAGTTAAAATAAGGAGGGAATGATGAATTTTGCTGTACATACAAGTTTCCGTCACGGAGACGTAGGTGAGGATTTATCAAAGTCCGTTGCTTTCGCCTTTTTTACAAGAAAACGAAACTCTAGGTGAGTCCTGTCACCGTGGTCTTCGTCACTTCTTGGTGATGAGTGTACTTCTCTCACACGAATGGCGTAGTAACTTCAGTACTTCGAACCGTCTAATAGCTTGTAACCACAAGTAGTCTTGTACCACGAACTTTTTTTTAGACAACCAATGTTAATCTCCCAGAAGAATTAAATTCCCGAGTACACAGTGTAGCTTTGGGAAGATTAATAAAATTCTCCATATTCCTCTGGGTATTAACTGGGAAAATGTGTCTGGACGGCGCGAATAATGATTTGCTTGAGTTACAATTAACTAAGTGCATATATCTCACAAAATATTATTCACTTTAGGCACATGTGATGAAATCATCAGTCATCACTGATTCGGAGTCTGGGGTCATATCTGCTGTCGGTTTTCCGCACGACTAGCCAGAAGAAATCACCAGCGCTTGCTGTAGTGGTTTATGAATATACTAGTTTCATATGTTGAGGTTGCCAGCCTCATATATAACCACTTAGCAAGAAAACATGTCAAATTTACATTTGTAAAATAATTGTTAACTTACCCCAAAGTGTTGGAAATACACAATCTCCTCGCGCATGGTAGAATGGACACGAGCAATTAAGGTTATATGCTCTCGAACCACTTGGTCTTGAAATTTTGAATCCCTTGTATGACGGGTGAATCTGCGAAACACTTGGTCTGGGAAAGTTTCTCTTATGACGGATGATCCAAATTCCTAGGTTTCCAGTCTTCATATGTTAAGTCCTGGTCGCTTAAGTTTTTTTTTTTTTTTCAGTCTCTATATTTATAAAGGAGGGCTTACTGTTTAAGGTTTTAAGTTTCCCAAATACTTCGATCTGTCACTTATAATATATGAATTATAAGTCCGGTGCCTCACTGGAGACAACCCAGAGTCCGCTGGGAGGACAATATTAGACAATCTTTGAAGGACCGAGGACTAGAATGGAACCAGGCCAGGAAGAAGACAGCCGATAGGATAGTCTGGCGCTCTCTCTTCCAAACCTCTACACCTCACGGTAGAGGAGGAACGACTAAGTAAGTAAGTAAGTCTCACTGGCTTCTGAGAGTCGCTAGTTTGAACTCACGATTTTTGGAACGCAAACAGCTCCGCGATCGACCCAGCCTCATGAATTGGGTACCAGAGCAACTCTGCTGACCACATCACCCCTAGTGTGCCGATGGTCACTGTCTCTGATTTCACCACATTATATGTGCAGTTCTCAGTTCACATCACAGATGGTGCTTCCGTCGGATGTTCCAACAGGATCCATAGTTTATTTCGGCTTCTTACTTTAACCCAATCGTAAGCTCTTTAGCAATGAGTTGGGGTGACTAATTTCAAAATATCCCCCGCGTGTTTTAAAATATTAAATTTAATATTCCAACGCGGGGCCTCTTTCCAATCATGCGGTAATATTTCCGGTGGCATCTTGTAAAACATCACAAAGCAAATATGTACACTGATTTTCTGTCCAGATGCTTTCCTGGCAATATGTCTACTCAGACAGATTATCTGTAATAAAGATACGGACAGGGCCCAGCGGATGCGATAATTTAGTTATCACATGGGGTCAAATGTTGGACCGATGCGTTTCAAAAGATGGTCAGACTGAGAGAATAGATAAGCGTATGATCGGTATAATTACCTGGTATTATCGCATTTACCTAGCGGAATGTAAACAATTCTGCATGTAAAGCGGATACGTCCGTAGAGGAGTAGAGTGTTAGAGACTTCACCCTACTAGATCCAGCATAGAGCGTAAAAAGAATGCAAAGGCATGATTTATGCCAAATAAAAGCGATTGGTGAAAAAAATGAAAAGAAATGATACTGCTGTAGTGGCTAAAGGTGGGAGAGAGCCACAAAAAGAACACGTACAGACGTTATGTGACATATATAACCACTTTTTTCTTATTATGTCTGTGTTTTCGACAGAGACAAAGTGTTTTGATGTAGGATTAATTCGATATATGGCATATTAGCCATGTATAGGATTTTGTGCTCTGCGCACATATAAGTGTACGTTATTTAAAGGGTGGACAGCCTTTATACCAATGAACTTTTATATATATGCTCCGTGAATATCGTCACAATGAAGTAGCAGACGAAGATGCATGTGCATGTTTGCACCAGACGGTGGCATATGTTGCCTGGTATTGTGATTGTAATAGGTTGACTCACATACTGACGAGACTAGTTAACGTTGTAAGAATGAACGCCAGAATGGAGCTATAATGAATGATAAAACTGAAGTGTAATGTTCAATCAAGTGACACATTCAATAAATTATCAAGTCGTCAACCACTGGCTTAAAAAAAAAAAAAGGTAAAGGAACCCGTTACACGCCTATTTAGGCATATTGGGAATATGGTGTTAGGCCCATATTATCTTGACCGTCTGCACACGAGGGGTGATGTGGTCGGCATCACGCCGGCCGCCTTAACCTTCCCAGAGTAGCTCTGGTACCCATTTGGGGCTGGGTCGACCCAGGAGCCGTTTGTGGCCTAAAAATTTTTCCGCCTCATCTGGGGATCGAACCATAGACCACTGCGCTAGGAAGCCAGTGCACTAACCACTATGCTACCGCGGCTCCTACCACTGGCTTACAGGGATAATTATTCAAAGAACTTGTGTACATAAGTTTAACTTAAGTATTCTACATTTCAAATATACCCTTAGAGTATTTTATCCAGTTAATTGATAACACATGAGTATTTAGACAACGTTTGATACTATTGGGGAACTCCTCAACATCTGATGGTCAAGCAAACGAAAAAAACCGTTCTCATACCCCATATTTCTCAACATCTGGAGGCCAAACTTTCAACAGTGTTGGTGCACATTTTCTTGACCATCGGCACACTAGGGGCGATGTGGTCAGCAGAGTTGCTCTGGTACCCAATTCATGAGGCTGGGTCGATCGCGGAGCTGTTTGCGTTCCAAAAAATCCCACCTCAACTGGGGATCGAACCATGAACCACCGAGCTAGGAAGCCAGTGGACTAACCACTGCGCTTCCGCGGCTCCAATAACGATAAGATATCGGTTATTATTGACCATTGCAGTTTTTGTTTCCTCATTTACATTTCATTCCAGTTCTGGAACATCGTGACATTTTTCGCGATATCCCTTCGTCAGCGTCTTTTTGCGGTAATTTCAGTTATCCTCGTTCACAGCGAATCGCATAGAGATACGGAAACTAATTGAAGCTCTACATGTCGCCACAGTTCCTGTCTGTTCAAAACGCAAACTGTTATTTTATTTAATGCTCCCTTTGCACTTAAGGACATCCTTTATTGTGAATCATGGAATTGTATTTACCTCCATTACTTTTAAATTCATAGCGTGACTTACATGGGTAAAACTGGCATACGTTTTCTGTGACAGATTCAGGCAGCATGTGACAGACATTTCACTCATGGCCAGTAAACCTGTTGCCAATCACATTAATGGATCTAGCAGGCTGGTGTCTCTGACATCCTAAAAAGTGGTATCCTTCTTAAAATTTTATCAACGAAATATATTTTTTTTCTCTAGAATTGATTGTTTAATCTCTGAGATTGGTTGATTTTCGTCTGTGCTTCTGAATATTCAACATCACTTTTGACACTCTCTGACATATTAATTTGATTTTTCCACTCATATCGTAAAGCTGATAATATACGAGTGCGTCATGTTGTGTCATATTTATATGACATTCTTTCTCATAAGTGTTCGCACTAATCGTTCATTCAACAATTTCCATTGTTGTCTAGTTCTGCTTTATATATTCTGCCTTGTTTTGTTTGTTGACATTTAATTTCTATTTGATTCTGTATTTTTAGTTTAACAGTTTTACTGCCAATTTTCGTACCGTATCTGCTTCACTGTAGTCCTTGTTTTTTATTTATTCATATACTCAGTGGTAGTTATTTGTCAATGTCACTGACGATGAGGTAGTTTCTTTTTTTTCGACAAATGTACCATGTTGCTTTTGTATTGCTAGTTGTAAACCTGGCATATAATGTTACTTTTATTTATTTAACTTATTTCCTGCGGCACAGCTAGTTCCAGAAAGCAAGGAAGAAAGGAACGACGTGGTAGAAGGAAGTCACAAAGAAAGAAATATAAATCAAGAAGTATATACATCAATCATGGCTGCCAGGACATGAAGACGAAAGTTCACACCACAGTGAAGGGGTAGCTCTTATGTTATCTAAACAAGCACAGAAAGCACTCATTGAATGGGCAGCCAGCCGTTGGACCCAGAATAATAACAGCTACTTTTAAAACAGCTAAAAAGAAAATAAATGTAAATGTCATCCAATGTTATGCATCAACTAATGACAAAGAAGAGTCTGTGAAAGAAGCATTTTATACTAGACTACAGGAAATTATGAAAAAAGTAAAAAGATGAGACATCACAATTTTGATGGGTGACATGAATGCAAAGATAGGTACAGTCAACACCGGATTTCAAGAAGTCATGGAAAAACATGGGCTAGAATAATGAATGAAAATGGGGAACTATTCTCAAACTTCTGTGCTTCAAATCAACTGGCTATAGGAGGAAGCATGTTTCCACATAAGAGAATACACAATGCAACATGGATATCACCAGACCATAGAACAGAAAATCAGATTGATCATATACACATAAACAAGTTTAGATCATCATTGCAGGATGTAAAGGTATATAGAGGAGCAGATGTGCCATCAGATCACCACCTTCTGATAGCCAAAGTAAAAGTGAAACCCAAGAGAAAACAACAAGCTTAGAAGCTTTATGGCTTTCGTTATTTCTTCCTTCGTTGTCTTTCACAGTTAATTTCTAGCTCTTCATCTACTGGCTGGATGTCTGGGGGGGGGGGGGGGCGGTGGGGGGGGGGGGGGGGGGGGGGTGTCTATTGAGAAGGTCCTCCTCTTCATTTGCTCTTGTATATTGCTGAGCAGTTTTCCATTCGTCTTTTATGAGGCAACTTGTCTGCTTGTATTTCCCTGTTAGCCAGAAGTTCCAACGCCAAGGCTCAAGAAGTGTACACAGAAACAAACAAAGAAGTTAAAAGAAGTATCAAAAGAGACAAGAGGAAGTATATTGGGGAGTTTGCAAGAGAGCCACAAGATACAGCCAAAGGAAATATGAGAATCTTGCATTGGTGCTCATTTAAAAACACAAAAAAAAGATTAACAAAAACCGTTTCCGAATCATTATTTAAGGGAATATCGACTTAAGAGATTAAATCGGCAGAGTTACTGCACATGTAACGAACTCCATTTATAATCAACTTCTAAATATAAATTTAAGCTACCTTTTCATACTCATCTGAATTACAAATGGGAAAAATTCAAGAAATTATGTCCGCAAATCAAATATCCACCATTAGTAAGGATGGGAACAAAGACGCATTTTTTTTTTTCAACTGGAGCGCAATTTAGTTTGTAGAGAGTGCTTGCGCTGCACACAGATTTCAAGTTTGGTTGGAAACTTTATAAAGGGAACAGGCCGATACCGATAAGAAAATGATTATATAAGGGAACTATGGCTAGTCAGAAGCGTTCTCCTTTATGTACAATAACTTTCTGGACCTCACATAGTGTACTGTATTGTAAATTTTATGTCATTTACAAAGTTCTGCTTCTGTCTTTTGTTCCGATGTGTTGCTTCCAAGCTTCCTGAAGAGCGTTCTGGTTGTATCCATTCCCTTCTCTGTTTTTCTTTCGTTAAGTGTTTTTGGTGACTTCCCACTTATTTTATTACTCAAGAATTTGTTTCACTTCAAGTTCGTTATGGCAGGTGCAAGCTTCCACAGAGTGTAGCCTAGTCGATTAATTTCAATCTCATGTCTGTCTATTCAACCATTTACATAAATAAACATAAAGTTGCCAATGCAAATGTTGCTTTTTAGAATAGGACATCGTCCTTGCCGTTTCCGTGACGTGTTTTTCGTGTGTACATAGACAGGGGTGTTATAAACCCCTCAACCTGGAGGACCAGGGGGCCTGCTTTAGTCTGACCCCTACCCGCGCATACCTATCCAGCTTGGTAGAATCTGCCAGGAGTAAAACTCCCGTTGGCATAGCTCTGAGGCTGTCAGGGTACTCAAGCTACCGTACCGCAACAAGGTATAAGCACCAGTGGTGACAGCCTTTGCCAATCTAAACAACATCTGGAAATTTTCTCAGTACAGCACTGTGATAGGGTGGGCGAGATGATGATGATGATGATATTGTGATATGTGATCACTCTCTTTTCACACTCGCACCGACCCGAACAACAATAAAACTCTGATTCTTGAGGCAGGGGTTGTATTTATTTTTACAACCCATTCAGTGACTAAGAGCACACTGAAGCAAACATTAAACAAATAAACCAACGAACATAACACCATACAAACAAACAAACACCCAACAGTGCTCGATTGCTAATCGGAAGAAGCAAACAAAGCAACGAATAGTTAAAATCATAGTTGAATAACGATACTCTCACCTGCCAAACAGTCCTTCCACGCGACCTGACACCCTCAACTATCACACACGCACACACTCATGCGTATCGTCCAATGCGACTAGTAAGGTGTTGTGCATGAGGCTGGCAATCTCACCGTGTAACATCGGTTGCTACCAAAACCACTACTGCAAGAGGACACACTCAGCTATCACACACACACACTCATGCATGTCGTCCAATGAGACTAGTATGGTGTTGTGCATGAGGCTTGCAATCTCACCATGTAACACAGATTGCTACCGAAACCACTACTGCAAGGGCACACTCAACTATCACACACGCATACTCATGCATGTCGTCAATGAGACTAGTATGGTGTTGTGCATGAGGCTTGCAATCTCACCATGTAACACAGATTGTTACCGAAACCACTACTGCACGAGCATATGAATACTTCATGCGGAGGCAAACCACACTGGTGGTCCCATGTTCCCTTAGGAGCGGAGAAGAGAAATATATCTCCAAGTGAGCCCACGTGCTCTCACAAACCATTCTACACATAACCATAATTAAATAATAATAAAATGGACATAAAATAATATTCAACTATCTGTACAACAAATACTCTCAATAATGAGAATAAACCACCACCCCGCAACTGATCCACCTCAATACTTGTTCCTGCACTCTGAACATGTCGTAAGTGACGACTGGTGCGCCTGGCCACAAGCGTGTCGTATATGACCCCTGATGAGATTGGGAACTCATCACATGAAACACATTGTTACAAAAACAACCCTCGTAATAGCATAGAAATGCTTCTTGTGGGCCTGTAATGGACACCAGCTGCATTGGTGTTTCCATGCTCCGCCGGGAGCAACCAGAGAAACACATGTCTCAACAAAGGAGTGGCCTCGCGCTCTCCCGAAATCTAAATACATATCCTCACCTCACTCAAAGTAACCCACTAAAGATATACAGTAGAAATATCAATAATCGTGAAATACACTTAAATACAATATCAAAGAATAAGATAAAATTACTCTTGACTTAACAACTAGAACTAAAATCATCACCACGTGGCCGCCATCTTGATATTTTTGCTAACAGGTTGATATTATCTAAATTCAAGTGAAATAGCTTCATACCATATTTGCCTTTCTGATAAATAAAATAATCGCTCTTAAACTTTCACATGTATCTATCTATTTAGACCTAATTCACTACAAATTAAAACAGACTCGTGCTGAATATAATTTTAGACTTAAAGAACACGAATGCTAAACTAAATTAACTCACGTGCTCAAGGCATCTACAGATAGAGTCTGGTGTCTTACTTCGTTTCGTTTGTTCTCTCGTCTGGGCTGATACTAGGAAAGGTCGCTGCTGGCTACCGCACGCTTTATGTAGGCACTAGGCTAATCACTCAACTTATTGCGCGCTAGGCGTATTAATTTAGCCACTTAAATGACACTCGCGATATTTGCTTTATTAGGCCCGAAAACACAGATATGGCTCACAATTATCAAATATAATACACAACTACCAAATATAACACATCACAACTAATTCTTAGGTTTTATTATGGCCTAAACTAATATATCTTCTTGAAGACTTTTTACATCCCAACAATGCTTGCTCGCGCCGTCACGTGGGCTGACAGTCACGTGGGGTGACCGAAAATATATGGGCGATAAATGTGCCAAGAAACAGAAAAAGGGCGGGCGTCTTTTCGGCCCCATCACATATCTGACTCCAGATTTTGTTGTCGTCCCGACAATATCACTACCTCTGGCGCTTCAATTGTAACCTCTCAGATCGTTGATGCTGCGCAGGACTCTTTCTGAGCGGCGATGCTTTGGGCTGAGCTTCTGTAATAGGTACAGCCCGGCTGGGGACCCTCTTGGTCGTCATGTTCCTACGTTGTCGGACTGGCAGTTGCTGTGGTCTAGAAGACTCGCTCACCTGTGCCGCGTCGCTGTCTGCCCGTGACATCTGCCTGTCAGTGCTTGCAGCTGTCGACTTTGAAGGGAGATCGCTCTTGACGTGTTTTCCACTCATTTTGTGTGGACGGTAGTTTACGTTCCCCACAATCTGCTTTTGATGAGTCTCCTCTGCTGAACCTTGATTTGCACTCCCTCCTATCTGCTTAGGACGGGTTTCCTCCCCTAGACGACGGCCAATTTTCTCGCCGCCCTTAGTGTGACAGTTGACGTGGCCATCTCTTGGCTTGCGCCCTAAAGGCAACGTGGTTGTGGCAATCCGTCTAAAGAAAGAGCACCTTGAGGGACAGGCGGATATCAATTGTTCTGTAGACTTGCATCTAAAACATCGTTTTGGAAGAGGGCCTTGAGGGCATTTGGCTGCCATGTGGCCTGAGAACTCACCACAATTATAGCACCTCAACTTTGTTGGCTTTCTCTGTGCCATGGGACGCCTCCTAGTACCTTTACACTCTTGACCGCCAATGCCGCATACATAAATTGCTTCCATGCCCTGGACCGATGGTTTGCTGTCAAACTCTACTCGTTCATTGCTCGCCAGACACCGGAATTCCTTTCTGAAGATCTTGGTTTGATGTACGAATACATCAATACCTCCATCGTCTGGTGTGATGAACCCCCATCCCCTGTGGACACTATACCACTTGCACATCCCTTTTCGCCTTGTCGGTGCAACTGCGTTTGTTGGTGCCGTCAGCTCACAGCTTTCCTCGACAACAGCCTGACTCTCACATACAAGAACACGCACCTCCTCGTCGTGCTTTGGCTGTTTTCGCGGTTGGTCTGGTTCTTTCTCTCTCTGCACCGCCTTTTGTGCTGGCGAACTGGCCTGTGACATCTGTGCTAACTGGTACTTAAGAAGAGATAATTCTGCTTTGAGTGCCTCCTTTTCATTCTGATCTGCACTTGCTATCTGCACCAGTGTCTCTGGCTTCTTGACTTCACAGAAAACCGCACACTCCCTAGGCCCCTGACTCACGGCCTGGAAATTCCTGGTCATCTCACTGACTGGTGGTTGCTCGCTGTAGGCTTCTTCTACTATCTTGAGTAACTGCTCAGGGCTGGCCTTGGCTCCACCACGTATCCGTAATTCTCTAGATACCCATGGTGTAACGTTGTTCCAGATCACGTCTACCTTGACTTCTGCGCAAAAGGGCGCCATCTTCCACACGGCCTCTACATCTTCCACAAACTCTTGCCAAGTGGGATTTGCCTTTTCATCAAATAGCCTTACCTCTGGCACCTCTACGTGTACTACCTTCACAGGCGCATTGATCGAAGCCATCTTGCTGCTAGACCGCACAGCTGGGTGTTTACAATATTATATTTGCTCGTTTGCTGTTTGCTCGGTGTCACTGTCTGCCTATCCTGCCGACGACGCCAATTGTGGTATGGTGGGGCGAGATGATGATGTGATATTTGATCACTCTTTTCACTCGCACCGACCCGATTCAACAATAAAACTCTTGATTCTGAGGCAGGGGCTATATTTATTTTTACAACCCATTCAGTGACTAAGAGCACACTGAAGCAAACATTAAACAAACCAAACACTAAACAAACAAAACACCCAGCTAGTGCTCAGTTCCTAATCCTGAAACGCAAACAAAGCACGGGCTAGTTAAAATCATAGTTGAATAACGATACTCTCACCTGCCAAACAGTCCTTCCACGCCACCTGACACCCTCAACTATCACACACGCACACACTCATGCGTGTCTAACTTCGTTTCTCTCTCGTCTGGGCGGCTTTTGCAAAATAGGCCCGTTCGCCGCCTAGGCACTTCTTATATAGACCCTATGGCTGATCACTCAACTTCAGTGCGCTGCGCGCATTAATTTAGCCACTTAAATGACACTCGCGATATTTGCTTTATTAGGCCCGAAAACACAGATATGGCTCACAATTATCAAATATAACACATGACTACCAAATATAACACATCACAATTAATTCTTAGGCTTTATTATGGCCTAAACTAATATATCTTCTTGAAGACTTTTTACATCCCAGCAATGCTTGCTCGCGCCGTCACGTGGGCTGACAGTCACGTGGGCTGACCGAAAATATATGGGCGATAAATATGCCAAGAAACAGAAAGGGGCGGGCGTCTTTTCGGCCCCATCACAGCACAAACACCAAATTACAATTATACGAGAGTTGCGTACTGTCTGTATTTCTGTACGATGTGGAATGCAGGAGAGTAACAGAAAAGGAAATGTCTCAAATGTCGTCTTTCCACACAACCTGCCTAAGGAAAATACTTCGAAATTTTCAGCCGAATACCATCATCAACTAGGAAATGCTTACACGATTCAGTCAAAAATATATGCACATTATCATTGTGGGCAGTCGCTAGAATTGGGTTGCCATGTGCTCAGAACTCAGGAACTTTTAAGCTATGGACATAAGAGGAAAGACGAAATAGAGGTAGCCCAAGACAACCTGGAGGAGAACTGTGAAAGCCGAGAAGCAAATCATGTACCAGAGTTGAGGAACTGCACGAAGAGTGGCCACCGACCGAGCAAAGTAGAGACGGTTTTTGCTGCCCTACAATACGCCACTAAGCGTCATGGCGACTGACTGCTTTGTACAAGTGTATTTGTAATTTAAAAAACAAAATATTACGGATTCAAAATGTTCTTTCTTCACTAGTGAATACATTTTTCGTCCTTTCTTATTCTGCCGAAGTACTATTCACTTTCCCAAGTATTTTGTGGACACTGTCCTAGTACTATTTCACTTTTCCCATTAGTGTGTGTGGACATTGTCGCTATACTATTAATTTTCCCCAGTATCGTGTAGACATTACCCACGTACAATTCATTGTCCCCAGTAATTTGCGGACACTGTTCTAGTACTTTTTCTTTTTCTCTAGTAGTGTGTGGACATTGTTCTAGCACTATTCACCTTTTTAGAAGCGTGTGAACATTGTCCTAGCACTATGCACTTTCCCCGGTAGTGTGAACATTGTCTAGTAATATGCACTTTCCCCGGTAGTGTGTGAACATTGTCTAGTAATATGCACTTTCCCCGGTAGTGTATGAACATTGTCTAGTAATATGCTTTTTCCCTGGTAGTGTATGAACATTGTCTAGTAATATGCACTTTCCCCGGTAGTGTATGAACATTGTCTAGTAATATGCACTTTCCCCGGTAGTGTGTGAACATTGTCTAGTAATATGCACTTTCCCCGGTAGTGTATGAACATTGTCTAGTAATATCCACTTTCTCCGGTAGTGTATGAACATTGTCTAGTAATATTGTCGTAGATTTTTGATAGGGGAATTAAGACATAAATTGGTCCCTTCTGAATAAGACTAGAACAGGTCATAGCTCAGTGGGAGATAAGGCAAAGAAATAGATTTTCACGAGTGAGATGGTGAAAAATAGGTAGAGTCTGTCCCTGAAATCGAGAAACTTCTCTCATTCAGCCTATCTCTACAACAAGACTTTGTTAGTCAGACAGTCTACCACACTATATATATATATATATATATATATATATATATATATATATATATATATATATCACCACTTACATACACACACACATAAGTGACGACAGTTAGACGCACATACGTGAAAACTATATCTATGGGATAGGGATCTTTTGGGACAAGCTGACCAACACACGTAAATAAAGTTTAAGTAAATTTTATTTATCATAAAGAACTTTACAACAACAATATTTTGAATATCAAATCAAATACAATAAACATAAGTTAATTAATTAATTAAAGAGTTAGACTCATAGGTGTAATCCTCCCTCCCTCTGTTGAGACAAGATCCCGTTAGAAGAGAAGTTATTAACCCCCAAAGAGTCAAAGGTGTTTACGCTATGGTCTTGGATTTCCCTCTACAATAAAGAACTGAGTTTATACGTTAAACTTGCATAAAAAAATACAAAGTTTGTACAAGGGTTATACAATGAAAGAATTATTTATCCCTGCTTTTTCTCGCTCTGACAGACCTGTGATCAAAAACAGTCACTCTTACCTAATAGGTGCTTTCACAACATCTGGAACAATCGAAAGGTACACACAGCCCATCCAAGGTTTGGTTATTGGCGAATCAAGCTCCAGTTTCTCCAAAGGCAAATTAATTCAGATGACGGGAAACGCTTGATTCGCTACTGGTAGTAGGATGCTGATTATGTCACTTCAATTTGTGTCCAGGTAGTAAAATAATTAAGAGGTCTAATGTTCACAGTGTACAGTAGCTTGGAATCTTCAATCGTTAAATCGAGTGTCAGGTAAATAAATCTGTTCAGGATAAATCTTCTTTACAACACAGTGGTCGTTATTTTGATTTTATCGCCACAACTGGCTGAATGTATATGAACTTGGGAAAAGAAATCTGGGTATCTATGAGTCCAGTTACAATTTATTCTTAATATTCTTCGGGTTGGTACTCTGTCTCTTTCTGTGTGTAAAACACGAGACCAGACAGGTCACGTTGAAAACACGATATTTATATCAGAATGTTCTTTTGTAAAGTTATTCTCAGATTCATATGGAAGCCGCTGGAAAGGTTTAGGGTTTGACCCAATACTGTGTAAAGGAGAAAAAATACAAATACTTAACATAATATAGTATACACAATCCTATCCTTACCCCGCGTAGCATAGAATATATTTAACCACTTCGGTTATTTAACTTTAAATTATAAACTACACGCTTAGAGCTTGTCTTATCGTTTAAAAACTTCCGTGAAATAAATTCTAGACATTTAACAAATCAGTCATAGTGAATTAGAAATAAATACATTTTTCGTCAATACTCATGATGAATCCGTGCATTTACTTTGTTGGTAAGAATATTCTGTGACTGGTTACTAGCAGTTAATAAAATTTATATTAAGGCAGGAAGAGTTTATATAGAAATTAATATCTGTTCTGCTAGCCCCTTTAACACAGTAAAACTTAGAGAAATATAATTGCATCACTCCAGCTGCTAGTAGATAATTACCACAAGCCAGAAATAAAACGATCCCCAATCGAAAAACTAAGTGATACTACTATTATTAGAGATCTTTAGAATCGAAAGCTAGATGTTCTCTGAAATTCTGGCGGTACATGATAAATTTTAGTTAGACTGCTGGGGTTTTTATATATCTGAAATCAAAGGGGAAAGATCACTATAGACCGAAAACCAGACTCTCTGCCAGATGTTAGCACCTACGGAGAATTCTCTGCTGGAATTCTGAATTAAAGAAATCTACACCCTTTTCCCCTGCACTCTCTTTAGATCAGGCGTAACGTAATTGACCAGACCGTGCGAGATTTCTTCGATCGTAAAATCACACTGTTTACCGCCCTGCAGACGTAGTCATAGAACGAAATTGAGCGAGTCCGCTCTCTGATCTGGCGATCTGCCGTGTTTAATTACTTTACTAGCGAACGGATTACAAGAGAGGTAATAAAATTATCCGCTCTTTATCGCTATCTGATCCTATCCAACGAGTTTCAATCGCTGGTGTTAAGAATAAATTACAGATCAACGTAGCTAATAGGTCTGCTCGAGAACATACATCAAAGAAATAGCGAACAGCAATAGAATGTCTGCTAAATTTGAAAAAGGGACTGATCTCTGAGTGTATGAATGGTTTTTATGTTAACGAACAGGCGTAGAGGAAAGAAAGGTAAAAGAAAAGTGTAGATAGATAAATAGATAGATGAAAGCTATTTTCATAATCTGTCACAAATATGCACTTTCCCCGGTAGTGTGTGAAGATTGTCTAGTAATATACACTTTCCCCGGTAGTGTGTGAACATTGTTCTAAAACTATTTACTTTCCCCAATAATGCGTGGTCACTCTCCTAATGCAATTAACTTTCTTCAGTAGTTTATCGACTACCTCCTGATATTACTAACTTATCCCATAAGTTTATGACGTGTCTCGTAATAGTATATTCTTTTCCCAGAACTTTGTACCATTTTTCCTATTTATTCTGAAACCTTCCCTAGTGCTTTGCGACTTCCCTAACTTTTACAAAAGATAATCTACTCGAAATTTCCTTTCAGCTGTCAATAAATGACTATTACTGCTACATCCTTAATATAACTTCTTGACCCTCCATGGACACCAGGACATAATGTGACAAATCATTGACATAGAATTGATTTTTGTTTTTTAAACTGTGTGGAAGGGAAGCGTAAGAAAAGAAATTGAGTGAGACCTCAAGAGGATTGTATAATTTTCCAACAAGGATCCTTTAGTGTTCCAAACACTACAGAAAACGACTACATTCGAATTTTCTCTCCGAGAAATAGAAATAAGAACAGAGAGAGAGAGAGAGAGAGAGAGAGAGAGAGAGAGAATAGAGAGAAAGATAGAAAGAATAGAGAGAGATGGAGAGTGGAAGAGAGTAATGCATTCTGTAGCCCATGTTAAAGCGTATGAAAAGGACCAGTCATTGTATTAACTTCAATAATGGATCTTTTACGACCCGAGAACCTGTCGACACTGCTTTGCTGATTAACTTCTTTCATAGTTTTCAACTGGAAAGGTAGTAATAGCGTCTTCTATCTTCTCTCGGGCACCAACTCGGCCACGAGTGTCTAGGAATCCGGATCTGAGAGGGTACGAATAGATTTCTAATCATTTTTCTTCTTCTTCTTCTTCTTCGTTCGCCCTGAAAAGGACGGTGGTTGCGTTGTGTCTGTTTACAACGTAGCTGTGATATCTGCACCTTTCGGTCGACACATCCGACTTCTGCACGGCATTTTTTAGGACCGGGTTTGCCTTCCCATTTCGATCCACACTCGCTCAGCCAGCCTGCACAGCTGCAGACTGTTTCCAGGACCACCACGTGGAGGTGGAGTGCGGTCTTGACCAGCTCTGGTTCGCTGGTCCTGACGCAGGCAGTCAAGCTATGAGTCGCTGACTGCGGTCTCTATTGCTGCGTCTTGAGGTCCCTAATCATTTTTGAAGGTCTGGCAAATTCTGGTCCTGGGATTACATTTTTTAGTCTGTCGAAATCCTGGCTAATTGTTGATACCTACGTCTTGACTTTTTACAACAACAAAAGTTGATTGAGTCAATGCTACTGCTGTTATTTCTTTTGTTCCCGTTCAATTTTCTGCTTCCTCCTTTCGTTCTCGTTTTATTATTTGTTTAATTCTAATTTCTCGCTATTATAGCTGTTGCCATAGTTCTGTATTGTTTATGTGAATGTTATAATCATATCAAGTCTGTACAGATAAGTCACGATTTGGGAATTTCATGTAAATTTCCCTTCATAATTATTATATGATGAGGAAAGATTGCAGACATATTCGCTACCCACTGCTCAGCAAATTATGAATCCTGAATTAACTTGTCTTAATTAAGAAGCTAGTGAAGATGAGTTAGCCACGCTTGGTTTAAACTAGACGTCATCATTCCCTGCGTGTTTGTCGTCTACAGATTTAAAACATTGTTTTAAAAGCATATTTCCTGGCTGCTGAGTAATCATATTTTTAAATGAAAATTCTTTGAAAATCTCCAAGTTTATCAACTGCTTGCTGCAGTGTTTGGGTTTTCGAACTTTACTTTGTACCTGTGTCGCTACAGAAGTGTACAATTAATGAGATTCGTATGCATTATTGTGACAAAATGCTTGTACACGTACTTATGAGCCCCTCCCTCACTCCTTCATCCGCTTTTTATTTGGCATATTTCATGCACCTTCATTCAAATTTTGTTGCACTGAAGCCTCTCCCAGACTCGTTTACGTTTCGCCCGGTGTATCGTAATAATACCAGGCTATTTTGGTCGGTAAGCGGGTAATACGGTTATCACGTAAGTCGTCTAGCCACCTTTGATAGAGTCGATCTCTTTTGACACAATATGGTCGCGCACGATCGATGAAAGGAGGCCATATTGTCTGTCTGAGAGATCCGAATGGCGGAGGCACGAAAACACAGGTAATAATGAAATAATCGTTTCCGCTGTACCAGCCGTGCGTAATTATTACAGATGACCTGGCAGAAGAGTCAATCTAGGCGGAAAGTATTAGTCAGGAATACGTTCAAAGATTTGTTTGTGAGTTGCATAAAGAGGCAAACGGAAGTATTACTGCCTTATTAGAAAGAGGTCACGCGTTGGTATTTTAAAATGTAATATTTTAAAACACGCGGGGGATATTATGAATTAAACACCCCTACCCATATAGTGCAAAAGAGATTGGATTGGTGTAAAGTGAGAGCCGGAATATACAATGGTTCTCATTGGCAAAATCGTCGGAAGTACAATCTGGGAATTCGAACTAAGAAATGGAAATATAATCTAGCGACATTGGAGTTACAAATCAGACTGCAACGCCACGTCAAGCTAGCAATTCACCAGAGCCAGAGAGAAAAAGGATCGAACTAAGGATTCCAAAATTATAAGTGACAGATCGAAGTATTTGGGCAACTTTAAAACTTAAAAGTAAACCCGCAGTTTTAAATACAAAGACTGGAGACCTAAGAAATCAGATCACCCATCATAAGAGGAATACACACATTTCCAGACCAAGTGATTCGAAAGCATCAATTTGCTTTGTCCATTCTAAACTGTGCCAGGAGATTGTGTTCCCAAAAGTTACTTTGGGGTAAATGTAAACATTTGTTTTACAAATGTGAATTTGACATGTTTTTCTTGCTAAGTGGTTATATATAAGGCTGGCAACCTCAACATATGAAAATAGTAAATTCATAAATCACTACAGCAAGCGCTGGTGTTTGGGGTTTATGCTAATTTGCTGAGAAATGTGAAAGCAGCAGCAACCCCAGACTACGACTGGAGCAGTGATGAGTGATGATTACATCACATGTGCCTCAAATGTATCATATAATTTTGTGAGATTAATGTACCTTGTTAATTGTAATTCAGGCAAATCATTGCTTTCGCGCTGTCTAAGCACATATTTCCCCAGTTTAATACCCAGAAGAATATTGGTGATTTCTAATAATCTTTCCTGAGTTACGCTGTGTATACTCAAAAGAATATAATTATTCAGAGAGGCTAACATTGGTGGGTGGACAGCGAGACAATGCGCCTGTTAATTTGCAGCCCACTAATGTACTAAGTTCGTGGAACGAAGCTATCAGACAGTTCGTGGAACGAAGCTATCAGACAGTTCGTAGAACAAAGCTATCAGACTGTGAAGGGTCATCATCGAAGAAGAACTGACGAAACCACGGCTGCAGGATTCACCTAGATCAGTTAAGTTCTGATTACCAGGAAACAGCAAAAGGACAATATTTTTAAAAAAATCCTCACCTAAGTCTCAGTGAAGACAAAAATTGATTTACATCTTAAATTCATCATCATTTCATCGCTATTTTAACCTGTTAAAACTAATTGATTATTAAATGTGTTACATGTTATTTTAAAACTAAACAATCATTGTTGATTCAGTTATCATAGGTATGCAAGCAAACGTGTGACCAAGACTCTTTAATATATTTACATCTATAGAGCAAACACTTATAAAAAGGAGTTTCGCTGGATTTACGCCAGCTGGGGGCTTGAACGGGCTAAAATCATTGCTTAATTCTTCATAAAAGGCGGCGGACCGATATAAGTTAACAATTGCCCTGCCAATGCAGCATTGTTCTTGACTTCGGAAATATCTTAAGAACACACCCTTGGGATAGAAGCGTCATTACCCTTCTATTTACAACTCTGCCAAGAGTAATCTTGGGCGAAGGTAGACACTTTTGACGACGCATTTTAGATACTCTTGAGTTTTGGCCACTGGTGGACCACTACTGCAGAGCTAAGGGGAGGCAATCCGTGACAATCATCTTAGTCTATCTTTCTCTCCCATCCGCCAAACACTCATGTAATGTCCAACAAACTATTTAACGTGAAAACCTCTGCGGTAGACTTAATTTGAAAGAAGAGATACAGGGAAAGATATATAAATATAATCGGAGATCGAGCTGGGAACATTACGGAAACAACGAGAAACCGACAGTAAGAAAGTAAATAAAAACAGAGATAAGAACAATGAATGTGGAGGATTGTAATGATGGAAACTAGGGAGAAAATGTTAAGATACAGAGGATAAAGGTGAGACATGATAGTGAAACTAAAAGGCAATAGTGATGCGGACAACCATTTTAATACAGCAAGTGAAGAAAAATATCGAGTGATATACAGTGATAGAGAGAAGGACAATCAAAAATCTATGGTAGCAAACAGACTTATAGAATGTTAAAGTAGAGCTGAAACGTCTAAAAATGTTATTTGCAGACTAGAAAAAGCATAGAATATTCTAGAATGTTAACAAATATCCCAGTGTCGAACACGTAAAGCATTAATACCAGTGCATACTGAAGTAATAACCATTTATTATGTATAATCCGGCGTCTCAAAGTAAGCTTACCGGATTGGCTAGCGTCTCTGGGCTGAGTCTATTATATCTGAGACCATGAGACTACTCGACAAACAAATGACCGATGCAGGACCAAGAAAAGCGTTTCCTACCAAGTAAAGGAAAACACATGTTTTAGGGATCTACTTTTTTACTGTTAACAAATTACTAAAAAATCTTAAACTGGATTGTTGCTCCCGACGCTACGAATTGGATCAAAGCTACAACAATATTCACAATTATTGTGTACAACGGCACCAAGCTGTGTTCTTCGAGGTCACAATTGTTTGTAGGTCACCAAGTTCTGTGATCCTGTTCACAATTTGTATGCAATGTCACCATGTTCTTTGATCTTTTGACAGCTGTAATATTATAAAAATTGTATGATTTGTATCGGCTTCCATTTTTTTATGCCGGGCCTGGGACAGATCCCTGGAGGTTATTTCAAATGTTACTATTTTAAAATGTACCACGATAGAGGGTCGTATGCAAATATATAGCTCCATAGTTCATCTGAAACCTAGTGAGCCAAGGGATCAATGATTTGAAACATCCAAACAACGCTAATATAAATCTCAATAAAAGTTTAAAAACAGAGACTAGCTCACGAATGGCTGTGAAGTAAGTCTGTCTTCCTACTGAATGTTCCAGCCTTAAGGATTGCACACGCAGACACACACAGAGAGACATACAAGGGGATTGACATAAGTCTTGGGCCTGACCATGAAGGACATGTCACAGAGAGCTGAAATTTTGTATAGTGTTTATTCCTTTTCAATATAGCCACCGTCTGAATTGACACACTTCTGCCATCTCTGCTTGACCTTGAAAAGACCTTGGGAGTAGAACACCATATTTTTCAAACTAAACCAGTCATCACATGCCAGTATAACCTCTTCATCGCTGTCAAAATGATTTCATCTTAGCTGTTTTTTAAGATTTGGGAATAGAAAAAAGTCTGATGGAGCCAAATCTGGAGAATATGGTGGGTGTGGAAGAATTTCAATATTCAAATCGTTGGCTGCTAGCTGCACAAGCCGTGCCTTGTGAGAGGGCGCGTTGTCTTGAAGCAAAGGAAGATTTTGAGTGCGCGTAATCCCTCGTTTCCTGGTCACAACCTTTCTTAGTTTGGTGAGAAGATCTGCATAGTACTGTCCATTAACTGTGTTGCCACGAGGCAGATAATCTTTCAAAAGGACACCTTTGCCGTCCCAAAAAACAGTCAGCATCACTTTTCCTGCAGATTTCTGAGCTCTCGGCTTGACAGTTGTTGGGGAGCCCGGGGTTTTCCATTGCATGCTGGCAATTTTGGATTCGGGGTCATAATGGTGTACCCAAGTCTCATCTACTGTCACCATGGTCTCCAAAAAATTTGTTTACTGACACTTTTTGAGCAACTGTTGAAAGCAGTTTATCCTCGTTTGTTTCTGTTCACGTGTCAACAGTCGCGGAACCCAGCGTGCACACACTTTTCTCATGTTCAGTCTGTTGTGTAAAATTCTATAAACTGTTCTTTCATTTAGTTTTACTCTACTAGCTATCTCCACAATTGTCATTTTTCGATCCTGGTCAATGATTTTCTTCACTCTTGTTGCATTTTCATCGTTGCACTCTGAGGCTGGTCTACCAGATCTTGGCAGATCAGCAACATTTGAGCGGCCGCACTTAAACTGTTGACACCAGTTTTTTTTACCGAAGTATATGAAGGACTGTGGCCTAATGGATATGAACGCAGTTTCATAATCCAGATATACCAGGTTCGAAACCTGCTGCAGGCGGTTTGGTAGCAGATCGCTTTGTGTGGATTTTTAACAATGGTATAAGCGCCGTACCGTTCAGAAAGCAATGGCAAACTACTGAACGTAAAAATTGCCTAGAAAAATCACAAACAGCCAATAAAAGCTGGGGTTGATTGCCACGTCCTGTAAAGGATAAGCAACTAACTTTTATATGAAGGACAAGAATCACGAAACACTGGTTCCATCTCCCTGTGTATTTCTGCAGGTGTTTTTCCCTGAAACATCAGAAATTTTATCACAGCTCTGGCCTCCTTCTTTTCCATTGTTTTGTCAAATCTTTGGAGAAGCAGATCCGGTCAATAGGGTACATTGCGCCGTGCACCGTAGCGGGAAAACCCATTGAAGAAACAAACGCGTACTTCACACATTCAGTGCAAATATGATGAACGTTAAATGTGCCAAGTTTCATCTTCCTCCTGTGACTCCTTCTTGGTCAGGCCCAAGACTTATGTCAATCCCCTTGTATGTATATATCCAAATCAATACCAGAAATAACCGAGCTGAGATCAAATACCAGTCAAAGAGACATTTAAGTTTAGAAAAGACCAAGTTATAAATAAAAATTAGAATAAATTACTCATTAAGGATGTCTATTGTCAATACTACTATTCACCATCTATGTGGGAAACCTTTTAAAAGATGCAAGAAAACAACCATATAATCAGATTGAACCATATGATGTTAATGTGAGAAGTATATATTTCCTAAATACAGCACAGAAGTACAGACACATGGGCATCTTCATAAAGCTAGTTGCCTTGAGAATTACAGGAAAGTCAACACAGATAAGACATAAATGTTAACAATAAACAAAGCGTCAAGAGAGTATAAATAACTAAACGAAAATGGCGTAGTTCAAATCTTGATGAACGATGAGACTGCCATGATTGGTAATCAGCAACAAACAGTTCATCCAGAGTCATTGTCGTGATTCGAAGAAATTTCTGTCACATTTAGCCGAGTGGTCTGCCCTGTCTTGTTCATAATTGTTGTCTACGCCCACTTTTCAGTCTTATAGCGCTATTTCTGGCATGGTCATGTCAATCTTACGTTGGACAGGCTAATTCCACCCCTTTACACATGGACAAAACTTCTAGCTAAAGGTCCTTTTATTCTGCCTTTCTAGTACATGACGGCTAGTTCCTCGTTTTTTTTTTTAATTTACAGAGAATCGTGGACACGGTGGAAAACTTCTGCCCTTTTATTCGTGCCGCGTTCGTCTCGTCCCGCAAAATATTCTGCCTTACTAGCCGTCCGCTAGAGATGTAGATTCTTGTGTGGTTACTCCATGTTCGTTCTTCACTCGACATTTGTTGTCAAGGTGCTATAATGGAGTACGTACTAACAGTGTGGTAACTTTGCATTCAATTCGACAAATCTGCATAAATCAGCTGAGTCATATAATATGGTTTATTTACAGAAATATATAAATAAACAAATGCAGCTGGAAATCAAATCAATATTCTTTGTTGTGAAGGTAGTTTACTGTAGGTGTCCGTATTTACCTTTCTCTCTTTCTTAATCATGTGAGTTACCAAAAAATCCCGTGTAGCTCACGACCTAGGTCACTTTGACCTTTGCTTCCACAACTTTTCAGTAAAAGTAGTTGCGCCTTTTACCTTCAATATTTAAAGGTGCTATTTTCTTCAGATGATGAAACTTCAATACATCTGTGGCTGTTTCTTGGTTTTCTTCCTTTAATAAAAATCAATTCTAGCTGGGGACTGGAAGAAATCGAGATGTACTTACATGAGTTACCACTTTACATAGTCTTTCCTCCTAGTACAGAACACAGCAACCGCTTATATTCTGTCGTGTGAATAATAACACTAAAGTTTATCACACTCTATCTTCATTCTGAAAAACTTCAAGAATTTACACTCAGAAATGTCTATGTGGTTCTGCATAGATGAGATGATAAAACCATGGCTTCTCAGCAATGTCACAAGTACAAATACAACCTTCCCCAAGGTCGTCTATATGGAACTGCTCTCTTTATGATGTTAACTTTTCGTTAGTGTTGTGAGTTCTTGTCACTGTCGATGATTTTGATTGGTGCTACCAAAATGTATGCCATTATCTCATTGGCACGAATAATGCTGGGGTAATAAGCCTCACTGTCACACAAGTATTATTCTGTATTCGAGCCCTGGTCAGCACATTTGCCTTGTGCTTCCTGATGTGATTTGCTGTTGTCAGGGGATTACAATTTCCACATAATAAATATTACAAGGTAATCTGCGTCATACTGCCAGATTTCATCTACAAGGCCGCTGTGTGGATTACTTAACCACAGCCTATTGTTGAAAGTGTCTATCGCTCCAGCACATAAGGGCTGTCGCCTTTGCCATCCAGTCATTTTCGGCAACACTGTCCGACCCATTAAAACCCAGTTAAGGATTCGTCGATAGCCAGTACTTGTGAAGCACACATTACTCGTGCTGTTTGGAGTATACCACTATACGTCGATTTCTGTTACCTACACGTAAGCAGTAGCCTTGCGTCCTGGATTATTTACCTACAGCACATATTGCCACCAGTTGCATTTAACCATCATCTCAACACATACGGGCTGTGGCCTTTGTCATCCAGTCAGTTTCGGCAACATTGTCCAACCTATTGATAGCCGGTTACCTCTGAGTATACTGACATAACGACCGCGAGGAGTAGTCAGTTGCCAGTTCTCGTCACCTGTTTTACAGTTCAAGTCTTCATTATCCAGTATAAGAGGTATCCCTGCGCGCCTACTGGATACTCGCTCCCCAGCAAAAGTCCTCGTCGTTTGGAAAGATTTGGATCAGTGGGTGCAAGTATTTCTGCACTTGTTTTAATCTCCTTCACCAGCCACAGGAAATTGTGAATGCATAGGATTTATAACAACACTGTTACAGAGAGAGCTTATCTCTTTAGCCTGGAAATGTCCACTAAGGTGTAATAGTGTAGTGGTTTTTCTTCTAGAAGAGAATGTAAATAACTTATCAGGATTATTTATCATAAGGAGTGGCCGTTTCCTTGCGAAACTGGGGGCCCAACCCCTTTTAGTTAGATTTTCGTGGGAGTGAGAAAGTGTACGGGTGTTGGTGGTTTGGAATGAGCCGTTTTGCCTGAGAGATTTAGTGAAGTCTTGTGTTATTTTTCTGTGGTAGTGATATTGATACTTTCACTAGCCGTTCAGAGCTAGTGAAGGCATTACTTATTTTTTTTTGGTTCAATGTTGTGATTTCTTTAATAAATATATTTATATGTACTAAGCGGTCAGAATTCACTCTATTATCACTGTCACTTAATGTTTGCTGTTGTAGTCCTTACTGTAGTAGATTATTCTATTTAACATTGGAGAACGGATGAGTGTATGACATCTTAAACTGAGTCCGAGAATGGCTGGGAAGTAGACCTAAGGTATTTGATTATATCTCTCTTCTCTCCAGAAGTCTTAACTCTCTCCATATTTTCATTAGTGACTTTATTTTTCTTTATTTTCACATTACTCATTCATATTCTGTCTGAACTCAGATATTCTCTATTTCCATACTCGCGACAGCCATGACTCATTATTGCGTCTTTTACATACTAGAATCTTGACATCAGCTACTTGCATTAAAAGGCAGTTCCTGTTCTGCCAACACAATGCAATAATCTCAAGAACGAGAGACCAAAACACACGGAGAACACAACTGCAGATAAGCATAAAAAGGAAAAAGGAGACATGAAGGTAACTTTATAGAGGTGCACGTTTGAATCACCCAATTAATGGCATGTGCACTTCACGGAGCAGACTGTTTGATCCAGGGTCAGATTAATCTCTTGTTAAATCTCTGCCGTTATATAGCAATCGCAAGTTCTGAGCCATGACGTGAACGCTGTCATCACAAACCGTTGAGTCATAAAATGTCCACTAAATGATGGGCTGTAACGTCCAAATACAAGTAACCCGCCAAAACATGACGCGCAAAAGAGGGGGGGGGGGACTTTCTGCTGCATGTCCTGATGACGGTACTAATGCTCCTGTGGTCATTTCTTTCCATTCCATTTGAACGTCACATGATCTCTGTAGTGGAACTCATGACGTCACGTGATCTCTGTAGTGGAACTCATGAGAGTAGTTGTGATCAATGATCAGCGCACCATGAACAAATTGAAAGGCGTGTGTTTTCTTTAAAGATTGTTCAATTTAGCTGTCACGGTGCAAATATTTGACCAATAGTTTCCCCCCAAAAAAACTGGTGGGACTGCTACATTGTTGGCAACATACGTTTCACACAATTAGTACATAGGGGATAGTTATTGTTGATCAGAATTGACGTCATTGTACTCCGGGCAAACCCATAGGTGCTCAGTCTCCTTCAGCAGATGTCGAAGCATATGAATACTAATTACTATAGGGGATAACATCTGCTGAACTAAACGGTTGTCAACACGGCAGGACATCATTTGTCAATCTAACATGATATTTTTATATTGCTGAGCTGATGACGTAAGGGTAGCTATGGGTCATATATAAACTCAGTGACATGTCGTAAAAGTCATTTAGTGTGACTTAAAGTTGCAACGAGTACGAATGATCAGAACTGCATATTTTTCATGTTGCAAATTAATAGCAGACGAATACTTTCTTTTTAAAATTAACAAAGAAAAGCAGAAAGAGAAAAAAAAATTGCTGCTGCATGGATGTGTCAAAATTGCTCTCATTCGGACGGATTTTGAATTCGGGATTCGGACTGCCATCCTCCTAGAACTGTTTGTTACGTCCGAGCATGGCTCCTCATCTGGTATACCTTAGAATGTGATGACATCTGAAGGACATGGGGAGATTTGGAGGAACGTTGAGAGTGGAGAAAGATGATTCTGTTTTCTGGAAGGATACCTAAACAGTTGAATGCACTGAAGAATGGGAATAAGCATTGCTAGGTCAGCTGAACCAAGAGAAATTAAGTCTTTACATACATAAACATGATGATTATCTCCCGTGAATCTGTAAAAGCTATCATTTACTGAGTTGCGTTATTCCCAGCTATTCATCTTGTATTTATATCCCTGATAACAGCTTCCTGCGAGCGAGCTATTGGATCATTTACTGCACACACAATAAAACACAAAGCTATTTTGCTTTACGTTATTGTCCAAGACAAGTGAGACACTGTACTGGGTGACATGAAGAGTGCACTTATGGAACATGCATAATTTCGCTGACATAATGAGTATAGCAGCTCAAAATATGACAAAGTGCATATTGAACAGGAAATTGTTTCTTTCTCACATACGTTTATTTCTATTTTCCGCTGTAAGTGCACGAGAAGATACATGGTATAGCACGTTTCACTAGCTTTGCCCTCAAACAAATGTAATTATCTGATTAACCGTCTAACGTATTAATGCCATTTTTTGCATACGATGTTATATTGGGTTAGACCCAACAAATATATATTTTATATCTGTGCATCTTGTCCAGTTCCCATAAACGGATGAAATCCTTTGATCTTTGTCGGCATACTAATTATTGTGTATCGAGAAAAGAAATTTTACCACTTCATGCACAGATTCTGTGAATTGATTAGGCATAGGCGTGTCTACTATTACAATAATGTGGCCATCACGTTTGCAATTGAATACGTGTTGAAGATGATTTCTTAAATGATCTGCATGCGAGATACTCGTGACATTGTTTGTCATTGACATTTAATGCGCTACCATACTGGACCTTCCTTGATCTAATTATTTCAATGGGTATCATCTCTTTGCGGTTCATAAATATCATAATGGAACGTTGCTCCTCTAATGTGCTTGTAAATAACGGTAAGGTCATCTTTAAAGAAATTAAACTTCATCCGAATCATAATCAGATGTCTCTGAGAAATTGAAAATCAATCTCGGCTGAATGAAGGACAAACCATCATTCTTCCAATATTCCTCTTCCTCTTGTAACACATGGTTCTCACTTTTCTTCCAATAATCCCTGGCTATATTGGAGATGGCGGCTTTTATAAGTATTTCAACATCTTTTAATTTGAACGTTCTATTTTCTGTTGCTACCTGTTCCTTAATTTTTGCCCATACTAATTCTATTGGGTTTAAGTGAGAATGGTAAGGAGGTAATCTTAAACATCTGTGACCATGTTCATGGATTGCCTTGTCTATGTGAAATATCTTTGTATGCTGTGTCTTTTTTTTACAATTCCAAGTAATTCAGGTTCATGGACATTTCGTTGAATGGAATGTTTTTTATGGTCAGCCAAATCTTTATTACATCTTTAATACTTGGTGAATTAGAAACTTTATCTTCTGGTGCCACAACGTTGTGATATGAGGCATTGTCCATTATCAAACACCACGGTCTATCCGAGGAAGGAAGTACATGATTCACAATCCAATCTTGAAATATCTTGCCATTCATCTCTGCATGGTAATCCCTATTATCTGTGGATTTTGAAACAAATATGAGTTCAGTATTATTTAGAAGCCCATGATGGCTGCTTCCTGGATGTGCACTTATTAGGCGCTGTCCTTTGCTGCTTGGTACTAGTCTCTTAGTTGTTCCATCAGATGATTGCCATTCTCGTTCATTACTGTGGTGCGCATTGATCCAAGCTTCATCTAAATACACAAAATCATAACAATCTCTTCTCATTTCTCTGACCTCGCGTAAATATTTGCTTCTCATTGCAATTATATGAGGCTTCTCACAAATAAGGTTTCTACCACCAACATATTTTCTAAAAGTGAATCCCAAACTCCTAATAGTCCTCCATAGCGTAGATTTGGAAATATCAATGTCATTATTCTTTCTTAACCAAATTTTCAATTTCCTTAAAGTCACTGCCTCATTATTGTGAAACATATTGCAAATTTCTCTGCGGATCAATTCTCTGTCAAAATTATCCACCACTCTTGGCCTAATTTTCGTGTGTAAAACACTGGAATTAGACATTTCAGATGTCGCTATCCAGCGGTGCAATGATCGTTTGCTTATCCCCAAGGCGTGAATAGTCCTCTTTTGTGGGTTTGAAATAGAATGATATAGTTTTCCTCGAGTAGCTTCATTGCAGAAATACTTAAAAATCCTATTTGTGATTTGCTGTAATGTCATAAAATGTACTCGCAGACTCATTTTTTTCCTTCTTAACCACACAATAATTTTTGTAGACACACCTCTGATTGACAATGTGTGCGTTGCACCGGATATAAACTGTTTTATGTTCAAGAAGTGCGATTTCACGCAATTTCACTCAAAAATCATGCCAAATGCTTGATAAACCAAAAATGTGCAAATGAGGTCGTATAATTTACTGTAGACATTTCAATATGTGTGCGTGTGATGTGTGTTGGCAAGTAGGATTTTATATTATATCGCAAAGAAACGAAAATTGAAACCAATGGCCGCATTTTAATGAAAAATTTAATTCATAGGGTCTATACCATTTCAAATTCACGCACAAAATTTCACTTATATGCGTTATATATTCGCTGAGATATAGCATTTTGAAGTTGGGCAAAGCTAGTGAAACGTGTAACAAATAATTGTCTACTAATAAGTAACCCGTCAACATTGACGGATTTTCAAATGCAGTGTACTTTTTCTGTTGCATAACCTAAAGACGGGACTATATCTACTTTGGTCATATTAATACATTTACACTACAGGTCATCGTCATTAGGTCTTTGTAGTAAAAATTATCTGGACGCATTGAATATATAGCCATGGAGCAACCATTCAAAAATGACATGGGAAGACGTAGTATAGATCTAATGGAATGAAATTTGGAAATTTGGCCATACATTTATACGAAGTAAGATCTCATACCGCCGATGCTTTCGATCTGTGCGATTGATTTTTTGGAAGCAAAACTTAATGAGTGGCAGAACTTGTATTCAACGTTCAATCGGCCACAGTTATGAGCATGAATATCATTTGTATAGAATGTATCACGGTTTGGAGATAGTAGTATTTTGAAAATAAACACGTAATGAACCGCTATCTCGCACTTTACAGTGTTTCACTACGATTCGTGGCTTACTTAACTACTTACTTAGTCGATCCTCTTTTACTCTGGGTTGTAGAGCTTTGCCAGAAAGAACGTAGTACTGTCTTATTGGCGGTCTTCCTCCTGGCCTGATTCCAATCTAGTCCTCGGTTCTTTATGGATTGTCTAATGTTGTCCTCCTAGAGAACTCTGGGTCGTCCTGGAGGTCTGGATCCCTGGTTCTTGGTTTATCATATTTGTGTGATAGCTAATCTTCTCCCATTCTGCATACATGGCCAAACCATCGTAATTGGGAATGTTCTATTTGGGTCTGCCGGGTATGGGTTTTGAGGCCTTGCCGTATCGTCTGATTGCGGACCATGTATCTTCTTGTTATTTCAACCACCTTCATCAGACACCTCATTTCTGAGGTTTGGAGCTGGCTTTTGTGGGTTGTAGTCATTGCCCACAGAGATCAGTAGCATCGACAGAATGAGACCTTACTTCTAAATGTATGGCCAAATTTATCAGATTTCATTCCATTAGATCTGTATTACTTCTCTCCATGTCATTTTTGAAACGTTCCCTCATGGCTTCATATTCAATGCATCCATATAATTTTTACTACAAAGATATAATGACGTTCACCTGTAATGTAAGCGTATTAAATGACCAAAATAGACCCGCCGATAACCATTCTTTTCTCTAAGCTCCTCCTTCCAGACCTGCAGGCCGGACTGAAGATGTGACTCTGACCCGGCAATCGGGGCAACATCGTCGGCAAATGCCAGCTCTGAAATACAGACCTGTCGCATCTTCCAGTACCCACTGAATACTTTTTGGTCCTCCTCCTACATGCCCCGACGATGTCAACGGGGTGATTCATGGCAGTGTCTTAAAACGTCGGCATCTGTAGGACGAAATAAGGCAGCATCTTCAGCTCAATGTGATGCATGCTATCTCTGCTATTTATCAAAATGGGAGCCGCGCTGGGGTAATGGTTACCACATTGCGCTGGCGATCAGGTGTTCAAGGTTCAAGCCCGGGCGTGAGCATTTGAAGGAGTGTCATCGACCGGGATTTTGACTGAATAACCTGAACGGCTCCTGAGATAAACCCTCTGTGGATAGGCAGGAGCCAAGCTCCTGTCCGGGTTGGAAGGAAAGTCCACAGGCTCCTGTCGTGTATGATTTATCAGATAGGTAATAGATGTTTATAGCCATGTCTGAGCAGAGGTGATAGTGATGACAATGTGAAAGTAAGGGGGTAAGATATAGTTTTATCACGAGGTGATCGTGTAAGAGAAAGGACAGTCTCTGGATAGAATAATTTATCTAATCCAGCCTATCTGGACGACGATATTTAAATCAGACGCACTTTCTCTCCTTGTACGAAAATACAAGTTATACTGCACTCACATGCACACAATTCTGTGACAAATACGTACGAACGTGAAAACAAACTATGGATAACATATAATAGATAGGGGTTGACCGACACGATAACTAAAGGTTTAATAAAGTTTATTATAAATAGAAAATCACAACATAAATCATATGCATCAAGAGATCGTGGTTTACAGACAAAAATGAAAATTAATCAAATAGGTTCTCCCCTCTGGTAAAGGAAAATAAAGGACAATCCCAACAGAGGTTAATTAACCCAAAAGATCAAAGGTTAACACTAAGTTATGAAATAGTCAGTATGGGAAAAGAATAGGTTCCTAATGTAAACTATCCCGTGATAATCAGATTATTGAGATAAAAAAAGAAAGAAAGAAGAAACCATATAAGTATATGTTGTTAACAAAAGACATAAGTTTCTTTCTCTGTTCATTCAATTCACATTAACGCAGTGGCCACTTTCAGATACACTTACCCCAGTAGTTGTCGCAGGCATTCCAGCAACCCGTTCAAATGGTGTTCCCACTATTGGCATTTCACCCATGGGAACTGGGGGTGTCCAATGCTTGGGTGCCACCCGTTGGCACTGGGCGCAGGATTTCACATACCTGATAATATCAGAGTTCATTCCTGGCCACCAATAGTGAGTCGATATTCGCTGAATAGGGGCGTTTTGTCCCATATGTCCGCTAAAGGGAAGAGAGTGTCCCATTTCTAAGATTTGGGCTCTGTACTGCGTCGGTACTAGGAGCTGGTTATGCTCTTTATCAGGGTTGCCCGTTCTACGATATAGTACGCCATCTTTAGAAAAGATGTCTCCGTTGTGTCTGGCGTCCTTCGCCATGGGGCAGTTTCCTAAAGCAGGGTTCCAAGGTAGGGTCCTTTTTTTGTGCCTCTTTTAGTTCCTTAGGTAACAAATTTGGCGCAGGCTCCCGTTCCTTCTTGGTTTGTCCTCTTGTGGTCACTGCTGCCACAATCGGCTCTTTCGGTCTCCCAACAAACACATATCTACATCCAAGTATTACTGGGTAGATGGGATCATCCATAATAGCCACTTTGATAACACCTCTGATGAAATCAGAGTGTATCTCCACTAATGCGATGGGACGTGTCATGAGTGCATCACTCTTGAAAACTCCACATAATTTGACAGTGTCTTCTGTCTCTTGACCAGGTTTGACCAAATGCCTTGCGACAATACAGTCAAAAGATAATCCTGTGTCAAAAAGACAAGATGTTGAAGTCCCGTTCAAAATAACAGTTCCTCGCGTTGAGGGCCTTTCACCCTCAGGTTGAGAATCACTGACACTAATTCTCCGTTGCGAGTCTGTTAACAAGCAACCGATTCTGTTCGTCCCTGTGTGCTTGCCCTGATCAGATGTCCCTTGTGCAGGGGTCTTTCCCTTGTCTTGACCTTTCTGGCGGCTGTGCCAAGTAGGCCGGTCGGGCTGATCAGAATTCTTGTTGGTAGGGTATCTGTTTTTATGGAATTTCGCTTTTTCCTGGGGAGGGTTATGAGGTAAAGTTTCTCGTTGATTATGGTGCTGGGAAGAATGGGAAGACGGCTCTGGATTATAATTCCGAAAATGCTCATCTGTCGGCTTGCGTTTTGTGCTGGTCCTCCAACTTTACTGCGCCCTGTTCAGCCAGAAATCTACCGGTTTCGTTTGACAACGTGGTTTTGAAATCGGGAACTCTCTAACCCATATAGTGTGGCCATCCTCTCAAATTTCTCGAGAAACGAGTCAATTTTCTCATTAGGGCTAGGGAAGGATTCTAGGACGAAAGACATAGCTACGAGTTGAGGAGATTGGGTACTGGATTGATCAGTTACCTGTGACTGAGGTGGCGACTCTCCATTGCTGGAGGAAGACATAGCACCACGACTTTGGACCTCAAGGGCCTTAAGCGCCAATTCATGCTGTCTCTCCTTCTCTCTTTCCTCATGCTGTCTCTCCTTCTCTCTTTCCTCATGTTTTGCCCTGCGAGCTTCCATCTCTGCCTCAATTTTCCTCTGGTCCATTTGAGATTGACGCTCTTCCACTTCTTTCCTGTCTGCTCTATCTTGTGCTTCCTTCTTCTCCGCTCTCTCTTCCTTCTTTCTAGGTTCTGCTACTTTCTTCTCCGCGTCATATCTGTCAAGTTCTTCGTTGACAAACACGGTCACTTCTCCATGCAATCCTGTTTCCTTTGCGTCTTCTCTTAGCATGGCTCTAAGTTTAGCTCTCTCAGCCATGGCTAATAACTGAATGCCGTGAACTCGAGAAAGAAAGAAGAAAAGAAGGAGAGAAAAACTCTATCCTTAACAAACTTTACGAGGAAAAAAAACAAGCAAACAAAAATATTTATTATTTCACTGAGATACCTCCTGTCCCGTTATCAGTTATCTAATCTATCGCTGTTATTACCTGGCACAAGGCACCTAATACAGACCACTAAGCCAAATAAATGGTAGATCAGTCTAACAGTGGAAAAACTACTTCTACTATCGGTGGATAAAAAAACTTGTATTACAAAAATGAAGGAGAAAAAAAATAATTTAATATTTTCCCTTTTTTTATAAATTCACCAAAACTCACCCACTCTAGAAGTCAGTTAAGAGTAAGGGACGTTATTAACTAGACGTAAAGTTAGAAATCGGTCCTTAGCTTAGCTCAAACTCTGCTGCTTCTTTTAAAAAACCTAGTGATTGTTAAACAATCACACGTACTAGCGGCTTTAAACAAAATCACCATATATCTCATATGTCTGACAAAGATTATACTCACAACAATTTGCACGTAACTCTATGATGCTGTGGAAAGAAAAACAGTCCTATATGTGTGTGGTCAAACACCCAGATACTAAGATCGCTTGCCTAGGGGATAATTATTTTTTATACCATAACTCACAAGACAAACTCACGAACACACTCTATCTAGATGAAAATTCAGATTACATATAAGACTTAGACATTTATCTAGACTCAGACTATAGTTCAGTCCTGCGATGAGCGACGATTAGGTCGTATAGACTCCTGAACTAGATTCAAATCCTACGGACGTGCCCACATTAATATCGTGTATGATTTATCAGATAGGTAATAGATGTTTATAACCCTGTCTGAGCATAGGTGATAGTGATAACAATGTGAAAGTAATGGGGTAAGATATAGTTTTATCACGAGGTGATCGTGTAAGAGAAAGGACAGTCTCTGGATAGAATAATTTATCTAATCCAGGATATCTGGACGACGATATTTAAATCAGACGCACTTTCCTTAAACGAAAATACAAGTTACACTGAACTCACATGCACACAATTCTGTGACAAATACGTACGAACGTGAAAACAAACTATGGATAACTGTCGTGAAACATTCTAAATCCACATATCTAAATTAAAAAGTAAATGTAAAGCCTAACGAATTAATTCAATAAAAGGAAAGAAGAATGGTGAAAGACCAGTGCTTTCTCTATGGCATACGCCAGCGTGTATACCGCCGTAATGGCTGAACAAGAAAAACCCCTTTTTATGCTCCGTCTGCATAATTGTAACGCTTTCACGTTTACTAGTAAAGCCTACTGCATCAACTACACGCGTTTCAAAAATAAAATAAAACCGGTACTGTGTTTCTTAGAAAACCTTGAGATAGACACACTGCGTAATGACCTAGATTACATTAATGTCATTTTATGCACTACGAAAAGACAGACGGCCTTAGAGAGAGAGAGATGTACGGAGGAACGCATGCAATACTACCACAGTCTCGCGATTAATAGTAACGCCAATCCCACGCGTAAGGCATGAAGCACTAACTTTTTTCAAATAAACAGTGACAAAAAACACTACCAATACACGGTTAGGTTTTGAAAACATGTTTAATGCTTATTAGGAAACATGACACAATACTGTTTTACGTCTGAAATCCTGACTTTATACTGACAGAACAGTCGAAAAGGCAGAACAGGTGGCGGTTCTAAATCGATTAAAAAAAATACACGACTATCCTAGAATACATATTTTGAACGGAGCCACTTAGCCCCATTAAATTTATATATTTGGGTTCCTTAGGACTTGCTGACAAAGAATATGTTAAGTGTTATGCACATAGTCTAGTAATTATCAAATTATAGCCAAAATATTATAGGGGTGTTGTCTGACAGCACCAGATCATATTTGCTCATGTTTGGATACTGCTTTAGGGGAATGAGGCCACCACGTTAAATCCGATTTGATTGGTTAGAATTATATGTAAGGCGAAACATGATTAGTCGACTGCAAATACTATTTTTGGTTGTTAAGGGAAACGTAGGAAGGGTAAATTTTTTCAAAAGCTTTTGTAAACATGGTCTCATTGGCTAGACCAGTTGATATAGTCAATTAGGAGCGTCGGTTCAGTGCCACTTTTTGAAATTAAACTGTGTAAAAGCAAGTGCGTTGAGATCCAGCTCATATTTTTCTAATAAAAGCCTGGGACAGAGGCAGATCGGAATTGTGCCATAACTGATCGCCAGTCAACGTATTTGTTTAATATTTCCTTGAATTGTGGTAAGCTAGACATATTTGAAATCTTTTTGATGAAAATTGAATGTGAATTGATAAATTTATGTCTGTATGTGTGTGGTTCAGTAACAAACATGAGGCAAAGCCTAGATATTCCTCTATCATGAGAAAAACTTGTCGGAGAGGAGTATAACTGCATGGGATTGCCAAATAGTACTATGACACCTATCTTATTGAATAGAAGGAATTAATGCTGGAATTGCAGAGGCGTTGTAACCATTAGGGAGAGGAATACTGGTGTATATTGTTCACGAGAAGCTAACAGTTGGCCTACCGCGCTGAACTCGGTGTTTGTTATGTATTGTGCTTCAGTGTGGAAATAGATTATAAATTAGTTCTGAAGTAGGAGGTACAACCTTCTTGTTTCAGGGACCGTGGTACTAACGTATTAAAGCAGCACATGGTCTGAGTTTTGCTGAATCCAGAGGCTGATAGCATACTCCTTGGTCCAGATATCGACCAGTGTTGTTCCTCAAGAAAACTGTGAAGCAAGCGAGCATAGAAGACTGTTTTCTGCCGCCCACACAGAAGTTAAGATTACGTTGGCCAGAGCAGCTCAATCTTGTGTATACCCCCCCCCCCCCTCTAAAAGTGACTTTACCTTAAATCAAGAGGGACATTGATTTGTTTCAAATAAAAAGAAACTGTGAACCTTCCCAATATTATTTCCACCAGAAACAAACACTTGAAGTCATGATGACAAACAACAACATAGCTTGAATAGCCAGTATTACCTCATAGTACTACATCACTACTTACACATATATTGCAAAAATAATATATGTCAATACAAAGATCCTATCTATAAATTGTGTACATACAACTTGTGATTACATTTGATTGTGATTCCTGGTTCACTTTGTAGTTGAATCAGGATATCTATTATTGACAGGAATTAATACATATTTTTAAAAGTTACCCTTGACTTATTAAGATAGTCTTATAGAGTGTTATATGTATGTGAGTGTCACAGTGTTGTAAAGTGTTGTGGATTAAATTAAATTGTTTATCTGTCTGTTGGTTGTTGTGAACATACAATTCATCATTATCATAAACCTAGACATTCAACGTAGTCATCACAATATTCCAGAATAAGTCTGACTGAGGTATAAATGTGGTAGCAAAGTAAGGTCATCTGTAATACACCACACTTATTAAATACAGATACCTTCACAGCTGATCTCAGTCGGTACACTAAGTCCCCTATAAATATTTATAACATCCCACTTTACCACAATAACATATAATAGATAGGGGTTGACCGACACGATAACTGAAGGTTTAATAAAGTTTATTATAAATAGAAAATCACAACATAAATCATATGCATCAAGAGATCATGGTTTACAGACAAAAATGAAAATTAATCAAATAGGTTCTCCCCTCTGGTAAAGGAAAAGAAAGGACGATCCCAACAGAGGTTAATTAACCCATAAGATCAAAGGTTAACAATAAGTTATGAAATAGTCAGTATGGGAAAAGAATAGGTTCCTAGGTTCCTCCGTGACTAATCAGATTATTGAGATAAAAAAAAGAAAGAAGAAACCATATAAGTATATGATGTTAACAAAAGACATAAGTTTCTTTCTCTGTTCATTCAATTCACATACACGAAGTGGCCACTTTCAGATACACTTACCCCAGTAGTTGTCGCAGGCATTCCAAGGAAATATACTAATAAGTAATATATATATTTAGCGTCAAATTTAAGTTTGCCAAATCCAGCCCCAGACTCTCCGTAGTTGCTGACTGCAAATTTAACAGGAGTCGCTAGAGTCGGTGTTAAATTTGTACTGGATACAATAAGTTATCTATGCCTTCAGTTGGTTGGAGTAAGGTTCATGCGTGGTGATCGCCGATGTAGAATAAATAGAACATATACAGTTCCTAGGTTGTTTAGCCTCAGGTGGCTGAAACGCTAGGTTTAAGTTACACAAATGTTGCTAACAATATATTGCCACAGTTGGCGGATGAGATATATGTATAAGTAAATCTGGTAATAGTTCTGGCCCAGTTAATATTATAATTCAATGGTTCTATTCTGGTTTCTCTCAGGAAAATGAGGAAAATTGGACCGCACAGGTCACAGCAAGAAGCTCATCAATATTAAATATTCTTGGATGCTTATAATATTATAAGTTCGTATGATCATAGGTTCATTTGGCCATAAGAAAACAAGCCGCTAGTACTCAGGTTTGATCAGCCTATATTTTAAGAAAAGAACATATAAACATTTAACCATATTATCAATATCATATCTAACACGTATTAAAATAGGACCTCTTCACCACTGTTATAAATTAGATTTAAAACACACGTGTCTAGCTTATCCTATCATTCTGTTAACGCGTGATATGAACACTAGTCATTTAATAAAATTACATGAAATGGATAGAAGTAAATAATATATGCCGTCAGTAGACAGTTATTTAATGTATGTACAAGTCAATTTAAAACATCTCTTACTGGAAAAATAGCGAGTAATTAAATTTACTTTACGGTTGGAAAGTTAGTTATAAGTTATTTAATTAGCACAGAAAATATCAGTGAAACATATATTGAAAACTTTAAACACACTAAACCACTTCAAATCTAGTATATAAATTACCACAATCAGAAAAATGAAACACTCCACGGAATCTATTAATTTTCACTCTGTACGAGAAACCTTAAGATAACGAGCTAGTGAATTCAAATAGATTTCTGGCAACTGATCATGGCTATCGGAGAGACATGGTATATATTGAAAAATTCCGTTCAATCGTTCTCTAATGCGAAAGTCACACCACTGCCAGACCCGAGCCAATTTGCCGTTCGATTTCTTGAATCTAAGGTAATTTTACCACTGATGATGTTGTTACTGTTTGATGCTTATTAATGGACGTTACTGACCAATGTAAGTTATGTGGTTATACTGGTCAACTTCCCAACCTTACACAGCGTTGAATCTACAGGTCATGTTGACATAGAGTGAAGGTGTAAAGTGTCAGTTACGCGAATGATGGAATGTTCGGTGAAGTTGACAACTTAGTAATGGTACATTCATACACTCGTATGCAAGTCAATGATGTTAGAACTGCTGTTGACCATTTCATATGTTTAATAAGGTGACACACATTCCGACAGCACGGATACAGTCATAGGTACATGTTGACACAGCAAATCATTAGGTACTTGAATAGTAGGTGGCAACATCAGACATATTTCATGTAGCATATAAATACAATGGGCGATATAAGTCAAGCATTCACTGTACTTGTGGGCTATCGCCTCATACTTCAGCTGACTGAACGCGTGAGTGAAAATGAATATGTAAACATCAATAATGGTTCACTGATCGAACCTTTTCTTGGCTAAGTTTTCTTAGGTTGTACATTCATCGAAAGTTCATAGCAACCATGTTCAACCACAGTAATGGGTTTTCCATAATAGGAAGATCTCTGCATCATCGTCCGATAATAAGAGTTGTTTTCTGTTCTCTTGACAATGATCCGTTGTGGTAACGGGAATTCAAAATGGCTACCTCCTTGAGTTTCACTCACCCAGGAGGATAAATGATGAGCCGCAATTAATTCAAAATCTGAACATAAATGTTCTCAATGGGTTTCCATCCAGTTCTGAAATCTATAAGGTTGCTTCATGAAAATACCTTAGAGCTGTTGGATAGCCTGTCATCTTCATCAGCATTCAAACAATCCTAGCTGTACGAAGATAAGCTTGCCATCTAGGCCTAGCAAAACAGAGTTCATCAAAACAAAGGGTCTGGTATTACCTTGATTTAGGAATAAACACAATATAGAACATTAGGAGAATCTCTGACCATATGATCTTGCAGAGACACTATCTCCTTCCTAAAAATCATTCACAGAGATCACTTTTCAACATCCCTAAAGGACCAGCCCAGAAACACACCGCCATGACATCAGGCAGTTTTTCGTCGACCCTCTCGACGCATGCGTAGCAAAGCCTATTCACCCCTTAGCGTCAGACCGAGAAATAGGCCGACATAAAAAATACAAAAATATACGATATAAGACCGAATCTTCTTAAATAGACACGGAATACATATATGTCCGGGCCATAAACATTCTAAGCCAGACCAATTTGTTTTCTAGCCATAACAAATGAGAAATGACATAGATCTAGCATTCATACGCCAGATCGATATTCAAGAGAGATCACCCATACAACAAAAGTATAAATTAATCATGGGTAGTCCAACTTTGACCGAGAAATATTTCTTTTCATATCAAATAGTCATACTGTACATTCCTACTTACAGTAATCCGTGCGTCGCATAATTCCACACAAAAGAATATGTGCGCAACAACCACCTCTTGACTTTCATCATCTCCGCCTTGCCGAAAATCAGCTACGCAATTTTCACCTGAAAGTTTTACAATCCAAGGTCCGTCTCACTGAATATCGTGTATTCCCCTGATCAAATAATCTATTACGCCATGCTCCGCGCTTCGCTATCTGTTTCACCTAGGGCTTGATTGCCAGATGGCCCCCGTGTTAATTAAACTGGTGAATCCTTCGTTCATATAGCAAAAGTATAATCTAGATGGGGAGGGGCAAAAGTGGATGATAACTGCTGCACTATTTTCATCTGTGACAGCTCCCCAGCCTCGCAATGACATGTCATTGCGCCGGAGGGCTGAAAGCCCAAGTGCCGCTGGTTAAAGAAAAAAAAAATAATTTATCCAAATCTGCTGCTCAACGTAGTGTAACATTTGTTGGTGTTTCTGTGTTATCGGTTATGATTGACGCCTGTCTTGTTCTTTCTGCACCTGCAGTTCGACGTAATTCACCTTATTCCGCCGTTTCTGTGGTATCGGTTATGATTACAGCGGGCGCCTTGTTCTTTCTCCATCTACAGCTCGACTTAAAGCAGCAGCATCTTCCAACGTTTCAGCGGCTGGCTTCGACTGAGACCAGTCTTTTTGTATTTCTGCATCTGCAGCATGGCTAACATCAGAGTCTTGTAATGACTGACGAACTCTCTTTCTTACTTCCACTGACACAAGAGTTGTTGCATAAAATATATTTCATTTTATAGAATGCTGCTTTCGCATGGGCTACTCTACTCTTCTATACTATACTCTTCTATACTGTACTCTTCTATACTATACTACACTTAACCACTCCGACAGGAGGTAAGGCGTCCTCCTCTAATTCTAAAGATACTGCTTTCGCTTCCTAGTACATGAAATATAATTTATGGCATGTTTTTAAAACCTGTGGTTCCAAATTTTTTTTTTTTTTTTTTTGCGTTCGCCCGCTAATACTCGAGGCGAAATCTCAGGTTATTATTTTATGTCTAACCTGACATTGATTTTACGTGAGTATCCCTTTATTTCTTGTACAGAGACAGGTGTCCCTCGCCATTCAGGCAAATACTCGCCGATTTTGTGGTTCCTAATGATGTCATACTCTCTCCGGAACTCCTGAGTAGTGAGATAGGATGACTTGTATTCTCGGATAAGGGCAAAAAATTAGGAAGACCCGTGCGGAAGTTGCGAACGTTAAAAATCCTCGGCAGTGTTAAATCTTAAAGAGTAGGTCATATGGCCGCCGCACTGGCAAAATTAAAAGAAAATTATGAAACTTACACATCGCATTAATATTTATAGAAAGTATAGTATAATAAATAGTAGAGCATCCCATCCCAACTAACATAATTACCGATGTATGTTACGTCGGTCGGTCTCACTCAAAATATTAACTCGCGCCAGAAAAAAAAATGTGCGCAACGCACGGTGTGCAACTTGCGCGGTGTGGGTGTTATATAAAACAAATACTTTGGTTTTATTTTATTTTTTTATTCTTTCACAAAATTAGTAGCGCTCGACAAAGAAAAAGTGAGTAAAAATTGGTGTGCATCAGCAAATAACATACCAAAGTGAATTGTATTTGAACGTTTTGACACATAATAATCAAGATGATAATATGGCTGCCCAGTATACTCTCCCTAAAATAGTTACAATCAACAAAGAAAAGCGTTCAAATGACGGTGTTCATGAACAGTTTGATTACACTGTATAATGGAAAGAAACCAAAAACATTCTAAGAATGTACTTCTATTTGTTCATCTGGGAACGGAAACATCACTCTATAATTAAAAACCCGTAAATTTTGATGTGTTATTGCTAGTAATATACAGTAATTTGGAAGGTGATGGAGAAGCGCACCACTTTTACGTAATTTCCAGACTGCAACTTTGGTGGGCAAAAGTTAATAATGGCTTTTTTTTTTCAGGGATGTAATTTATTGTGGTTTAGCATGAAAGGGGGATTGTTTCGTTAAAGGTCAGTGTCACGGGGACTGATAATTTATTTTACCATCACGTTCCATTTTTTATTACTCTTTTAATGATCTAATTTCCACGACTTTTTGTATTTTCTTTTCTTTCGGATTTTACCTACGTAGCCCATTATTCCCCTCTCAGACCCCACCCCGCGGCTTTGTTTTCGTTCTGGCCTCATTATAAATTCCCCACTGGTCAGTGCGGTCAGCGAACGATAATATTATCTAAGCTGCACCTGGCATTCGTCTGACCAGAGGAATGTCTCTTGCGCGTAACGGGTTTGATCTCCAGCGAGAAAGAGTTCTTTGAAGGGAACCCGCTAGCCTAATACAGTTGGTAGCGAGATCAAAAGGGGAGATAACAACTCACGTTCGTTCTGAGAGATTTGTTGTGGCCCCTGACCATAATATTATGTATTGTCTATCTGGGAAACTTTCTCGCGGTTGTTGCTTCTGATGTGTACCTCTAGAATAACATTTGTCTTACTCTTGATTACGTTATACGCCGAACATCTGTAGAAACCGGCCATGCCAGGTGTCCTGGGGTAGCGTCATTTGTAGACTATAAAATTAGATAGTTTTAATCGGTCAAGCACACTCATAAAATTGTTCTGCCCGTGATGAACAAATGAGACAGGCAGACATTAACACAGAACTAAATTGTGGCCTATTTCTCATCATCTCGGGGTAAGTAGACATCTATTATAATATATATTCTTGTTAGTTTTTTATATATCTGATAGGAGTGTGACTTGAATTCATTTAGAGGATTTCTCCGGTTAATTAATTCAGTGATAATGTAGCCCCATCTACCGCCTTAGTTAACAGGAGAGCTTAAGCCAGGTGTCAGTGTTATTGTTTACAATGGGTTAATGGTACACCTACGATAACAGATACTTACTAGGCGTAGAACCTCAGCCCATACAATGCTTACCATTGGGTTAAGAGTCGGCTAATATAAATATTATAACTGTCATTCCTGTATGGAAATGTCAGCGGTGTGGGTTATTCACTTAAAACTCAATAGTGATGTGCAGGCTCTATAACCCTGAATTATAGGAGATAGTCACTTATTCCTTTCTGATAGAAACTTAGTGGCTGGGTGGAATTTTATATGCCTACTTGTGTAGTTAGACACCAGTTTATAACTTTCACAGAAAGCAGTCACCAGCCATAGATAACATTATATCTGAGTCACAACTGTATTATTATAGCAAGAACATTGCATTTTCTATGTATTCATTTGTGGGATGTTAATATTTTTCCCCAAGGGGCGCATACCATTTATTTTGTAATGTCAAATGCTGTAATTTGTTAATGTAAATTCATTTAATGTTGTAAGATGAATAGCATATCCACTCAGCTATAACTACAGGGTTAGGTTTCCTGTATGTTGAGTCGGAAGAAGATGGAGTAGATTTTGCTGTCAGAACATTTACTGACAGGTATATGTGTGTACAAAGTATATTAGCCTATGCGAGCGCATGCTAATAATTGATAAAGTGGAAGTAACAGGTGAGTGACTCATATGGAAAAGGACAGCCCAAGACTATCATAGCAATGATTAATATAATTCTAAATCCCATAGTGGAGCATAACTGTTTATTATAACGTTATTGTAAGTTTATTGTTTGCTTGATGTAAAGGTCGTCTCTTTTTGGGTCTCAGTTTCAGGACATACTGCATTTGCTATCGAAAGAGTCCAGTCAGGCAGCGAACGTAACATTCTCATCGCTCTCACGGCTCCTGAACGCAACTAGCACTACGAGTTGTCACACCTACCTGAAATACAACCCTTTGTCAACGCCCATCCCTCTAATGGGAAATACGTTCACGCAGTGTGCAACGAGCCATCGCAAATTCTGGAAAATCTTATGTTGCAGTAGTAGTTTCCTACTCACCTCTTGATCACCAGCCAGAGCATTGCGGCTTCCAACATATCTATCAGCCCAGCGTCTTTAGCAGAATAAATCACCAGACTTTGTGTGCTTAAACGGAGCACCCAGTCATAAACCAAGTCCACAACCCAGCCAAACCGGATTTGTACACCAAGCACGCAGGGAAAATTTCAGCGCCGGGATAATAGCGCAATGGACCATTTGTCCTAAAGTAACCTCGTCTTGTGTGTGTTTTCGGGTCATACAAAACCTCCGCACGTATTAGCGGCCAGTCGGATATAGACAGAGTATCTACAACCTATCTCGCTATTAGGGCGTAACCACCAGGCATGGATAGTGTCTACTTATATTCAATAGTGAAAATTCATCACCTATAGGAGGATATATATATCTAAATACACTACCTGGATTATTAATCGTGGTCCCCCAAAAATTGGAAGGATTGAAGACTCTGTTTATTTATTTCTGGATGTTCTTCAGGTTTTATGTTGGTGGTTTGTGGTTTCGTTGGTGTGTAATTTCATATTTGTATACTCAATGTGATTATTGAGGTTGTTCTATGTAGTTTTGATGATATGCATTATTTTCATATATATTTCTTCTTTAATAAATTTTACTCATTTATTAACGCGCTGTTCACGACTCTTTCATCCATAATTAATATTACGAGCTCTTTACTATAGTCTCTATTTTGACAAGAGAAAAGAGAGAGAGCGGGCGGTGCTTAGACTATATAAGTGTGTTGAGGCTTGGAGAGAGAGATAACTTTTAATAAATCTTCTTCCAGGTTGGTCTCAAGTCCACCCCCTATTTACACCTTATCTATGTGTAATCTATAATTTTGCCAGTTCACTATCATTGTCGATTTCACTATAATTGTCTAACTCGACAAATACTCTTTCACTTTAACTCAACCACGACAGTCAGCCTACGATCCTGTCAGTCATTTTGGCAGATTATGTGCACGGAATAATGACGTGAATTTCTACGCGTATTTTCAGTACATGGGTGTTGTCAACAAAGATTCCACATTCGAAGTAGGATGCCCGGCCTAAAAAAGTTTCAGAACTGTAATAAGGTCGGTAGAACTCTAGTCAACACATGGTTCTACAGTATATGAAGGTGGAAATTCGTAACGTCCAAATTTACGTTGCCATCTTGAGGCATTCCTAATGTCGTCTACTGCCATGTTTGAAGCAAGATTGGCACGTTTGAAGCACGCTTCAAGATCTTTGTCATAAATAATGACCCCAAGTCTAAGGTGAACCAAATTGCCGAGGAACTTCGTGGCTATTGGGTGAACAGTCATAAACGATGGCTGTCTGGAGGGCGAGCGGGGCGGCACCAGGCAGATGGACTCCCTAAGGGACATCCCTTGCCTCTTCCCTGGTATGGTGGCCCTTTCAGGGTGAATATTTCCACCATCTATTGCAATGCTACCATGAGTTTTCTTTCAAACAAGAATCATTTTGGGAGCTACGGAGATCGTGCTCTGCCGACAATACCTTTGGCAAATATAACGAAAAAGTATGAATGTAGAAGGTGAGGTATGGGGAGAGAAGAGAAGAGAGAGAAGACGACGAGCTGGCAAGAGAAAATTAGAAAGAAATCAGATAGGCTGTCACTGAAATATTTACGAATAGGATACTGGAATTGTCGAAGCGCCAACCAACGGGCAGCAGTTATACAAAAAATCATCTTTGATTTTGATATCCTTGTCGTAGATTTGTGATAGGGGAATTAAGACATAGATTGGTCCCTTCTGAATAGCACTAGAACAGGTGATAGCTCAGTGGGAGATAATACTAGAAATAGATTTTCACGAGTGAGATGGTGGAAACTAGGTACCTCTGTCCCTGAGACTCGAGGAGATCCTCTCGCTCAGCCTATCTCTACAATAGAAGTATTTGTCAGACAGATTGCTCAGTTATATAGATGTACTATATATCAACCACTCACCGACACACACATAAGTGACGACAGTTTGACGTACAAACGTGAAAACTATAACAATGGAATATAGATATTTTTGGACGAGCTGACGACACACTTGAATAAGTTTATGTAAATTTTATTTATCATAAAGAATTTCACAACACAGTAAATAAATTTAGACTATCAAATCAATACACAAATAAACATAGGTTAAGGAATCAATAACCGAGTTGACCCATAGGTGTAATCCTTTCCCCCTCTGTTGAACCAAGATCCCGTTATAAGAGAAGTTATTCGCCCCAAAGAGTCACAGATTTATACACTTTGGTCTAGGATTTCTCTCTACCGTAAATAACAGAGGTTTTTCCTGTAATCTACGCTGAAATAGATAGCATATGTAATCTTTAAGAAGAAAAAAACAATCAATGGATATATGGATTATAGAATCAAAGAATTATATCATCCCTGCATTTTCTCGCTCTGACACACTTGTGATCACAAAGACATGCGTTCTTACCTAATAGGCACTCTCACCACATCTGGAACAATTGTTTAAGGAACATACAGCCCATCCAATTGTGTGTTTTGGCGAAACAAGCCCCAGCTTCTCCAAGGCTAATAAATTCAAATCTTGGGAAACGTTCGCTTCACTATGGTACGTAGGATGCTGATAAATGTCACTTCAATTTTTGTCCAGGTAGTAAAATAATTAAGATGTCTAATGTTCACAAGGGTACAGTAGCTTGAAATAATCGATCGTTACCTCGAGTTGCAGGTAAATAACTCTGTTCAGGATTTATCTTCTTCTCAACACAGTGGTTGTTATACAAGTAATGTCACAGGTTTGATTATGTTAAATGTTTGATTTAGTCGCCACCACGGGCCGACTGTAAAACTTTGATTATTGGAAAAGAACTCTGGAACTCAATGCCAGTTACAATATAAATTTCAGAAAAAATAGTTCTTTTCGTCTAGTTATTCTCTGCTATACATAAACAGAAACCGCTGGTAGGTTTTGGGCTTGACCCAGATACTGTATAAGGAAGAGAAAAACATAAATACTCAACCCTAATAGTATACACAATCCTACGCGTAAATAGAATATGTTCACTTCGGTCATTTAACTTAAATTATAAACCGCAAACTTAGAGCTTGTCTTATCGTTTAAAACTCCCGTGAAATAAATTCTAGTCATTAAAAAAAAATCAATCATCATGAATTAGAAATAAATACATATCTCGTCAACACTCATGATGAATCAGTGCATTTACTTAGTTAGTTAAAATGTTCTCTGACTGGTTACTAGCAATTTAATTAAATTTATTTATAGCTGAATGAGTTTTAGCTAGAAATTATAATTTATTCTGCTATCCACTGTAACACAGTAACTTAGAGAATTTATAATGACGATTAAACTAGTAAATCACTCTGCACACAATCTAGTGAAGATATAATTCGAACTAACAATTCTATCACTCGACAATACTAGTCATATATATATTTACCTTCACACAAACTTTTAAGGTTTTCTCCACGAGAAACTAAGACTCTACTATTACGGTGATTCTAGAACTCGCGCTAGCTGTATCTCTAAAGCTGTGGCAGTACTGAATGAATGAAGTCTAAACTGCTGGGGTATAAATATCTGAAACTGACAAAGAATCAAAGGGAAAGTTGTAACTAGCAGACTCTTGCCAGATGTTGGCACCTTTTGGAAAATCTACATAAATTCTATCTCATTCTGCGAATCAAACAACTTTTATCGCACCAATGCCGAAGCCAGGTCTATATTAAGATCTAGATGAAATAGAATCTACATATATTATCGCCTCACTCTCGCCATCTGCAGAAGTGGTCGTAAATGAATTATAGCGAGAGTCTTTGATATGGCGGTTCGCATCTTGTAAATTAACTTACAACGAACGAATCCAGGCAAAGGTAATAGACAAATTGTCTCCCCTTTCCATCACTGACTGATCTCATTACGGCGATTTTTATGATCGCTGCCGAGATAATTACAGGTGAGCGGGACCAGGTCTGCTCGCTAACCTGCATCAAAGAGAATGCAATTAAATGCTAACAGCCATAAACTGCTTGCTAAATTATAAGAAAGACAGAGGTTTGAATATGGGAGGGTTAAATTCCTACAGGCGTAGGTGACAGAGAAGGTAGAAGGAAAAAAAATGAAGATAAAGAAAAAGATATATGAAATTTCATAATTGTCCACAGGTTACAAATGTTACAGTAATTCATATGGACCTGGCAGACGAGGGCAACTGTATTCAAACATGAATATAAAGATTTTCTGAAGAATTGCCTAAAAGCCAGGAAACTACTGCTCATTTGCATTATTTGATTTGTGAACATAACCTGTTTAATTGCTGTATTCATTGCTAGGTCTAAGAAGTGGGTCCAGACAATGTTGCTTGGTATTATGTTTGTCTATGTTTATACTGTTTTTGTTAACCTGTTGTTCGTCTGTATATTTACTTGGTAATGTTTGTCTGTATATTTTTTAAGTCTGCCTGTTCTTCCTGTCGGTACCAGGAATGTTTACGAGATGAGTCACAAAGTGTCAAAACCAAAGTACTCTTTGTGTCTCCTTATAGATCTTTAATTATGCATTTTAAGAATTGGGCCGTTCATTGTATTTCTCACGAGACTTTGTTCGTGTGTTATGAACCGTTATAGCTCAGATATATCATTTTACGGATGGTCATCTTTCTGTCTTATTTGTTATTTTGTATTCAAGCCTAGCACTGACAGCATAAGAGTGCTATACATATGACATTTATTGCTGCTTCTCTGCACTCTTGTCAATTTTAATCCTTCAGAATTGGGATAAGCTGATAGATCACTTTATTGCCTGGTTTCGTTCTCGTTTAAACCTATTTGTTCAGTCTTCTTTATGGTGAACATTCTGCTAATGTAATGAACAAATCTTCTATTTGGTTTTGTTTTATTTTATTAAAAAAATATCGATACTCCTTTCTTGTATGTGTGAATGTTTATTCACTTATATTCTTATTTCCAGAGTATGTTTGTGCAGGTCTAGGCATCTGGTCTCAAGAAATTTATAATTTCTGTAGCTATGTAAGAACTCTGAAATACATACCACTCACCAGTAGATAACATGGTTTATTTAAAGTAGCTGCAGCTAACCCAGGACTTTGGAACCACTAACCTCTGTAAAGATCTACATTCATAAAATCATGTCTTGTTCAGGTTTTAGAGCATTTGAAATTTCGAATAAATGCAACCTATATGCAACTTTTGTACGAGCCGGACGGTCTGCTTCCTGCATATTACATCAACGGAGCTGTGAAAAACTCAGATGAAATGTTTCACGGACAGTTAACGTGGCTTCAAAGAAAAGATCATATTCTGTTTCATGCAATTCACGATTAAAGCGAATGTTTGCAATTTACTCCTGAGTTTTTACTGGGCATGAGGAAAAAAGTACCTTTAATTTTGCGGGTGAGAGAGATAGTCCCAAACATACCTAGCTTTAAAACGCTTTCTCTTAACCCATTTCGTCACCTGCATATCTACCAAATCATTTCCTGTGATCTATCGATAGATTGGGATTCACCCTATGCCGACCCCCTGATCTAGATCACATGCTTGCTTTTGATCATATGATACATTTTTATCTAATGGTTTTTCATTTACATCTTCGATAACGTTCTTTATACATACATATGATTAAACGAAAAGGTGATACAAGATATACATGTCTCATCCCAGCTGTTCAAGCAAGCCAATTTCCAAGACCAGCATTTTTTTCTTACAGTATTTTTTTAATTCTTATACAGTGATCTTTTACAGCCTGATAATATCATTCGATTCTATTTGGTTCCAGCACCTTCCTTGGCATATATCAGTTTGTCAAAAAGCTTTCTCCTGCTCTGTAGACACGAGGCTCTGTTCTTCTCAATGACTACTATTTCACATTTTTTATTATGTCCTGTTATTAATTTTGACGTTATTATATTTTCACTGGACTAAAATGGTGCTTCAGGCTCTCCCTAACAACCATCGGACCACCACTACAATTGATTCCTTGTCAGAAATCTGCACCAAAATACTTACTGTGTTTTACAATGGCGATTTTTGTAGCAATTTATTTGATATGATACATCTGGTAGCTTTTATTGAACCCTAATTAGATATCTTTAACAACTGCATTGTCTTAATGAAGAGCAGGGGTTGTAATCTTATTACTGCTAAACTTCTAATATGTTATCTGATGCTTCATAATGAGCCTCGCGTGTTCTTCCCATACTACCTGAATGCATTTATCACCCAGTATTCATTTGGTACCTCTTTGCACTAAACTAGCAAATAGAGGAGCCTCTATGTCACAAACTGACCAGCCAATCAACATCGGTACAGCTAAACACATACTTAAAAAACAACAGTAAAGAGGACTGGCTAAATACCTGCGCAATGACTAAAACAGGAAGACGGCTCTTCAAGCATCTGCCAGCACCGTCTAAGAAAGATGCTGTAAATTATCTTGGACGTAATCATCATACAGACATTTTCAAATTACGAACGGGACACTGCTTACTTAACTCATAGTAATAGAATTGACAGAACATCCCCCCCCCCCATCCGCGCCAAAAAAAGGTACATACTGTAGACACTGCCAACACCCATATGATACAGTGGAACATCACCTGTTGCTTTTCTTAGCACTGCAAGAGATGAGACAACTCCTCCTAGCAAAGAACCCAACCACTGAAGTTACCCTATATAGCAGACCTGAACAACTAATATTAATTACTGCATAGTTTAACATTATGACATCAAAATTACCAAGACCTTACGCTCATTGCTGGTAAACCAAAGATAAGATAAGACAACTCCTTGCACAATGGGCTAGGCAGGTTGCGTTGCACCAAGACTGTGGTACGGTGGGCAGGGCTGGTTATATATTGATACACACAAATACGAGTATGTAGTACTGTGAGCAGGGCTGGTTATATTGCTACAAACAAATCTGTGGCTGATTATGTAACTGTAAGAGTATGTCACTGTGGGCTAGGCATTGCTTCAAAACTATGATATGGTAGGCAGGGTTAATCTATGGTATGGTACAGTGGGCTAGGTTGGTTGTATTGTTACCAGAACAACGATACATTGAGCATGTCAGGTCTGGGCAAGTTGTTATACAACAAAGATATATTATAGTGAGCTGTACAGGTTGTATTGCTACCAGTGGCGGATTATCCATTAAGCTAAGTAAGCTGAAGCCTAGGGGCACAGAGCTCTTGTGGGCCCATGCAGAATGTAAAAAAAGTTATAAAATGCAAAGATTTATGTACAAACAGAAAATGTTTGAAACACTGATATCTTGCCAGTATTTGAAGCAATAGTTGAAAGAAAAGCAAGAAAATTTTTTCAATAAAATGTGATTATTGTGTTTAATTTAATAGTAATAAAAATAATACCAATAAACATTAATAAACAAAATAATTACTAATAAAAGAGGTAAGTAATGCTAACAAGCTAACATACCAGTCTATTAATAGCACGAGTAAATACCATCACCATGCTAAGGGATTTGAAAAAAAAAGAATTATTGCCTATTAGGTAAAAAAAAAGGGGGGGGGGCAAACACCAAAAAGCCTAGAGGCCCTTCGTGGCTTTATATGGCCTTGATTGCTACTATAATATAAAACGATGGGCAGGGCAGGCTGAATGCCTTTCAAACCATGATACCAAGTGTGGAAACGTTTTACATCGGTACAACTATGGTACGGTGGTCAAGGAATATTGTAGTGCTACAAAAACATAGTGCCGTGTGTAAGGCGCATTGTACTACCAGAAGACTACAGTAAGTGTCACATAATTTTTGGATTGCTCTCTTGTCCACTACGGCCGTATTCTGTGACATTTATTGTACTGACTAATTGCGTGCTTTTCAGTGGTCGGCACCTTTTTCTTTCTCTGCTATGTATCAGATATTTGTATTTTCAAATAATCTTACACTCCTCTCAGTGATAAGTCGTCATGTCTGTTTGGTTACCCGTTCCTCCCTGCTGGGAATGGAATGGATGAGATAATATTAACCGACAATCACGTTGGTTAATCTCGGGTGTGGCCGACATCAGACTACAGATTAACACTTAAATCGCCCCAGCGAGTTTGGTTAAGCATTGATAAGGCGAACGTGTCGCGCTTGCCAAGATGGTAAAGAGACGAATTTTGTTTGTTCACGCGACGGATACAGAGATTACATGTCTGTGCGACACATTTTGGGCAGACATGAATGACATCATCATTCATTGCTTTAGATACTAGTAAGATGTTGTATTTGAACACATTGCTAAGAGAGTGTACGGACGTGTCACTTCCATATATGGAAGACGTGACCTTTTTCATCACGCGCATAATTTTTCATACGTGAAAAATATTTGAATTACCCTACAAAACACGCATCTTTGAAACGATTGGAGCCCTGCTTAGCATCGTAACAAACAAATGCGGGGGAAGAAGGGCCATATAATCTGACCCTTTTGCAAGTCTAGTTCACTGTGAGAATCGCTTGTCAAGGCGACACCCAGACTGCCAGAGGTAAGGCTAGAAACAAAATTCTTTCATCAGACCGGACTTTGTTGGATCATTTTCAAGGACTAAACAGCCTAGGAAAACTATATCAATTTAAACAAGGACAACGGGAATTTGAGGAATCTGGAACACGGAGTCATAGTGGGAATTTATTGTTAAAGTAACGACCCCCAAGAACACGTGAAAAAAGGCATCTGCTAGTGCCTTAACCTACTTCTCTGAGCAAACAGTCTGTGAGCCAAGATTGGCGTTAAGTTGTACATTTTACATTCTGTATTTTTCATTACAAACATGTGAACTTATAAGTATATATTGCCATGTGAATATTAATATGTGAAAATTGCTAGTGGATGTCTAATTCATTTGAGGCTGCTTTATTGCTAGTTTCCTAAAGAGAACTAAAAGCATAGGTAGTCCCATGTTCCATATGCAGCAGGGAAGGAATGATGAAAGAAATGATGTACATTCTAATTATAATATCTACAGCTTCAAACCATATTCACTTAAAAATTAATGAAAGTTCAAAGCTTTTCAACCAGTATAGATGTAAATGAAAACATATTCAATCTATATTGTGAACATTTTTCAATCAGTGTAGATGTAAATGGAAACATAATCAATCTTTATTGTGAACATTTGTCAACCAGTGTAGATGTACATGTAAACATATTCTATCTATACTATTAACCTTTTCATTTGAATGTAAAGTAAATATAAAGCTACTCAATTGAAATGGAAAGAAAGTTTTATCTGGAGGGATTAAGCTTAATTTTCATCGAGGGTGAAGTCTGAGGTAGTTGGGATGGTGGAATAGGAAGAAGGAGACACATAACTATGTGTCGGGAAACTCAATACTCATAGGGTATTTGTTTCTATTCTGTTACCATACTAGTTGATGGTACCAGTTGAGGGCACTATCTCTGGAACAAGAAGGGAACAAGTGTCCTGACGTCGAAACTAGACACCATCATCAGACGGGGCTTAAAGATGAGGGACCAACTTCGTAGACACTCACTAACACTTCTGGGAACGTGCTGCGCCCTACAACCTTGACCAGTGACAAGCATGATCAGCGACCCAGTCTATCAAGAACCAAACCATCAGAAGGAGCAGAACCGTCACTGACAGCTAAGTAACACATAAAAGCTGCCAAGTGACCACCTTTACATACTTTCATTACATCACAACAGTGATGACAATTTTTCTAATAAATAATTATTCTTTTTTTTTAAACCGTGTTAAAACCTAAATGATTATCAAATCTGTTATTTGTAAATATACAAATTTAACGTCCATTTAGTCATTTTGAATGTACTGCATGTTAGTCTCAGTCAATTTACTAAATACACTCTAAATAGAGCTATACCGTAATAAGAAGAATTCCATTGAGTAAATCAGGGTGGGTGCTTGACGAGCTAAAATTAATAATTGCTTAATCCTTCATAAAAGTTGTCGGCAGGTCATAGAGTTAACGTGCTCAGCCAATGCAGCATTGTTTTCGTTTTTCTGAATATCTTGCAAAGACTCTCTGCCGAGAGTAATCTTGTGCTAAGGTAGACACCATTGAAGATCCATATCAGATACTCTTGAGTTTTGGCCACTGTTGGACCACTACCGCAAAGCAGGGTTGGCAATCCGTGACAATGATAACCGTGTACGATGAGAGCGTAAACAATAGAAAATTAAAAGGTGCACTTAGAAGGGATGGCCGAGTAAGCACGCCTGGAGAGAATGGAAGACAATAAAAATAGAACGGGCGAATTTCGCTACAGCATGTTATATTGCCAGTAGACTACAAAACGGTGGTCTAGGCTTGCTATATAGCCACAAGACTTATATGGTGAGCAAGGCATATTATGTGTCCACAAGACTGATACAGTGGGCTAGATGTTAAGAACAGATCTTATGTAGGGGAAATAAATCTTAAAATGCTTGTTGTACAAGTGGATTTCTGGGTTACGACGCTTGAATGCTTGATAAGCTGTGATGATTTATTTAAAATATCTTCTCGTAGTTTCGAGAGACAGAGAGTCAGAAAGCGTGGTGAACGCTTCTCATCTCAAGTGCTGAGATGAATTTGTTCTGTATTGTTTTGAGCTGTGTGATTAGCTCTCGCGGTGAGTGCGCATGTATTTTGACTGAGCTGTGTTGAACAGCGGAGTCTCGTGACTGTTTGAGCGGGAGATGTGTTATCCCGGGCAGTCTGTTCTGGGGCGTTGACCAAGGTGGTCAGCCCTGTGTATTGAGGGTGTGTGCCTGCGGAGAGTACTATGAAGACGTCTAACAGTGTTTTTCGCTGTGTTTTTATGGGATATTTTGCAACTGTAGGGTAGGAGTCCCTTTTGAATAATTGGTGTTAATGATATTTATAGGCCATGATTTATGTAGCTGCCGTGTGAGCAGTCTTTTCTGAGAAGTGAAGTACTTTATAGGCCATGATTTATGTAGCTGCCGTGTGAGCAGTCTTTTGTGTGAAATGAAGTACTTTATAGGCCATGATTTATGTAGCTGCCGTGTGAGCAGTCTTTTGTGTGAAGTGGAGTACTTTAAAGGCCATGATTTATGTAGCTGCCGTGTGAGCAGTCTTTTCTGTGAAGTGGAGTACTTTAGGCCATGAATTATGATAACTGCTGTGTGCAGTCTTTATAGCGCAGAGTTTGAGATGTGAGTACTTTAGGCCATGAATTATGATAACTGCTGTGTGCAGTCTTTATAGCGCAGAGTTTGAGATGTGAGTACTTTAGGCCATATTTTGCTGTTGAAGAGATAGCGCGGATGATGATACTTGATGAGGCCAGATCTATGATATTTCGTGCTGTTCGTTGTACTGTGTCCATTGATGTCAACGTAATTGTGTTGTGGAGTAAATAAACTATTTATTAAACGTCACCAGTCGTTTCAACGCTCCATGACTCTTACGTACGTTATTGTGGTGTGTGACTGTACCTGCACACACCCATTTCAACATTCCAGACACAGCGACAGAGTAGTAACACATATTTATAATTAGCCCTGTGTGGGCGTGGCCTTACTTCAGAACCCGCGACCTACTTCTATGATTAGCTTGTGTGGCGTATATCTATATCAGGCATAATACTTCTACAGTGGTGGTTTACAGTCAAGTTGGATCTAATATCCACGACATTCGCATGATAAGATGGGCAGCGATTCCAGTTCTGCTTCTCTTGATTGAAATTTTTAAGTAGGCCAGTAGACAAGTTCATGTTGCGGTGTTTCCAACCCTTTCGCACGTGTACCGCAAGTCAAGAGTTGCAGTATTTGCTGTGTTCCAGTTCCTGTCATCTTGTGCATTGTCGAGCACATACTATACTGAAGCAAGGACCTGAAAGGAAAAGTGTCGAGTTCCAGTGCCTTTCTGCAGTGGATTGTTTTTAGCTGCAGACTATGTGATATCCAGTGTCTTGGCGGAAAGGACGGGATTGTTTTCAGTCGACAAGATAAGTGGTTTTTGTTGTAAATTGTGCCACTTTATGTATGTCAACAAGCCTTCCTATGATATGCATTACTTATTCTATTGTTTTTGTTGTCTATGTCTATAGTGACATATCATTAGGAATATATGCATGAGTAATTTATGGCTATATGACATATGTTGATTCCCTGATAATGATATAACTTTATAGAGGTTCTATGCATAGGAACTTGATGATACTGTAATTAACTGAGATAATTTCAACTTCTTAAATAGATAGTTGGTTTTGTAAGGTGGAAGGTTAATTAATACATAAAATAGACTGAGTAGTTAAGTTACCATGGATTGTTATATGGATCCTGATATGGATGATGATTTGGATCCTGAGGATATGAGGCCAGTATTGAAATATTTATTTGATGAAGGTAGGGTTTTTGAGAGACTGCAAGGCCCAGAACTAGAAGAACATGTGATGGATAGATTTTTGGTTCATGTGTCAAGTGCCCTGAGGCGTTTTGCTCAGGACGAGTTTCAATCCGTCCCTCATTTAAGAATGGCTAGGGATTTATCCGGTTTAATGCAGGCCGACCTTCGTGTGTTTGTGTATGAGAATATTCATGTTGAACACGACTATATATTGAAGAGTATACTTAATATAATTCACTGCGACATTTCTGACGATCAGAAAAGGAAGTTAAAAGATGAGGAACAACTGAAAGTGAACAAACGGGGTGCAATACAGGAAAGGAAGAATTGTTTAGATAATATTGCTGAAGAGAGTAAATTACATGAGAAACTGTCTCTACTTACAAGTGATTTACATAAATCGAACTCAGAACTTACAAGTATGGAAGCTGCATTGAATTCAGCTTTGAGCAAAGTCAAAGACTTGGAAGCTCAGATAGAATATAAGTACGGCGAAATTAGTAATCTCACGCAGGAAGTGCAGGAAAAGAAAGAGATGTATGACAAATTAAAAACTGAGACAAATGAACGTGAGCAGACTTATATAGAAATGCTTTATGATGTGTTGGATGATAATGAGATTCTCCGTCGCCAACTTGAAAAAAAGAATACCGTATCCCACGATAAGATTAATGATCTTAAGAATATCAATGATGATATTAATATTCACGCGCTACAACTAGAGTTAACACAGCTGAGAGCTAATAAAGAAAAGGATGAGAAAGAGACATTAGTAGAGTTAGCAGCTGAGAAAGAGAAAGTGGCTAAGATGGAGAATTTACTGGCAGAGGAAAGCTGCAAAGTGTTAAGAGTTTGGTATTTAAATAAAAGACTAAGTGGAGAGATCTCACATAAAGATGTTGAGATTGCAGAAGTAAGGAAAAGAGTTGATGGTCTACTCGATATTGTTTTAAACAATAAGATGTGGTCTACTGTCAATGTTGACAATAGTAGACAGAAAGTTGTTTATCATCAGGTCAATAGGGCAAAGGCAAGGAGTCAGCAACAGTCACTCATTGCGGAAATTAATGTGAAAGATAGGGACATAGATCTTTTCGTGGGAAATATAACTTTCCACGCGCTATCGATACTGACCCGGATAATATTGATTCTTGGCGGCAGGCCAACAAAGAGAATGAGAATGTAACAGTCCTGATAAATTCCAAGTCAAAAGCCCAAGGATTAAACGGATAACTAATTTTGGAAATTCTCATAAAGTGATAACAGGGGATAAAGTTATTAGTACTTGTTCCAAGGATGAAACCCATTATATGTATAACGATAAAGATACTTTTAGATCTGCTACGTGTCATACCCAGTTCAAACAGTATGATACTGCAAATAAACACATTGCCGCAGAAAAGAATGAAAACAGTTTTGGTAGGAGAGACAATCCTAAGGTTAGAAAGTACCAAGGGAATTCATCTAATAATAATTTTCCTTCTCCGAGAAACTATAAAAAATGTAACAGATCTCAACATTTTGATGCTAAGAATCTTGGAAATCTTGGTGGAAATAACTACATAAAAAGTTATCAATCTTATAATAATTCTTCTGGGAGGCGGCAAGGTTCATTTAACAGATATTTATATCAAAGGAGAGATATTAAGCATAACAATACTAACTGCAGTTCTAGGCATAACAAGGGTCACAATAGGGGAAATAGCAATAGTTTCAATAGTGAAAATAACTCCCCAAATGTTACTTCATATCACCAGGTTAACTTTGCGCAACAAAAGCATAAAGTCATTGTTAGTAAACAAGGTAACAATAATAATAAGAATGGAAATAGTTCTTCAAATACTACTTGCGCTACTTCTGATCTCGAGAGAGCATCTCGTTGTTGTGAATGTAGAACTTTATTTCAGAATACAGCAGTGACGACCTAGAGTTGTGGTCAAGTTGTCCCTAAGCCTTCAGTGTTGTCTACTATGTGACGAAGGAAGAGTTGTTGTCATCGTAAAGAGGCCAGAACTTTACACAACCACAGTGTTAGGTAATTGTGAAGTTAACTTTCCCGTGTACTCTAATTAAATCTCGCCGTTGATTAAAATAGAAATTTACATTTGTATTTTCTCACAGCATACGACTTTGCGATAGGAGTCAGCGCTCCTATGGTACATTAGCTGTGAGGAATGTAGGTCGCCTTTGCGCCCGTGTGTCTGATCAAGCGGAACCAGTCAGCTTGTTAACTACGCATTGGATGTGTTACTTCCCGGTGTTATGAGACGTTTGCAAGACCTCCGGAAATTTTTGCTGTTTGTTTTTATTTTTGTTATGTTACATCTTTATGCATCATTTGATTGCCATAATTTTTATTTTATTTTATTTATATGACTGTGTTTTGATGACGCACCAGTGCATTGCTATGCTTATTTTATACTATTGTGTTTTGAGAATGTGTAGCATGTTAGTTGGTAATGACTTGTCTGTAACTTTTGATGAATGTAGTGAGCGATTTGTGTCTCTACACGCTGGTCACAAACCTGTGCCCACTTGTATCATAGTCATTTATCTTTGTACTCCGTTATGAAACTTTGAATTTTTTCAACTGTGATTGTTAGGATAGTTTTTGTGCATGATGAGATTGCCAGCCCTATGCACAAACTCATTTACTGTGTCGATGTAGTAGTAACTTTTAGATAGTTCTGAGTGTAACTTTATTCACTTAATTTGAATTTTGTCTACGTATTTTTTGAAGAAAAAAAAACAAACTTACATGTGCTGATTTGTGTCTTCTTAGAGATACGATTTTTTTTTTAATATGTCACTCTCTTGTTTAAGTTGATTTCATTGTTAGTTTATTTATTATAACTTCGAATCGGTGGCAAATTAAATACTATTATTTTTATGTAACTTAACGTTACGAAACATTTTTGGTATTGTATTTTGGGGGGGGGGGGGGGGATGTATTTTTTTCGAGCATTGTAATATTTTTTCTGGTTCCAGCGCTTGACTGTGCGCTATGGTTATAATATGTAGTGTTATTCGTTCTTTGAGAAGTTGTATTTTCTGATGTTGATGTATTTTTTCTTTATCTGGCGCGTGACTGTCCGAACGTTTTGATAGCATTGATATTTTTATTTTTATCTTTGTGTGATATCTAGAATAATTTATTTTTAGTTATGGATAAGTTTAAATTAGTTAAATTATCTATTATGCTATATTTAAGTACAGTTTTCTTTCATGTTTCGGTATACATATATACATACATTGTTTTTTGTGTGTGTGTGTGTGTTCGATGCTTTATTGTATGATTGTATTTCTTTATACAATACTTCGTTTGAGTTAAATAGTTATTGTAATTTTTTATTGTTATCTTTCTCTGCATTCACATCTTTGCTTTGCTAAATTAGTCTTCATTTCATTCCATCTTTTCTATTGACTTTTCGGTATGGTTTCATATCTGGTTTATACTTCTATGTTTCATCGTCGTTTCACGTGATTCTACTTGTGTGCTTCGTCTTTTTTCCGACACTTATACTTTCATTCATTGTATTGTTAGGTTAATTATATAACTTAAGATAATGTAGCTATGTGTGATAATTGTATTTATTTTACATTTAAGGAATTGTATAACTTGATTGTTATCTTGTGATTTTATTTGATTTTTCTCATATTTTGATTTCATATTTTCCTTCTTTACGGAACATTCTTCTTTTGCTTGATCTTGTCTTTTTTCTTACTATTGGTTGTTTCCTGTTGAGTTTGTTTTGAATATACTTAGCTTGGTTTTGTATTAGATTAATTTTGGTATGCTTAGTTGATTACGTTGGATACTTCATTATTTACTTTACATTTACTGCTGATATTTTTTGTAGATGTACTATTTTCACTTGTCACAGGTAAATTTTTGTAAGCATATGTTAGAGCTTCATTGTTCTCTTAATTTTTGGGAGTTAGTTTTAAAAACAAAATGACAGAATAATTTTTTCCCCCCGGGGGTGTGGTAAACTGTTAAGAACAGATCTTACGTAGGGGAAATAAATCTTAAAATGCTTGTTGTACAAGTGGATTTGTGGGTTACGACGCTTGAATGCTTGATAAGCTGTGATGATTTATTTAAAATATCTTCTCGTAGTTTCGAGAGACAGAGAGTCAGAAAGCGTGGTGAACGCTTCTCATCTCAAATGCTGAGATGAATTTGTTCTGTATTGTTTTGAGCTGTGTGATTAGCTCTCGCGGTGAGTCCGCATGTATTTTGACTGAGCTGTGTTGAACAGCGGAGTCTCGTGACTGTTTGAGCGGGAGATGTGTTATCCCGGGCAGTCTGTTCTGGGGCGTTGACCGAGGTGGTCAACCCTGTGTACTGAGGGTGTGTGCCTGCGCAGAGTACTATGAAGACGTCTAGCAGTGTTTTTCGCTGTGTTTTTAAGGGATATTTTGCAACTGTAGGGTAGGAGTCCCTTTTGAATAATTGATGTTAATGATATTTATAGGCCATGATTTATGTAGCTGCCGTGTGAGCAGTCTTTTATGTGAAGTGAAGTACTTTATAGTCCATGATTTATGTAGCTGCCGTGTGAGCAGTCTTTTGTGTGAAGTGGAGTACTTTATAGGCCATGATTTATGTAGCTGCCGTGTGAGCAGTCTTTTCTGAGAAGTGGAGTACTTTATAGGCCATGAATTATGATAACTGCTGTGTGCAGTCTTTATAGCGCAGAGTTTGAGATGTGAGTACTTTAGGCCATGAATTATGATAACTGCTGTGTGCAGTCTTTATAGCGCAGAGTTTGAGATGTGAGTACTTTAGGCCATGAATTATGATAACTGCTGTGTGCAGTCTTTATAGCGCAGAGTTTGAGATGTAAGTACTTTAGGCCATATTTTGCTGTTGAAGAGATAGCGCTGATGATGATACTTGATGAGGCCAGATCTATGATAATTCGTGCTGTTCGTTGTACTGTGTCCATTGATGTCAACGTAATTGTGTTGTGGAGTAAATAAACTATTTATTAAACGTCACCAGTCGTTTCAACGCTACATGACTCTTACGTACGTTATTGTGGTGTGGGACTGTACCTGCACACACCCATTTAAACATTCCAGACACAGCGACAGAGTAGTAACACATATTTATAATTAGCCCTGTGTGGGCGTGGCCTTACTTCAGAACCCGCGACCTACTTCTATGATTAGCCTGTGTGGCATATATCTATATCAGGCATAATACTTCTACACTAGGCATTAATGTTTCCACAAAACTGTGATACGGTGATCTAGGTACGTCATGTTTCCAAAGTCTATGATACCGTGAGCTTGTTATGTTACATTACCACAAGACTGTGATACGGTTATCTAGGTATTCTATATTCCCACAAGACTACGATATGGTGAGCTACGCAGTCTATAGTACTATAAGACTATGATAAATGGAATGGGCAATTAGTATTGTTACTAGCAATAACCCGTCAAACTTGACGGGTTTTTAATTATAGGGTGCTGTTTCCGTTCCCGGATAAGCAGATAGAAGTACATTCTTAGAGTGTTTTTGGTTTCTTTCCATTATACAGTGTAATCAAACTGTTCATGAACACCGTCCTTTAAACGCTTTTCTTTGTTGATTGTAACTATTTTCGGGAGAGTATATATAATGGAAACAATACAATTTTTCCCCTCAGCTGTGACCAACGCCCACACGGCGAGAATTTTGTTATTTTAGATTCAATTTAAAAGCTCTATGATGACAACATTTCGTGTGAAATTGCGGTGATTGTTTTCAAAGAGTGTTCCCTGATAGTAAGTGGCTTTAACAAAAACTTTCAAGTTTTTATGATTTGTACATCGGGTTAGGGCTCATGCACACCAATTTTTAAGCACTTTGTCGAGCGCTACTAATTTCGTGAAAGAATAAAAAAAAAAAATTTGGAGCAATGCTTGTTTTACAGAGAAAGGAAGTCGGCTGCTTTAATCGCAGACTTTTATTTTTTGTTAAGGATATCGCCAGTAAGTCGCATTCATTGTAGTTAGGGGGCCGTCCACAAAATTCTGGCATTTTTTTAACCCCCCCCCCCCCCCCCCATGTACACCTCTGTCCACTTTTGATTGACTCCTCCCCTTCCCCCCTTGTGGACGTCCACTCCACGTGGTCTTGATTAACACATTTGCTTAAATTTGTAATCACCTACCTATACTTAAAACTTAGTTTAGTTCTATACAATACATCATTTGTATACAGATAACTCAATTTAATTATATGAAACACGAGTTACTAAATATTGCACATTACACAGAAATATACAAGTCTCAACTCAGTGTTGCGTACAACTGAAACAGTTTTAACTTAATATCTTACAGTAAGTAAAAAAAAAAAAATCACTAAAGTGCAAAAACTATGCCTATCATAATGCAGTCGGTGTCCTAAGTTCAAGACACCCCCTAAACCAGCACAGTAATTATTTTTAATTTTAAAACAGTCAACCAAAAATTAAAGTTTTGACAAATAATGAGGCAAACAATTATGGGACAAAACTTTATAAACAAATTAAGAAAGTTGATCATGAAAGCATAATTTTTTAAAATTATAATCTTAAATTAATTGTTTATTAAAACTGATTATCTTACTGTTTCTCATCATCATCAGCTGCCATCTCCACAACGAAGGTTGGCTGTAATGGATCTCCAACGTCTTCTGTCTTTTGTCTTGATAGTGCACTCTGATAGACTCTTTCCTGTCCTTCTCTTGATGTTATTGTGGCGTGAGGTTTTATTTGGCTCTAGGGTCAGTATAGTACTGACAATTAAAGAAATAGAATTTCTGCAGAAAATGGTGAAGTCCCAGTGTCTGAGAGAACTACTGGTATCACAAATTAGTTACGGCTGTGAATGTTCTGATCTCGAAAAATTAGTAGAGAGGAGACCGACATAACTTGCCACCTCGGCTGTGTAACTAACTGTGATATTAAGACAAGGAAACAGATTTTACTTAACAATGATAAAATTGACAAGTCTTCAAATACAATTTCCTTATTATTTATTTAGTATATACACTATCTACTCTTGTGCTGAAGGGTGAATGTTGAAAAATGGAACGTAATGAATTTGTAAGTTTACATATGATTTACAAATATTTATATTTATATAGATATGTAAATATATTACAACAAGTTTTCCAATTATAGGAACAAAAATTATATCAGCTGTGCTGTTATTCAATTATAGTACATGTATCAGCTGTGCTGTTAATTACGTATAATTTATCAGCTATAATCTTATTATTGTCTCTTGCTACGCTAATTCACTTTCTCGTCACTGACACTAGCTTTTGCTCACAATGCCGACAGAAATGGTACTACTGGGTACTCATCTCTTAAAACGTTCTGTTCTCCTTAGTTTGGGTCACACAACTCCTGCTGAGGCTCGTTACTTTAGCCCACCCAAGACTGAGGGGGACTAAAGATGTAGCTTCTGTACAATCTCTATGCTCCTGCGAAGTTCCAGGCAGCTGGATTGACTCGAACATACGACCTCAGGTTTTATGACACGAATAAAACCTGTAACAAGGAAAAATAGGGGCTAATTTCTGTCATCAAGCCCACCTATTTCTAATGTGGATGAAATGAGCGTGTGCCTCAGGTGTCTGCATGTAGGATGAATGACAACATGGCTCAGTATGATTTAGCAATAGCGAGACAAGACAGGTGTCTACTTGCAAAACATTCTTTCTGATAAATTAATACATGGATACATTCAATAATATAAATTCAATACATGAATACATCCAATAATATAAATTCAATACATGAATAATTCAATATACATGAATACATCCAATACATTATCAATACATGAATAATTCAATACATGAATACATCCAATAATATGTACACCTAGGTGTGATACAACCATTTTCTTTCCCCTATAATATACCAGGCCCTCTCTGACAAGTGCTATACTAGCTGGTAACATATATCCTAACAATATTGTTATGTTCTTATGATAGGAGTATATGAGACGAGGACTGTTTGGTGATATATCAGGTGGGAGTTATAGGAGACAATAGATTGATGTTAGATGAGACAATAGATTGAGTCCTAACAAGGACTGTTTTGGTTATATTTCAGTTGGTTTTATCTGAGATAATAGACTGAAGTTATAGGAGACAATAGATTGAGTTATAGGAGACAATAGATTGAGTCCTAACAAGGACTGTTTTGGTTATATTGCAGTTGGTCTGAGAAAATAGATTGAAGTTATAGGAGACAATAGGTTGAGTCCTAACAAGGACTGTTTTGGTTATATTGCAGTTGGTCTGAGAAATAGATTGAAGTTATAGGAAACAATAGGTTGAGTCCTATAGGAGACAATTCGTCTGAGTCCTAACAAGGACTGTTTTGGTTATATTTCAGTTTGGAGTTATCTAGACAATAGACTGAAGTTATAGGAGACAATAGATTGAAGTATGAGTCCTATTCAATCATATTAGGAAATACAATCATTATACCTAATTCCCCAAGATACAATCAGTAACCTGATACGTTCATATTAAAACCTATTTTCCTACCAGTTTATAGTAAATTATATTTACCCTCCAAGATTTAAACAGGCCAGATTTTGACTCGACTTAGCGAAGCAGGCTGCAGGTCAATGCTCTCAGGTAAGCTATAAATCAAAGCTGACAGCTCCTCTCTTCAGTCGGTCGTCTCTGGCTTCGTGTTCGGTGTTGCGTGTTTAGCATAAAATCTCGCCCGATTATATAGGCAGGTAAAATAACTTCTACTGGTTAAGCAAAGCTTTTGGTTGGTTCCCGGCGGAGCAAGCTGATTGGTTGCCTGCAGTTTCGTCTTATGCACGTACAGCCTAATTTTATTCAGTTTTCTTCCGCCATCTTGCGTGAACAAGATGGCCACGACCCACATCCGAACAAACAGGGCTTAAGTTTTTTTTCCTGGCGTAACTTTCAGGTAATTTATTCCGGCTCAGCAACTGTGCGTTGATTGGCTGGGGCAAATTTGTATCCCGACATAATGATTTAACAAAGTAGTGGGGTTACACACATTCGTTTCACGACATAGCCCCATCCTTTCCTAGCTGTGACCTGTCATAGCTGAAGTGTAAACACCTGCTGTAGTTAATCATTTTGCGTCTGTCCTTCCAGAGTAATAGGGTGTCGACTTAAAAAATCAGCTCCTACATTGTCTCTTCCCGGAATGTAATTCACGGTAAAGGAATAAGGCGCCAGAAGCAGACTCCACCTTAACAATCTCGAATTTAACTTTTTAGATGCAGCCAAGAAAGTTAAAGGCTGCTGGTGATCGCTTTGGACAATGAAGTGTGTCCCATACAGGTAAGGTGAAAATTTGTCGATGGACCAAATTAGAGCCAAACATTCTTTCTCTATGGTCGAGTAGTTCAACTCAGCTGCATTCAGCTTCCTACTGGCGTAGGCGACTGGTAAAAGTTCCTCCGGCTGGGCTTTTGATTTCTGCAAGAGAGTTGCACCAATACCTATACTGCTAGCGTCCGTCCTTAATACAAATTCCTGTGTGATATCGGGTAGCGTAAGGATTGGTTTGCTGGTGAGTTTTGCTTTTAGCTCTGTGTAAGCTTTTTCACAATCAGCATTCCATTGGATTTTGTCAGGCTGTCCTTTCTTCGTTAAGTTAGTTAATGGTGCACACAGAGAGTTAAAGTGGGGTATGTACTTCTGATAGAACCCACATAATGACACGAATGATCTCACATCTTTCTTCGTTTGAGGTCTGGGTGCCTTCTTTAACTTCTCTATATTCTTTGGGTCAGGAGACATATGACCTGTAGAAATAGTGTGACCTAAGAATTCCAACTCCTTACAACCGATATAGCACTTGGTTGGACGTGCAGTCAATCCAGTGGCTCTCAGTCTGTCAAACAACATGGAGAGCGCTACTATATGCTCTTCAAATGTGTTTGTAGCAACAAGAATGTCATCCATAAAGTTAGTGATATGGGGATTTTGTAGAGGTTCCAACAATTTCCTCATCATTCTTGAAAAGATACTTGGAGCATTTTTCAGCCCAAAGGGTAGTACATTAAACTCGTAGTGTCCGTCTGATGTACTAAATGCCAGCATTTTCCTAACTTCTGGTTTCACTGGTATTTGGTAGTATCCCTTGCTTAGATCTACCTTCGATAAATACCTAGCCTTACTCAGTGTAGAGAACAGCTGGTTGGTGTCAGGTAATGGGTCCACCTGAGATTCTGTGATCGCATTAAGCTTCCGGTAGTCAATACATAACCTGTGTTCACCACTCGGTTTTCTCAATAGCACCACACTTGAGCTATAGGGAGAGTCTGACTTCGAGATAATTTTCTCCTTCAACAGATAATCAACTTCCTCCCTTAGTGCTTGGGCTTTCGCATAGGGTATAGGGTATGTTCTCATGCATACTGGGGTAGGGTCTGTAACCTTCATGTCGTACTCTGACAGATTCGTACGACCTGGCTTATCTGTGAGCACATCAGCATGGGTTTCCAACACTTTCTGAACCCTCTTCTTCTGCTCTGGAGTTAAATGTTCACTAATATTTACTTGAACATAATCCTCTGTAGTTGTGAGTGGATACTCCATAGAGTGAAGTGGTTCACCGTGCATTTCTGTTGCAATGGCTAGGGTCATGATATGTGCAACTTCTGATGATTCCTTGTCATAGTATTTTTTAAGAAGATTGACATGATATACCTTCTCCTTTCCTTTCTTGTCAATCTTATAATTGGTCCTGGAAAGTTTTTCCAGTATGACATAGGGTCCCTGCCATCCAATCTGCAATTTATTATTGCTGCTTGGCAACAGTAATAACACCTTTTCACCCACCTCCAGTTCCCTATCCTTTGCTTTTTTGTTGTAGTACGCAGCATGCTTCCTCCTGGCCTGTCTTAAGTTATCATTGGCCAGTTTCCAACCTGCTTTCAATCGAGATGTCAACTCGTTGACGTACTGGTATGAGGAAGTCACTGTTTCCTCTGCCTTTTCATCAGTCCATGTCCGCAGCAATGCTTCCAGTGGACCTTTTATTGGTCTTCCAAACAACAATGTAGCTGGAGCCAATCCAGTTGAATTGTGGGGTACTTCCCTATATGCAAATAGTGCAGCGGGTAAGTATGTATCCCAAGTATCAGGTTTTTCACTCGCCAGCTTTCTAAGGATTGAAATTAGCGTACCATTGAACCGCTCTACTTGACCGTTCCCTTGGGCATGGTAGGGACTACAATGATAGTGCCTGGCTTGAAATATCCTGAATACTTCTTGTGTTAGCTTTCCCTTAAACTGAGACCCATTGTCAGTCAATATCTGATGCGGGAAACCTAATCGGGTAAATATTGTCAACAGGGCCTCTGCCACGTGCTTTGAATCTATAGCTGACATGGCCACTGCTTCTCCCCACATAGAGCAAGTATCAACCAAGGTTAAGATGTAAGCATTTCTCTTCTTGGTCCTAGTGAGGGGTCCAACAATATCTACTGCAACACGTTCAAAAGGGGTTCCCATAATAGGCATTTCTCCCAGTGTTGCTGGTGCAGTCCTATGCTTAGGAGCTACTCTTTGGCATTCTGGACAGGATCTTACATATCTTTTTATGTCCTCTGTAATTCCTGGCCAAAAGTAGTGACAGGCTATCCTTTGTCCAGTGGCCCCTATTCCCATATGTCCACTGAAGGGTATAGCATGTCCTAGCGTCATAACCTTCTCCCTGTAAGATTTTGGCACTACAAGCTGTCCATGCCCTTTAGGTCCTGTTCCAGCTTTTCTGTATAGTAGGCCATTCTTCATATACAAGTCTCCTTTCTCTGGAGGGTTATGTGCTTTAGGCAATTTGCCAAAACAAGGCTTCAATGTGCTGTCTGCTGCTTGAGCCTTTTTCATCTCTTCTGGATGAGTATTGATAGGATTCTCCTCCATTTTCCTGGAGCTTTCCCTGGTCTGGACTGACTGTTGCCATAACTACAGGTTTTATAGGTTCTCCAAGGAAAACATACCTACACCCCAAAATCAAAGGGTAAATAGGGTCGTCCATCACTGCTGCTTTGATTTCTCCTTCCACATAGCGAGATCTTATGTTGATTCGAGCTATGGGTAGTGTCATGGTTCTTGCTCCCTTGATCGGTCCTCTGATTTCCACTGTTTCTGTGGTTATCTGGTCAGGACTCACTAGAGAAGAGCACACAACTGAATCAAAGTCCAATCCTGTGTCATATAAACACAGTACTTGAGTGCCATTCACGGTCACTTCCTCACAGACAGGGGGATGATGGAAGTCTTTCTGACTTACTGCCATTTCCTTCCTTCCCTGATTCCCTGTTGTAAGACATGCAGCATGATGAGGAGGATTCTTCCTTCTGCAGTCCGCAGTATTGTGGTTACTCATTAGACAAGTTTTACACCACTTTCCTTCCTTCCGGTAAGGTGTCTTATCCGATCTTAGAGGGTTTTTTTGTCCTTTTGGTCAAATCTTTGTTTGTTCCTTGTGGTATGGTCCTTTTGTTCATATTTGGTATAGTTTTGTGATGATTTGAAGTTTTCACCCTGCTTCTTCTTATTTCCTAATAATTCTGCCTGAGCTGCTTGATATCTCTCAGCAACAGTTACAATATCTTCCAATCTCTCTGCTCCTTGTTCCATGATAAACTTCCTCATTTCTTGAGGCATGGACTCTTTCACTTGCTCCATCATTATCATTTCTTTCAGATCCTGACACTTTCCTAAACTACTCCATTTTTCCAAATAGGTTTCCAATCTAGCAGAGAATTGGTGATAGTTTTCTCCTGGAAGAAGTTTAGCTGTTCGGAATTTCTTTCTATATGATTCTGAGTTCTTTTCATATCTCACAAGCAGTGCCTGCTTCAGGATTTCATAATCTTCCTGGTCATCTCTTGAGAGCTTCAAATATACATCGTAGGCCACACCTCTCAATCCCTGAGATAGTTTAAGACTCCACTTTTCTTTCACTAAGCCATAGGTAGTGGCAAGTCTTTCGTATCTATCCAGGTACGACTCAATGGCGTCTTCTTTCTCAACAAATGGGTCCAGATGAAAATTCATGGCCCCACTTGAGGTGCTCTGGCTGGAGCTACTCTCAGAGTGAGGTGAGCTACCACCATTATTGCCAGTATTTGCCTGAATTTCAAGCTCTTTTAATCTCAACTGATGGTCTCTCTCTGCTTGTAATTTCCTTTCCTCAGCTTCTAACCTTTTCATTTTTCTCTTTCAGCTTCAATTCCAGTCTTTTGGTCTTCTCCCTCAGCTTCTAGTCTTTTGTCTTCTCTCTAAGCTTCCAGTCTTTTGTCTTCTTCTCTCTCAGCTTGCTTCACCTCCTTTCTTCTTTCAGCTTCTCAAATTTCTTTTTCAGCCTTCTTTGCTTCTCTATCAGCCTCTAATTTCTTTGCTTCAGTCTCTAATTGCAACTTTCTTTCTTCCCTATCCATGTGTTTGTCCACTTCTGTTGTGACATACTGAGTGAGAGCATCACCTGTCAAATTTAATTCCTTACCCATCTGCATGATCGCAGTTCTGAACTTCACTAGATCAGCCATGGCGTTACTTAGAGAGGGTATGTAAATTTACTATAACCAAATTATTGTAATTAAACTTAATTAATTTAAATGAACAAAAAATTTCCGTGCAACTTTGTGAGCATCAACTATTTACTGAGTACTAAATGGTACTCCTCCTAAGAAAATATTGTTTTAAAAATCCTAAAATAGAATTTTTTTTCAAAAATTGAATTTATTTTCTTATGTTACCTATGGGTGGCACAAGATAGAGTGTAGATAGATGAATAGACTAAGTATGGCTCAAGATATACAGAAATATCCCAGGAACGAGCCCCCAGTGTGGCGAGAGGTTTTATTTTGGCTCTTGGATCAGTATAGTACTGACAATTACAGAAATAGAATTTCTGCAGAAAATGGTGAAGTCCCAGTGTCTGAGAGGACTACTGGTATCACAAATTAGTTACGGCTGTGAATGATCTGATCTCGAAACAATAGTATAGAGGAGACCGACATAAAGCGCCACCTCTGCTGTGTAACCAATTGTGATATTAAACAAAGCAAGGAAACAGATTTTTACTTAACAATGATAAAATTGACAAGTCGTTCAAAATACAATTTCCTTATATTTTATTTAGTATATATACACTATCTACTCTTGTGCTGAAAGGTGAATGTTGCAAAAAAAAATGGAATGAAATGAATTGTAAGTTTACATATGATTTACAAATATTTATATTTATAAATATTACAACACGTTTTCCAATTATAGGAACAAAAAATTATATCAGCGGTGCTGTTAATTAAGGATATAACGTTTATCAGCTATGCTGTTATTTACGTATAATTTATCCACTATGATCTTATTATTGTCTCTTGCTACGCTAATTCACGTTTTCTTCATTGACAGTTCTATGCTCACAATGCCGACAGAAATGGTACTAATGTGTACTCATCTCTCTTAAGTCTGTTCTTCTTTGTTTGGTTCACACCACCGGCAGAGTATCGTTCCTTTAGCCCACCCAAGACTGAGGGGGACCAAAGATGCAGAGTCTGGTCAACCTCTATGCTCCTGCGGAGTTCCAGGCAGCGGGATTGACTCGAACATACGACCTCAGGTTTTTAGGACACAATTAAACCTGTAACAAAGCAAAAAATAGGGGCTAATTTCTGTCCTCAAGCCCACCTATTTCTAGTGTGAGTGAAATGAGCGTGTCTCCGATGTATGCATGTGGGATGAATGACAACATGGCTCAGTATGATTTAGCAATAGCGAGACAAGACAGGTGTCTACTTGCAAAACATTCTTTCTGATAAACTAATACATGGATACATTCAATAATATAGATTCAATACATGAATACATTTTATACATGAATACATCCCATAATATAAATCAATACATGAATAAATCCAATAATATGTACACCTAGGTGTGATACAACAATGTCCTTCCCCCTATACTATATCACGCCCTCTCTGACAATAGCTGGTAACATATATCCTAACAATATTGTTATGTTCTTATGATAGGAGTATATGAGACGAGGACTGGTTGGTGATATATCAGGTTGGAGTTATAGGAGACAATAGATTGGAGTTAGATGCGACAATAGAATGAGTCCTGACAAGGACTGTTTTGGTTATATTGCAGGTTATAGGAGACAATAGATTGAGTCCTAACAAGGACTGTTTTGGTTATATTGCAGTTTGGAATTATCAGAGACAATAGACTGAAGTTATAGACTGACAATAGATTGAAGTATAGGAGACAATAGGTTGAAGTATGAGTCCTATTAGTCTTCGTCTATTCAATCATAATAGGAAATACAATCATTATACTTAATTCCCCCTAAGATACAATCAGTAACCTGATAGGTAGTATAAATGACACACAACAAATACCAACGGTTATCGTAAAAATATTTACCCTCCTAAGATTTTAAACTGGCCAGGTTTTGACGCGACTTAGTGAAGTAGGTTGCAGGTCGATGCCCTCAGGTAAGTTACCATAAATCAAGGTGACAGCTTCTCCCTCTTCAGTCTGTATCTCTGGCGTCAAGTTCGGGGTTGCGTGGTTAGCATAAAATCCGCCCGATTATATAGTCAAGTTGATTGGTTTCCTCCGGTTTTGTACCTGGTCTCATACAGCCTAATTTTATTCAGTTTTCATCGGCCATCTTGCGTGAACAAGATGGCCGTTAATTTATTCTGTCTCAGAGACTGGTGAACGTTGATCGTTGATTGGTTGAAGCAAATCTGTATCTCGACATAGTGATTAACAAAGTAGTGGGTTACACTTCGTTTCACGACAACCACACACATACAGACATAATTTATCATTTCACATTCAATTTTTATATAAAATACAGATTAAAAATGTCTAGCTTACCACAATTCGTAAGGAAATACACACTAAAGATGACTGGCACAGTTTGATCTGCAGTATGTCCAGGCTGTTATCATATATTTAATTTTGGATAACACTGCCTGCTCTCATCTCTCACAATGTGTAACGATATGGCGTCCCCTCTAAGATTTTTTCTGCCAATATCCAGTATATTGGCCAATCGTTTTGAATATTTTCAAAAGAGTACACAGTCATTCAAATATTTTCATTCACTTTTACTCCGTTTCTAGGCATTTATTCGTTATTCATAGGTCACCCAATCAAATTTCTTTTAACTTCAAAGTTCAGCCAATGGCCTCCCTTGTACTATCTTAGGCTTTCTGTCACTACTATCTTTCAACAAAATTCAGGGAATTCCATCCCAAGCAGATATGACCAAACCTGACAGTATCTCTGTTCTCTATATGTTTTATTATCAATATCTAATTATCTAATGGACTTTTTAGATAATTTATTACATATTCCTAGTCCCCTAGCCTTCCTGTACACGAATATATGATTTTCAAGGGGCTAAGTGGCGTAGTTAAGAATACGATTTTTTTTCGATGTTAAGTGTTTAATTTCAACTACCACCTGTTCAATTCTTTACGACTGTACTATCAGTATAAAGTCAGGAGCCCTACGTAAAATATCAGGTTTCCTAATAAGAATTAAACCTGTTTTCTAAACCTAACATCGTATCGTTAGTTTTTTTCATCACTGTTTATTTGAAAAAATCAGGCCATGCATACTGCGAGTTGGTTTATTTTTAGACACACTGCGAGTGGCTTGCGTTACTGTGTTCCATGGTCCGTCTATCTCTCTCTGGTTTTTTTTCTTCTAAGCCCGTCTGTCTTTCCAAGGCTAACCTTGTACGCGATTTTGCACTAATGTTAGTTTTTAAAATCAAGGTCGTCTTGAAGATTTTACTACACATTCTATTTTTAGAACTACGGTTATCGCCGTATCGTTAAGCCTAAGCATTTTATTTAGGAACGAACGAATTAGGACAAGTAGAAATCTTGTGTTAGCCATTACGGCGTTATACAACGAAGGCGTTATCTATACTGGGAAAGCACTGGTCTTTCTCCATTCTTCTTCCTATCGTATTATTTCGTTCGGCTTTACATTTATGTTCTAATTTATATATATTGGTATTAGAATTTTTCACCACAATGTTGTGACTGATTTTAATGATAAATAAACATAATAAAACTGTTAGTACTGTGTTGGAAGGCCCAAGCCCAAATTACCCATATTTGTTTTACCATTGTTCGTATATACGTAGCGTCCGTGTGTTTGAAGCACCAAATTGGTGTGAGCGCATGTGTGTTTGGAAACTGGCAAATAATTGTTTAGCCAGGAGAGTTAAGGAGTAGATTGAGAGAAACAGATTTTCGTTAAAGAGTCTGTCCTTACTCTCCCCAGCACTCTGTGAAGCAACTATTTACTTTCTAACCCTTATTATCACAGAGCCTTCACCATCATTCTTCACTATAAACGGGACCACTATTTCTAAGACTCTTTCTCTCAAAATAAATTTACGACAAAGACAATAGGTTATAAGACAATATACGACAATGGGTTATAAGACAATAGGTTATAAGACAATAGGTTATAAGACAATAGGTTATAAGACAATAGGTTATAAGACAAAAGGTTATAAGACTTCTGCCTTCAAATCAATTATTCATTGGTCGAGATCTGACCAACTTTTAAAAGCTCTCCTTAAAATCGGGGCTAGCAGTTCAGGACTAGGAAGTCATCTGCTAACAGAACTTTTTTTTTTACACATTACGTGGAAATTCATCTGCATGTTACAATCAATTGTATTTATTTGCATATGTCGAATCGGCCACATAGCTACTGTACTTGGAATTTAATCTATCTCCAGAGTTTTCGTAAAAGTAATCGTCGCCGTTATATATAAATATATCCCTTTCATTCCGGTCTAAGTCAGTCTATACCATCAAAGGGGAACAATATTAGACCCTAACCACATGCATTTATGACTCTTTGGGCCATCATCTGTCTCATAACGGGGCTTTGGGCTAAACCTAGAGTTAATATCATAACGGGGTTATCATCCTAGTAGCATTTTCTTGAATTTTATGCCTATTTGTAGTGTTTTCCTTGATGTATTTTTTGGTGTTGTGAGAAGATTTTTTTTAGATGATAATAATAAAAATCTCTCTTGAACTAAATCAGTGCGTTGGTCAGCTCGTTCATATATATATATATATATATATATATATATATATATATATATATATATATATATATATATATATATATATATATATATATATATATACATATATATACATATATATATATATATATATATATATATATATATATATATATATATATATATATATATATATATATATATATAATCATTTGTTATAGATTCCCACGTCTGTTTGTTTAACTGTCGTCACGTGTATGTGCGTGCCCGTGAGTAGATAGAAATATAGGTAATAGATATATCTGTGTGTAGACTGTCTGACTGCTTAAAATCTGTCGTAGAAGATAGGTGAGAGAGAGAGAGAAGACTTTCTCGCATCTCAGAGACAGCCTCTATCACTATTCTATCATCTCACTCGTGGAATCTATTTCTTCGACTAACTCTCACACGGTGACTCTCACTCATTCCAATCTATTCAGAAGGGACCAACCCAAGTCTTAATTCTCCCTATCGAAAATCTACGACAAATGTGGTCTCGTCCGACGGATTTTTGAACTTAGAATAGGAAGACGAGTACGACAAATGGTTGCTCGTTTCCGGTTTTTGAACTTTGAATAGGAAGACGAGACGACAAATATCAGCTCGTCTTTAAGATTTTTTATTCTGATATAGAGTAAGAGTGTGATGTCTTGTGAGTTTTGTATCTTTTAAAATAATTTATTCCCTAGACTAACGATCTGTTTACGGGCGTGCTGACCACACAAACTGATAAGTTTTTTCCACAGCATTAAGAAGCATTATACATTTGGTTTACAGGTTGATTTTGTCGGAATACATGTTAATTAACGATTTTTTAATACTAAACGCTGGTAAAGTTTTGTGAGTGTATAACATTCACAAGGGTTCTGAAGCAGGAAGGTGTTTGAACTAAGTTAAGGAGTGCGTTTCGGACTATTTGTCCAGATTAATTGCCTCCCTCACCCTAACTGTCTTCAGGGGTAAACTTATAGTGGATTTTAAAATTAAGGGAGTATTTTTCTCTTTAAATTTTTGCAATAATTATTTTTGCTTCCACTGTAGCAACTTATTTTTCAGCGAATAATCTTAACTACCATTTAGTTGGCGTAGTCGTGTTTTGCATTAGGTGCTTTATTGCCGATTAATAGCAGCGATAGTTAGAGTTTATTGTTGGAGGAGGTATCCCAGGGTTAAGGATATCATCTTTTGAATTTTTGGTACATTTTTTCTCGTAAGTGGTAGGAACCAGTGTATCCTTTTTCCTATTTTCTTTCTCCACTAGTCTCAGTCACTGACCTAATATGGCCGAGAGGGCAAAGCTTAGACAACTCCTCAGGGACGAAGCGAGAGAGGAGGGACTGGAAGGAGAGGAAGCGAAAGCATTTGTCAGAGACGAACTCGAGGGATATGACGCGGAGAGAAAAGCAGCCGAAGCTAAAGAGGAAAAAGAAGAACTAAGGAGGAAAGAAGAAGCAGCCGAAGCTTTACAGCAGAAGAAGATGGACGAGGAAATGGAAATTCGCAGGATGCAGCATGAGGAAAAAGAGAAGGAGAGACAGCATGAGAAGGAGAGGGAGGAGAGACAGCATGAGCCGGCACTTAAAACGCTAGAATTCCAAAGTCGTGGTACTGCCTCTACCTCCAGCACTGGAGAGTCTTCTCCTCATTCTTCCTTAACTGACCCTGCTAACACTCAATCTCTTCAACTAAATGCTATGTCTTTCACTCTTGAGTCTTTCCCTTGTCCAAACGAGAAGATTGACACATGGTTAGAAAAATTTGAGAAAATTGCAACTCTGTACGGGTTAGAGAGGTCGCGTTGGAATATGAAACTTTCCCAGGCCCTAAAAGGTTCTGCTTATGATGTTTATTCTAAGCTGGAAAGTAGCCAACAAGTCGACTACGATGTGTTGAAGAAAGCGTTACTGGAGCGCTTTGAAATGAACGCTCGCAAGTTTTTGCAACTGTTTCGCAACAGCCGGAAAGAGAATTCTGAATCTTTTCACCAGTTCTCTTCCCGTCTAAAGGGATATTTGACAAAGTGCCTTGAGCTCTCGCAGCTCCCCTCTACCTACGAAGGTCTTGAGGAATTTGTTTTAACAGAACAAATAAAGAACACATTGTCTGCTGATACCCGAAGATTTCTAGCTGAGCAGGGGGCGGAAAAACTTGAAGACATTTTAGAAAAGTCTGAGCGTTACCATAATGCGCTGGCTGAACTACCGGCCACAAAGCGGAAACCGACAGAGGAGCATTTTCGAAAAAATAATCTAGAGCAATCTTCTCAGGCTTTTAATCAAAATAACCACAGAGAAACTGGACCTCAAAACCCCCCTCCTGAAAAATCCAAGTTCTGCAAGAACTAGTACCCCAACCACCCCAAACAGTCTGATCAACCCGACCGCCCTACATGGCAGCGTGGCCAGAAAGGTCAAGGTGGCAAAGGGAGAACCCCTGAGCACGGGACATATGATCAGACCGAGCACACCGAGCCGAAACGCATCGGATGCTTATTAACAGTCTCGCAAGGTGGAATTATTGATAGTGATTCCCAACCTGTTGGGGATAGACCCTCAACGCGAGGTATTGTTATTTTGAACGGTTCTCAAACTTCTTGCTTATTTGACACGGGGCTTTCTTACGATTGCATTGTTGCCAGAAACCTGGTTAAACCCGGTCAAGAGACAGGAGAGACCGTCAAACTTTGTGGAGTTTCTAAGAGTGAGGCACCTACAGCGCTTCCCATCGCATTGGTGGAGATCCACTCTGATTTTGTCAGAGGTGTGATCAAAGCGGCTGTTATGGATGATCCCATCTACCCAGTCATACTTGGCGGGAGATACGTGTGTATTGGGAAATTGGAAGAGCCGATTGTGGCAGCAGTAACTACAAGAGGGCAAACCAAGAAGGAACGGGAGCCTGCGCCTAATTTGTTACCTATGGAACTTAAAGAAGCGCAATACAAGGACCCTACTTTGGCACCCTGCTTTAGGAAACTGCCCATGGCTAAGGAACTCAGACAGCACGGGGACATTTTTTCTGATGATGGCGTACTTTATCGGAGAACGGGCAAGCCTGACCAAGGTTACAACCAGCTCCTAGTACCGAAACAGTACAGAAGCCAAATCCTAGAAATGGGGCACTCTCTTCCCTTCAGCGGACATATGGGACAGAACGCCACAAACCAAAGGATAACCACTCATTATTGGTGGCCAGGAGTAAACACTGATATTATCAGATATGTCAAATCCTGTGCCCAGTGCCAACGTGTGCCACCCAAGCAACGGGCACCCCCAGTCTCTTTGGGTGAAATGCCAATAGTGGGAACACCATTCGAACGGGTTCTGATCGACATTTTAGGGCCTTTCGACAGGACTAAAAGAAAGAACAGGTTAATCCTGACCTTAGTCGATACATGCACTTTATGGGCAGAAGCTATCCCGCTAACATGCGCAGATGCCAAGCATGTCGCAGGAGCACTCGTGCAGATTTTCACTCGGTTGGGATTCCCTCAGCAAGTGTTGACGGATAACGGATCTCCATACCGAAACCTGTTGATGGATGAGATCGTTAAGATCTTGAGGACCCAACATATCCACACTAAGCCATATACTCCGGCCGGAAATGGGCTCGTGGAACGTGCTAATGGAAACCTCAACATGATGCTAAGTAAACTGGCACAAGTGAAACCTGAAGATTGGGATCTTTGTATTCCTGGAGCTTTATTTGGCTACAGAGAATCTCCTCATACTTCCACAGGATTTCCGCCAGCTACACTCTTATTCGGCAGACCCATTAAGGGCCCGCTTGAAGCCTTACTTCAGTCTCTGACAGACGAGAAGGCGGATGAGACAGTCGTCTCAGCAAGTAAATATGTGTCGGTTTTAAAGGAAAGGTTGAAACTAGGGTGGGACCTAGCATCGACTAACTTTAAGCGAGCACGCACAAAGCACGCTAACCGATACAGGAAAGTCGCGAAAGAGAGAGAACTGGAAGCAGGAGAGAAAGTTTTGGTGTTACTCCCTACCGAGAACAACCAACTGAAGATCGGATGGCAAGGGCCGTTTACCGTCCTGAAAAAGATTTCTAAGGCTAACTACCAGATATCTATTCAAGGAAAGGAAAAGGTTTTCCATTTAAATCTCTTAATGAGATACTTGGAAAGACCTGTGCCGACCTCCGACCATCTCCTGACGATCGCCAAAACTGACGAAGATGACGATAGTTGCAGGGAAATTCCACTGCAATCACAGGAAATCTTTCAAAAATGTCAGAAGCGGCGACGCTCTTTCAAGCGCGCATGGGAGACATTCCAGAGGAAGGAAACTTTGGGGAGTAGACTTGAGTAGGAATTGGAGAGAGATGGAGGGGGAAGATGAGAGGGAAGAAGACAGACACCCCGAAGCTACGGTTATAGGAAATTTAATTCCATAACGTAGACATGGAGTGCTTCCATATCTTAAAGGGGGGACGTCCTGTCACGTAGGCCTTTATATCATTAAATTGTCTACATCTTCTTCCTATTCTCTCACCCGCATCCTTTATTTTATTATCTTTCCTTACTTGGTTTTTTTCCTGTATTTTTCGCATCACTTGTTTTGCGAATAATATTTTCTTCAGTAACCTCAAACTTTACCTTGTGTTTTTCTAATACTGGGATACGTAACTCGATTACATAGATGTCAGTCTCTGCCGGTCGAACCATAGCTGTGAATATACGGTTCTCGCCAGACATACGTCTGCAGTTTCCCCGGTCAGAGCGCGGCCCGACCAGATTTCTGGGCCTGGGGTGTGAGAAATTCGTTTCGCTGGACATAGAGCAGACTTTATGTCTACATTGGCACCTGTCACGCGCGGGTTTTTCGGCTGAGCGCTCAGGAAAGGCGTGATTACTGACATCTCTACGACGCAGTTGTAGACGGTTGTCTGAGATTTGCAACTGTCACGCGCATTTCTCGGTCACTGGTGGCAGTTACGTCACGCGTTAAGCTGACGTAGGTTTTACACGTAAAAGGGGAGATGATTTCGGAGGTTGAGAAAATGTGGGATTGTTTGCCCCTGTTTTCAAATATCACCCAGGAGCTGAAATCTGATGGCATTTCAGTCTTCAACATCTTCAGTAGACGGACACACGCGTGCTAGCGAATGAAGCTTGTATAGCGAATTTCATAGTTCTCGTCAGATTTCTGACGAGCTTCTAACTACCTATCTAGTGAATTATCCTAGTCGTGGTGTTACCGTAGTGCTGTGGTGAGATTAATATAATAGATATCTAGTATTTTGGAAAGTGTTTAAAGCGTTAAATCGCTTATTTCATTCTAAACTAGTTCTGTGCCCAGAGTGCCTAATTTATAGTTTGTATTATTTTTCTAGTGACGCATACAGTGGAAATACGAGATAAATTATATCTTTAGCTTACTAAACTAGTAGCTATAAGGAATTTAATTTAACGGCTAATACTCAGTCGAAACTGTTTTAATAACAAACTTATAAATGCTAGACACGACATCAGTGAGTAGTGACGGAATACGCACCATATTCCTAATTCCTGATGATCGATTTTATATAACTTATTTCACCGGAAGTTTAAATAATAAGTCAAGCTGAAGGCTTGCTGTTTTAAATGTAAGTTATATTGAGTACATAATATGTAAATGATTTATATGTGCTTTTCCTTTTATACAGTGAAATACTGGGGTGACCCGAACTTTACCAGCATTTAATAAGAGTTCATACTTGTGAAGACATAGACAGTCCTTATTTTGAACCACGTGGGTTTCTCAAGTAACACTGATCTGACAGTGCATGTGCAACCAGAGTTAGACAGAAATACTATATCCCACTAACGGTTTTTTCAAAGACTGTAATGATCAATACTGGGCCTGTGAACCAGATCTTAATTTCTTCCATAAACTCTACGTAAAGTTTCTGCCTGACGGCGAGAATAATTACAATCAATAACATTAACTTTCCGACATTGTTGACAAGTGAGTGGGGAACTAAGATTTTCTGTTTGAGAGAAGTTGTCCACCGGTCATCTTCCTAATTAAGGGAAACTTCGTGTTCTGACATTTTGTGCTCGTTTAAGCCTAATTCTTACCTCGTGAGTCAAGTGACATTAACTTTAGTCTGAAATAACTATCGCCTGAAGCAGACGCTCCCCAGATCCATTTTGATGAAACCAACAAAACAAATCTGCAGAGCTGGGATCTGTTTCATTAAACGACAGTAACAGATAAAAAGTGTGAGTGTCCAAAATTTGCGCCAGCCGGCGAAACCACAACACGATTGTAAGTATATCAGGGCCCTGATGAAAGAACCGAGTGAAAGTGACGGAAGGATGTTCGTTGTATAATACATTCACTTGTGATATATTTGCTTTTTTCCTTAGGCGA
>JAMPIV010016418.1:349040-384040 GCA_024509875.1 Oreohelix idahoensis
AATACGCACCATATTCCTAATTCCTGATGATCGATTTTATAAATAAGTCAAGCTGAAGGCTTGCTGTTTTAAATGTAAGTTATATTGAGTACATAATATGTAAATGATTTATATGTGCTTTTCCTTTTATACAGTGAAATACTGGGGTGACCCGAACTTTACCAGCATTTAATAAGAGTTCATACTTGTGAAGACATAGACAGTCCTTATTTTGAACCACGTGGGTTTCTCAAGTAACACTGATCTGACAGTGCATGTGCAACCAGAGTTAGACAGAAATACTATATCCCACTAACGGTTTTTTCAAAGACTGTAATGATCAATACTGGGCCTGTGAACCAGATCTTAATTTCTTCCATAAACTCTACGTAAAGTTTCTGTCTGACGGCGAGAATAATTACAATCAATAACATTAACTTTCCGACATTGTTGACAAGTGAGTGGGGAACTAAGATTTTCTGTTTGAGAGAAGTTGTCCACCGGTCATCTTCCTAATTAAGGGAAACTTCGTGTTCTGACATTTTGTGCTCGTTTAAGCCTAATTCTTACCTCGTGAGTCAAGTGACATTAACTTTAGTCTGAAATAACTATCGCCTGAAGCAGACGCTCCCCAGATCCATTTTGATGAAACCAACAAAACAAATCTGCAGAGCTGGGATCTGTTTCATTAAACGACAGTAACAGATAAATAGTGTGAGTGTCCAAAATTTGCGCCAGCCGGCGAAACCACAACACGATTGTAAGTATATCAGGGCCCTGATGAAAGAACCGAGTGAAAGTGACGGAAGGATGTTCGTTGTATAATACATTCACTTGTTATATTTGCTTTTTTCCTTAGGCGAGATTTGCTGCTTAAGTAACGTGTTCCTTTAGAATAGATACTGCTGTCAAAGTCAGTCTATACCATCAAAGGGGAACAATATTAGACCCTAACCTCATGCATTTATGACTCTTTGGGCAATCATCTGTCTCATAACGGGGCTGTTGGCTAAACCTAGAGTTAATATCATAACGGGGTTATCATCCTAGTAGCATTTTCTTGAATTTTATGCCTATTTGTAGTGTTTTCCTTGATGTATGTTTTGGTGTTGTGAGAAGATTTTTTTTAGATGATAATAATAAAAATCTCTCTTGAACTAAATCAGTGCGTTGGTCAGCTCGTTCATATATATATATATATATATATATATATATATATATATATATATATATATATATATATATATATATATATATATATATATATATATATATATATATATATATATATATATATATATATATATATATATATATATATATATATATATATATATATATATATATATATATATATATATATATATATATATATATATATATATATATACATATACATATATATATATACACACACAGATATATATATATATATATATACATATATATATATATACATATATATATACATATATATATATATACATATATATATATATACATATATATATACATACATATATATATATACATACATATATATATATATACATACATATATATATATACATATATATATATACATACATATATATATATATACACATATATATATACACATATATATATACACACATATATATATACACATATATATATATACACACATATATATATATATACACATATATATATATATATATATATATATATATATATATATATATATATATATATATATATATATATATATGTATATATATATAATCATTTGTTATAGATTCCCACGTCTGTTTGTTTAACTGTCGTCACGTGTATGTGCGTGCCCGTGAGTAGATAGAAATATAGGTAATAGATATATCTGTGTGTAGACTGTCTGACTGCTTAAAATCTGTCGTAGAAGATAGGTGAGAGAGAGAGAGAGAAGACTTTCTCGCATCTCAGAGACAGCCTCTATCACTATTCTATCATCTCACTCGTGGAATCTATTTCTTCGACTAACTCTCACACGGTGACTCTCACTCATTCCAATCTATTCAGAAGGGACCAACCCAAGTCTTAATTCTCCCTATCAAAAATCTACGACAATCTCGTTAAATTTTCAACTGGAACTTTTGAGATAGGTTTAATTTAATAGATTTAAATCAACACAAAATCCAGTGAAATAAAAATGAATGAACTAGACCACTGATCACTAGAAACTAATATATATTATACCGTTTAGCACAGAATATAATTCACTGCTATATATCCACAATTCCAGGGGAAATCTAACAAGATTTGGCTATAGCTAGTGCTTCTGTAAATCTCTGGCAATCGAGTGATAAAATGGCATTCTACACGGTCTGTATATATATGAAATGGAATGAAAGATTGGGGGGACATGTGACAATTTCACACCTTTTCAGAACTCAGGTAAAAATCGAGATTCTAGCCGCCCGCTCCTCGTCCGATTATTCAACTCCTTACCGCTCGGGTTTCCCGTTCGTTCCGTCTTTCTAGCGGTCCTCTGGTTGACACAGAGATGTGAAATTCCTGCGAGAGACTAGCGTCGTCTGTTTTGGGATCGTCTTGCCTTAGATCGTGCCGCTTTCCTCCGTTTGATTTAGGCAACGCCTTTAAGGCAGGTACGAAAGAAAGGTGAGGCAGTAGATGATTCAGACCGCTCTGAGGTCAAGCAAGAGGCGTGGCTTAACCCCTCCTTTAGACGATGCGCTCTGCTGGATACACAGACGAAGGAAACTCGCTGCTATCAATTTCTCTAGAGATAGTCGTGGGCGTGGTTTAACCTCCCCTTTAGGCTATGCAATTGCCCAGAATGCACAGAAGATAACAGTCTCCATATTAATTAGCAAACGTGGTGGTAAGTCCACTCTGCTCTGACGCATATTAATGAGACCAGGTGGAGTTCCACGTTTCTGTTGTGCATTGCTAATGAGCCCAGGTGGAAGAATTCCCGTTGACGATAAAATTACAACAATATTCGAGGGTACTGATGCTACGAGGATTCTACCATATCATCTAACATTTCAGGGTCAGTTGCGTTTCATCGTCACAGTCTTATAACCTATTGTCTTATAACCTATTGTCTCCAAGATTGTCGGCTCCATGAGAAGAGCAGAGTGGCAGCGCGGCCTTCTCCAACCCAAATTAGGGATAAATTGAATGGTGACGACATAAGCCTGGGAGAGCCTGTCCACCTTATAAGAGAGATGAGATGTGGTTATTTGACAACGAACGACAAGGTATTTGAGGTATTTGCTGACCAGACTTCAGAGACGAGAACAGGTGAATCTTTAGCAAGTACAAGCTGCCATGGGAGGTTTATGTGGGTTCCAGCCATACACGTATTGTCTGAAACAAATTAGCAGCTTAGGCAGCTAAATGGAATAGAGTAAGTAAAAACAATGTACGGTGAGAGAGTAGTGTCGAGTCAGCCAACATTACAGCTGATGATTAGAAGATCACTTGGAAACAAAGTACCAAAGATATAAATATATACTTATGCAATTCTGAAAGACCCAAGGCGATAGTGCCCAATTAAAGAATAACTGAAGGTACTCATAAACAAAACGTTATGGAACCTCTGACTAGGAACTGGATACTTCATGAACAAGGAACTGGATACTTCATGAACAAGGAACTGGATACTTCACGAACAAGGAACTGGATACTTCATGAACAAGGAACTGGATACTTCATGAACAAGGAACTGGATACTTCATGAACAAGGAACTGGATACTTCGTGAACAAGGAACTGGATACTTCATGAACAAGGGACTGGATACTTCATGAACAAAGAACTGGATACTTCACGAACAAGGAACTGGATACTTCATGAACAAGGAACTGGATACTTCATGAACAAGGGACTGGATACTTCATGAACAAGGAACTGGATATTTCATGAACAAGGAACTGGATACTTCATGAACAAGGAACTGGATACTTCATGAACAAGGAACTATACTGCCTTAATTAAGAAGAAAATACATAAATAACTATCTGTAGGACGCATAGAACGCATACGTAGGGCGCCATATATTATTATAAATAGGCAGCCCTTGTTTTGGGATCCTCAAAGTAAGTTAAACAACGGCATCAAGAGGTAAGATAAACAGCGGCATCAAGAAGTAAGTTAAACATCGGCATCAAGAGGTAAGGTAAACAGCGGCATCAGGAGGTAAGTTAAACAGCGGCATCAAGAGCTAAGGTAAACAGCGGCATCAAGAGGTAAGGTAAACAGTGGCATCAAGAGGTAAGGTAAACAGCGACATCAAGAGGTTCACTGGAAACAGATATAAGTCAAATAAAAAAGACGTAGAAAGAACTTTAATGCATTGCCCAAGAGAGGAAGGCGTGGCGAGAAATGGCTGAAGATTTATATTCTGAGGGATCTGACAGGAAAAGAGAGGAAGGCGTGGCGAGAAATGGCTGAAGATTTATATTCTGAGGTATCTGACAGGTAAAGAGAGCTAGGCGTTGCGAGAATTGACTTAAGGGCTATACTCACAGGGAGATAAAAAGGATAGTAGAAGAGTAATCTTTACACAAGAATAAACGTGGTACACATAATCAACGGGATAAGTGCCTCGTTGGGATTAAGTGATTTGATCTTGGACAGAGGCGGCGGCACAAATGGCCTAATGGAGGAGATAATGTCGACCCTTAACATCGGCACATTGCACTCATCAGTCTTCGCATCCTGGCAATGTAAGTCGATGTTATTAATTGGCAAAATGAGAGCGTGCTATAAAATGGCTAACCAAACCCGAACAAGTTAAGTTGGTACAGATATAGATTGTTTTAGATTGTTCTTGACGATCGCGTGTAGTAGCCAGATATTAATATGAAGGATGATATGCAGGTAGTGATAAAGGTGGGAAAGAAAGGTGGTGGGTTTTGAGGGGGTACTGATAATAGGAAAGTTAAAATTCTCCGTGACAAAGGGGCACAGCTGATGATAAGACTTTTAAACTGACAACAAATGCGAAACACTGCTTGAGGCGGAATGAAGAAAATTAGACCAGGAAATAGACCAGAGGTACCGAACCTTCCTTGTGCCATAGACCAGTATGATTGTTCGATGACGGCTACAGACCCTTCATTGAAGGCTACAGACACCGTTTATTTTCCAGTGAGGGCTACGGACCCCTTCTTGGAAAAAATATGCACACACGCATACATTAAAAATGTTGCATAAAATAGTACATTTGCTTGCAAAGAAAAATAATTAATCTTGCAAAGTTAACTGAAATACAAAAACAATCCGTAAAAATAAAATAGTTGAACGTAAAAATCGATGCTAATTTTCAGAGTAAAAATGTTGGTGACATAAAATTCAAGTTTTTAGGTTATGTACTCGCACACCCTGGAATTCATTCATGTTCAGAAACCCTGAAACAGACAAAGTAAATTGGGAGAAACGTATGGAGGAAATAATAAAGGAAAAACCAACAAACATCTAAACTCTATTTTGACGACAAATATTGTTTGTTAATTGTATTAATATAAATGTTAAATTTGTAGCCAATCCTCTTGTGATTTCCTGCGTCACGCTGTAGACAAAGTCCAGAAACACCAATATGGACATCCAGACGCTGCCAGACCCCGGGGAAAGGTGAGGGGAAGGTCGAACCTTATTAAAACAGACCTCGAAAGCTGCTGCAATAATTACTGTGCTACTGACAAGCTGTAGTCTTGTCTCCTGGCTACAATTTCATTAGAAGAGCTGTGTTTTCTCTGTGAACTCGAGACCAGATATGAACCCCTGGCAAAGTCAGGAGGTAAGTGACTGATCAATTTGTATACCCCGCCCCCCCCAGCCCCCCCCCCCCCCCTTTTATAACCAACACAGAGAGAGAGCGAGAGAGAGAGAGAGAGAGAGAGAGAGAGAGAGAGAGAGAGAGAGAGAGAGAGAGAGAGAGAGAGAGAGAGAGAGAGAGAGAGAGAAATCTTCTCTTAACTCCCGAAATGGAAGCAGAAGTGGTGGGCAGGCAGTCAACTGATCACCGGTTAATGCCGTAAAGTGTCACGTGTTGTACCCGTGGGTCTCTTTGAAGGCAAAGAAATAATAGGACTACTACTCGCTCAAGCATGTCGTACTAGACGAGTTAGATGAGGTTATGCACGCAGGTGGCAACCTCATCATGTTAAAAAGCGTGTTACATGAACCATCGCTATAATCAGCATGTGGACATTGACATAGGCTTCCTCCAAAGGCACCAGCTTTAGTGTGGCCCCATGCTCCGTAATGAGCGGAGACAGAAAAAAATGAATGTCACGGAGTACAGACAGGAAGTCAATTCCATGACAGCGGCCGAAGACGCAGCAAGAGAGATGAATGCAGTCAGCGACTCACAGCTTGACTGCTTGCGTCAGCGAACCAGAGCTGACCAAGACCCTACTCCACCTCCAAGTGGTGGTCCTGGAAACAGGCTGCATCACTGCAGTCTGGCCGAGAGAGTAGGGATCGAAGAGAGAAGGCAAACCCGGTCCCTAAAATGCCGTGCCCTAAATGCCCTAAAATTCATGACTGTTGTATGTGTCGGCCGAAAGGCGCAAATATCGCAGCTTCGCTGTAAACGGACACAACGCAACCAACGTCCTTTTCAGGACGAACGATGAAGAAGGAAAAGAAATTCCCTGACAAATAATATGTAGATACGCTTGAACTTAGTGGCATCTATCTGATTGTCAGAATGTAAAAGGAGGGGGAAAAAACGAAAGGTTCGAACAGGATAATTTCTAAAATCTAAAAACTTTTGCAAAAACTATCTCTCTGTCGTAGATTTCCGATAGGAGAATTAAGACTAGGTTTGGTCCCTTCTGAATAGGTTTGAATAGGTGATAGACTCAGTGAGAGGTAGTGAAAGGTAATAGAATTTCCACACACGTGAGATGATAGATTTGATATAGTGGCTGTCTCTGAAAGCGAAAAGAATTCTTCTCTCTCTCTCACCTATCTTCTACAACAGTTGTTACAGCGTCAGACAGACTACACCAATATACATATTACGTATATTTCTATCACTCACAGGCACGCACATACACGTGACGACAGGTAAACACACAGACGTGGGAAAACTATAACAATGATATATATATTATTATCTAGAACGAGCTGACCAAACACGATTATTAAGTTCAAGAGCGATTTTATTATCAGGAAAAATCGGCTCACAACATCAAAGAAAGTACATCAAGGAAAATACATATACACATAGTCATAAAAAATCAAGGAAATGTTGCAAGGATGATAGCCCCGTTATAGTGTTAACTCTAGGTTTAGCCCGGCCCCGTTAAGAGAACAGATGATGGCGCCCGAGTCACAGCTACATAGGGTTTGAGTCTAAGAGTTTTTCTTTGTTTTATCTCGTAATTATATGCACAGAGTTTGAAAAAAATCTGATTTAACCTAAGACAAAAACACAAGAACTCTAGCCTTAGCAACAAATTATGCAGATTGGGGGAAAAAAAAATAGGACAGCAACAGGGTGTCAAAGATATAATAGTGAAAATATCACTCAGACCAGCGTACATTCATTCATTCCGCCATGGCTTCTCATTCAGGTACTCACGACTTTGCTCGCTGCCTCCTGGAACACACTGATTTTAGATCTTTACACAGACTCAAAAAAAAATGCAGTCTTCTGCCAAAAAGTCCCCAGTTCCAAAAGACGTATTTAACTTGGAGTCTCCGGGAACGACTACTTGGGTATGCAAATTTGTTCAACTGTCTGATTAAGTCACCTAACAATTATTCCAGGCGCGGGAGTTAGCAGAGCACAGTGTCAATAGCGTAGGTTTCAAAAAAAAATGATGAATGTCAGGTCGGTGCCTTCCCTCAGTATAGGATTCACTTTAGTCACACCACAGATTTGTCCACAAGATATAATCTAGTCGGGAAATGATTGTTAATATTCACGCCACCAGGCAGCAAATTATATAGAGTTTCTAGAAGAAATTAAGTGCTGGCTCCAAGGTCCAGTATTTATCATTACAGTCTTTGAAAACCCGTTATAGGGATATTAGTATTTCTGTCTAACTTGCACCGTCAGATCAGTGTTACTTGAGAAAACCCACGTGGTTCAAAATAAGGACTGTCTATTTCTTCACAAGTATGGAAACTACTACTAGGTGCTGGTAAAGTTAGGGTCACCCCAAAACTTTCACTCAACCACAGAATTACAGGTAGTCGCACAACTTAAGAATAAAAATGCTGAAAAATATTTCTGGAAGTCTAGAAGTTCGACAAATTGCCGAAACAAACTGAGATCTTCGCTAACAGCTATTCTGTTTTCGAGCGACCTATCTACTGTGGAGTCTATGAGCGAGAATGAAATTAAAGTTTCAAACTTGGCCAATATCTTAAAATCAGACAAAGGGCCCAAACTTATTTCGCCAAGCGAAATTATCTCCCCTACTCCCAACATTTACGTCCGCTTAACGCGTGCGTCGTAACTGTCACCTACTGACCACGATGTACGCGTGTCAGTTTCAAATCCCAGACAGCCTGACTCCATTGTAGGGCAGTTTTCACACTACAGCTGACCATGGCCCAAGTGAGCGCCGTGTCAGTTTGGGATTTTCGAGACAAATGTCTGGATACTGACCGGTGCAGATGTAAAGTATCACACCTCACCGGGACTTATGCCGAGAAGAAGCTCGCGCGCTCGGTGAGAATGTAGACGATTTGCTACGTCCTGTGTTCAGCGAACCGACTTATCACGCCTTCTGACGCCCTGCAGCCCTGACATCTACGTAATATCGTCCTAGCGCGATTCTCAGTTTTTGAGAAAGAAACAGGTAAAGTTTGCGAATTATATGAAAATAATATTCGCAAAACGAATGGATGAAAAATATACAGGAAAAAGGAAATACAGAGATAATAAAGAGAGAATTTGGTGAAAGAATAGGAAGAAAATGTAGGAAATTAAATGAATATAAACCCTACGTGACAGAGCCTCCCCCCTTTAAGATATGGAAGCACTCCATGTCTACGTTATGGAGTTTAATTTCCTATAACCGTAGCTTCGGGGTGTCTGTCTTCTTCCCTCTCCTCTTCCCCCTCCATCTCTGTCCAATTCCTACTCAAGTCCACTCCTCAAAGTTTCCTTCCCCTGGAATGTCTCCCATGCGCGCTTGAAAGAGCGTCGCCGCTTCTGACATTTTTGAAAGATTTCCTGTGATAGCGGTGGAATATCCCTGCCACTATCATCATCTTCGTCAGTTTTGGCGATCGTCAGGAGATGGTCGGAGGTTGGCACTGGTTTTTCCAAGTATCTCTTTAAGAGATTTAAATGGAAAACCTTCTCCTTTCCTTCAATAGAGATCTGGTAGTTAGCCTTAGAAATCTTTTTCAGGACGGTAAACGGCCCTTGCCATCCGATCTTCAGTTGGTTGTTCTCAGTAGGGAGTAACACCAAAACTTTCTCTCCTGCTTCCAGTTCTCTCTCTTCCGCGACTTTCCTGTATCGGTTAGCGTGCTTTGTGCGAGCTCGCTTAAAGTTAGTCGTTGCTAGGTCCCACCCTAGTTTCAACCTTTCCTTTAAAACCGACACATATTTACTTGCTGAGACGACTGTCTCATCCGCCTTCTCGTCTGTCAGAGACTGAAGTAAGGCTTCAAGCGGGCCCTTAATGGGTCTGCCAAATAAGAGTGTAGCTGGCGGAAATCCTGTGGAAGTATGAGGAGATTCTCTGTAGCCAAATAATGCTGCAGGAATACAGAGATCCCAATCTTCAGGTTTCACTTGTGCCAGCTTACTTAGCATCATGGTGAGGTTTCCATTAGCACGTTCCACGAGCCCATTTCCCGCCGGAGTATATGGCTTAGTGTGGATGTGTTGGGTCCTCAAGATCTTAACGATCTCATCCATCAACAGGTTTCGGTATGGAGATCCATTATCCGTCAACACTTGCTGAGGGAATCCCAACCGAGTGAAAATCTGCACGAGGGCTTCTGCGACATGCTTGGCATCTGCGCATGTTAGCGGGATAGCTTCTGCCCATAAAGTGCATGTATCGACTAAGGTCAGGATGAACCTGTTCCTTCTTTTAGTCCTTTCGAAAGGCCCTAGAATGTCGATCACAACCCGTTCGAATGGTGTTCCCATTATTGGCATTTCACCCATGTGGACTGGGGGTGTCCGTTGCTTGGGTGGTACACGTTGGCACTGGGCACAGGATTTGACGTACCTGATAATATCAGTGTTTACTCCTGGCCACCAATAATGAGTGGTTATCCGTTGGTTTGTGGCGTTCTGTCCCATATGTCCGCTGAAGGGAAGAGAGTGCCCCATTTCTAGGATTTGGCTTCTGTACTGTTTCGGTACTAGGAGCTGGTTGTAACCTTGGTCAGGCTTGCCCGTTCTCCGATAAAGTACGCCATCCTCAGAAAAAATGTCCCCGTGCTGTTTGGGTTCCTTAGCCATGGGCAGTTTCCTAAAGCAGGGTGCCAAAGTAGGGTCCTTGTATTGCGCTTCTTTAAGTTCCATAGGTAACAAATTAGGCGCAGGCTCCCGTTCCTTCTTGGTTTGCCCTCTTGTAGTTACTGCTGCCACAATCGGCTCTTCCGGTTTCCCAATACACACGTATCTCCCGCCAAGTATGACTGGGTAGATGGGATCATCCATAACAGCCGCTTTGATCACACCTCTGACAAAGTCAGAGTGTATCTCCACCAATGCGATGGGAAGCGCTGTAGGTGCATCATTCTTACGAACTCCACAAAGTTTGACGGTCTCTCCTGTCTCTTGACCGGGTTTAACCAGGTTTCTGGCAACAATGCAATCGTAAGAAAGCCCCGTGTCAAATAAGCAAGAAGTTTGAGAACCGTTCAAAATAACAGAACCTCGCGTTGAGGGTCCATCCCCAACAGGTTGGGAATCACTGTCAATAATTCCGCCTTGCGAGACTGTTAATAAGCATCCGATGCGTTTAGGCTCGGTGTGCTCGGTCTGATCATATGTCCCGTGCTCAGGGGTTCTCCCTTTGCCACCTTGTCCTTTCTGGCTGCGCTGCCATGTAGGGCGGTCGGGTTGATCGGACTGTTTGGGGTGGTTGGGGTACTTGTTCTTGTAGAACTTGGATTTTTCAGGAGGGGGGGTTTTGAGGTCCAGTTTCTCTGTGGTTATTTAGGTTAGAAGCCTGAGAAGATTGCTCAAGGTTATGTTTTCGAAAATGCTCCTCTGTCGGTTTCCGCTTTGTGGCCGGTAGTTCAGCCAGCGCATTGTGATAACGCTCAGACTTTTCCAAAATGTCTTCAAGTTTTTCTGCCCCCTGCTCAGCGAGAAATCTCCGGGTATCAGCAGACAAAGTGTTCTTTATTTGTTCAGTTAGAACAAGTTCCTCAAGAACTTCATAGGTAGAGGGGAGCTGCGAAAGCTCAAGGCACTTTGTTAGATATCCCTTAAGACGAGATGAGAACTGGTGAAAAGTTTCAGAATTCTCTTTCCGGCTGTTGCGAAACAGTTGCAAAAACTTGCGAGCGTTCATTTCAAAGCGCTCCAGTAACGCTTTCTTCAACACATCGTAGTCGTCTTGTTGGCTACTTTCCAGCTTAGAATAAACATCATAAGCAGAACCTTTTAGGGCCTGGGAAAGTTTCATATTCCAACGCGACCTCTCTAACCCGTACAGAGTTGCAATTTTCTCAAATTTTTCTAACCATGTGTCAATCTTCTCATTTGGACAAGGAAAAGATTCAAGAGTGAAAGACATAGCATTTAGTTGAAGGGATTGAGTGTTAGCAGGGTCAGTTAAGGAAGAATGAGGAGAAGACTCTCCATTGCTGGAGGTAGAGGCAGCACCACGACTTTGGAACTCAAGAGTTTTAAGCGCCAACTCGTGCTGTCTCTGTTTCTCTCTTTCCTCCTGCTGTCTTTCCTTCTCTCTTTCCTCATGCTGCATCCTGCGAATTTCCATTTCCTCGTCCATCTTCTTCTGCTGCAAAGCTTCGGCTGCTTCTTCTTTCCTCCTAGCTTCTTCTTCTTTCCTCTCCGCGTCATATCTCTCAAGTTCGTCTCTGACAAAAGCTTTCGCTTCCTCTCCTTCCAGTCCCTCCTCTCTCGCTTCGTCCCTGAGAAGTTGTCTAAGCTTTGCCCTCTCGGCCATATTATGTCAGTGACTGAGACTGTTGGAGAAAGAAAATAGGAAAAAGAATAACCTGGTTCCTACCACTTACGAGAAAAAAATTACCAAAAAATTCAAAAGATGATATCCTTAACCCTGGGATACCTCCTCCAAAGTAAAATCTAACTATCGCTGCTATTATCGGCAATAAAGCACTTAATGCAAAACACGACTACGCCAACTAAATGGTAGTTAAGATAACTTCTGAAAAATAAGTTGCTACAGTGGAAAAGCAAAAGAATATTGCAAAAATTAAAGAGAAAAATAATCCCTTAATTTTTAAAAAATCCACTATAAGTTCGCCCCTGAAGTCAGATCGGGTAAGGGAGGGAATTAATCTGGACAAAAAGTCCGAAACACACTCCTTAACTTAGTTCAAACGCCGTTCTGCCTCAGTACCCAGTGAATGTTATACACTCACCACTTTACCAGCATTTAGTATTACAATCAGCAGTTAACATATATCCCGACAAAATCAACCTGTAACCAAAATGTATATTATTCAAAGATGCTGTGGAAAAAAAAAACTTATTAGTTTGTGTGGTCAGCACGCCCGTAAACAGATCGCTAGTCTAGGGGGTAATTATTTTTAAAAGATACACAGTCACAAGACATCACACTCTTACTCTATATCAGAATACAGAATCTTAAGTACAAAATCCAGATAGACGAGTCCACGTTTGTCGTACTCGTCTTCCTATTCTAAGTTCAAAGACCGGAAACGAGTCCCCATTTGTCGTAGATTTCCGATAGGAGAATTAAGACTAGGTTTGGTCCCTTCTGAATAGGTTTGAATAGGTGATAGACTCAGTGAGAGGTAGTGAAAGGTAATAGAATTTCCACACACGTGAGATGATAGATTTGATATAGTGGCTGTCTCTGAAAGCGAAAAGAATTCTTCTCTCTCTCACCTATCTTCTACAACAGTTGTTACAGCGTCAGACAGACTACACCAATATACATATTACGTATATTTCTATCACTCACAGGCACGCACATACACGTGACGACAGGTAAACACACAGACGTGGGAAAACTATAACAATGATATATATATTATCTAGAACGAGCTGACCAAACACGATTATTAAGTTCAAGAGCGATTTTATTATCAGGAAAAATCGGCTCACAACATCAAAGAAAGTACATCAAGGAAAATACATATACACATAGTCATAAAAAATCAAGGAAATGTTGCAAGGATGATAGCCCCGTTATAGTGTTAACTCTAGGTTTAGCCCGGCCCCGTTAAGAGAACAGATGATGGCGCCCGAGTCACAGCTACATAGGGTTTGAGTCTAAGAGTTTTTCTTTGTTTTATCTCGTAATTATATGCACAGAGTTTGAAAAAAATCTGATTTAACCTAAGACAAAAACACAAGAACTCTAGCCTTAGCAACAAATTATGCAGATTGGGAAAAAAAAAATAGGACAGCAACAGGGTGTCAAAGATATAATAGTGAAAATATCACTCAGACCAGCGTACACTCATTCATTCCGCCATGGCTTCTCATTCAGGTACTCATGACTTTGCTCGCTGCCTCCTGGAACACACTGATTTTAGATCTTTACACAGACTCAAAAAAAATGCAGTCTTCTGCCAAGAAGTCCCCAGTTCCAAAAGACGTATTTAACTTGGAGTCTCCGGGAACGACTACTTGGGTATGCAAATTTGTTCAACTGTCTGATTAAGTCACCTAACAATTATTCCAGGCGCGGGAGTTAGCAGAGCACAGTGTCAATAGCGTAGGTTTCAAAAAAAATGATGAATGTCAGGTCGGTGCCTTCCCTCAGTATAGGATTCACTTTAGTCACACCACAGATTTGTCCACAAGATATAATCTAGTCGGGAAATGATTGTTAATATTCACGCCACCAGGCAGCAAATTATATAGAGTTTCTAGAAGAAATTAAGTGCTGGCTCCAAGGTCCAGTATTTATCATTACAGTCTTTGAAAACCCGTTATAGGGATATTAGTATTTCTGTCTAACTTGCACCGTCAGATCAGTGTTACTTGAGAAAACCCACGTGGTTCAAAATAAGGACTGTCTATTTCTTCACAAGTATGGAAACTACTACTAGGTGCTGGTAAAGTTAGGGTCACCCCAAAACTTTCACTCAACCACAGAATTACAGGTAGTCGCACAACTTAAGAATAAAAATGCTGAAAAATATTTCTGGAAGTCTAGAAGTTCGACAAATTGCCGAAACAAACTGAGATCTTCGCTAACAGCTATTCTGTTTTCGAGCGACCTATCTACTGTGGAGTCTATGAGCGAGAATGAAATTAAAGTTTCAAACTTGGCCAATATCTTAAAATCAGACAAAGGGCCCAAACTTATTTCGCCAAGCGAAATTATCTCCCCTACTCCCAACATTTACGTCCGCTTAACGCGTGTCGTAACTGTCACCTACTGACCACGATGTACGCGTGTCAGTTTCAAATCCCAGACAGCCTGACTCCATTGTAGGGCAGTTTTCACACTACAGCTGACCATGGCCCAAGTGAGCGCCGTGTCAGTTTGGGATTTTCGAGACAAATGTCTGGATACTGACCGGTGCAGATGTAAAGTATCACACCTCACCGGGACTTATGCCGAGAAGAAGCTCGCGCGCTCGGTGAGAATGTAGACGATTTGCTACGTCCTGTGTTCAGCGAACCGACTTATCACGCCTTCTGACGCCCTGCAGCCCTGACATCTACGTAATATCGTCCTAGCGCGATTCTCAGTTTTTGAGAAAGAAACAGGTAAAGTTTGCGAATTATATGAAAATAATATTCGCAAAACGAATGGATGAAAAATATACAGGAAAAAGGAAATACAGAGATAATAAAGAGAGAATTTGGTGAAAGAATAGGAAGAAAATGTAGGAAATTAAATGAATATAAACCCTACGTGACACTCTCCCATATTCAGGTTAAGAAAGATGAAGTTACTGTTATTACTTGACGAATCTTCAAAGGAACAAGTGTGTAACTTCTCGTTACAGAGACAATCACACGCAGAAAGTAGACTCGCACTATGGAGAATGTGTCTTAAAAAAAAAAAAAAAGTTACGACGATAAATTGTTACCGTCCGTAGTTATTATACTGTAGTTAGTTGAAATCTATGTTTCGCTCTTTTCCAGATTGTCATGCGGAAACATGCTATCAGACTTCTAATAATGAGCAGTGGAGGCGAACGTGCTGATGAAATACTTGACACCGATGCGATAAATTGTAGCCAATTTATTGGGAAAAAGTGCAGACAAAACTCAAGGTTGTAAAATCAGACAATAACTGGTAGAAATTATTGATTAAACTAACACATTGCAGCACTTGAAAGTAAAATAATAGATATTAACGGCAGCAGAAACAAAAAGATGTCTGTAAGGATATTCCAAGGAGTTAAACCAGCACCTACACAAAGGCACACTGATCTAGCTATCGAACAGAAGAATGTGGAACATTCGGACTACGGAATGCGAAACTGCGCCTGTCGTAATCTCACGACTATATGCAGAACTCTAAGTGGAGCTGCAATTTAAAGCCTGAACGTTTATATCGTTTTGACTTCTTCTTCACGTTAACTATTACTCAGCATTCACAGATTAAAAGATTTAAACTTGATCGATCTCTACTTTCTGTTGTTGACGACCTCTCCCCAATTCGTAGTTTCCAGTCTTTCAAAATTCAAAGCTATACTGTCCGTCCGTCTTCTTGAACCCTTCTTAAGCATTTTACCCTTAGATTGCTCCATATACAAATGTCTTGTCTCTCTATTAGCCCCCGATTTGTTCAAAGCACATCTGCCATCTCAATCCTTTGAACTTTCTGACATCGATTAACAGAACAGATCTGCATAGATGTACCTCTTTATTTCTATTTGTTCTCGACTCTTACTTACTTACTTAGTCGTTCCCCTTAGACCGTGAGGTGTGGGGCCTGTGCCTGTTCTTGACTCAATGGATTATTTTATTGAATTGCCCAGGGGTTTCTTGATGTTTTCTCTTAAACAAATACTGTAGGTCTCTTATAACTCGGGTGTTTCGCTTTACGTGTCTATACTCTTAGATGTATTGAAGGTACTATTTGTGTTTTACATAATAATTAACATTTTGTGCGTGTGATATAGTCAAAAAGTTGTATAGCGTACAACGACTCTAAAACAGACTTATACTCTACTCTGCACTTATATATTTATTTTTCATTCGTTTATTTTCCTAAAATTGTGTCCAGGTAATTAAAGAATTTCACTCTTTTGAAAATTATATTCTTGACTTTCATATTTTAGTTTGATTTCTTTTATGACACCTTCTTAAGACAATAATTATATATATTCTTTCTTTCATGACTGACGTATAGGTCTAATTATCTTCACGGGCTTTGGACTTTCTTCACTGTGTGTTTGATCTTATCTTCAGGTGCATCCGTCAAGACTCTTTTAAGATGTGGATTTTTTATATGCTAAAGAAGTTTATATATATCTATATATATATATATATATATATATATATATATATATATATATATATATATATATATATATATATATATATATATTTTTCACACATTCTTATATATATATATATATATATATATATATATATATATATATATATATATATATGGTGACGAAATGGACGACCTCTTCACGATATCTGTTTCACTCCGACAGTATCAGAGACATATTTTGTACTGATTTTTATTTGTGTACTTTTAAAAGTACCAATTTCTTCGCATTATCGGCTAAGGCGCAAGTAGTTTGTATGTTCAAACATTTGTGACACTCCTTGCAGATAATGTTTATTCCAGTCTGCGAGAAGCAACTAGATAAGATGAGCGCCGGCGTGTTTAGATTAAACCGCTGATAAGCGACTCGTTTGTTAACAAGCTGTGCAAACACGGAGTTTTTGCATACTCATAGGACAGGTAACGAGATTACTGTCTGTATGACACATGTGGGCAGACAAGTGTAGCATAAGAGCTTCCGGGTCATTATTGATACACCAACATTACTTTTGAAAAAAATTAATAAGTATTACAGCTTACCCATCTTGTCATGTGTATCTACCGATCTGCCTGTGAGAGTGTATGCAAGGCATCAGATGTCCATATATGGTAATACGTGACCTTTGTAGGCACGCACCTTATTTCACGTGGGACTATTTTGAAAATATCACACCCGCCCGGCATTATTTGAAATGATTGGATTTTTCTGATTTGTTTCATAACAACATTGAGGGGGAATATAACCTGGCGTTTGTTCAAACCCACTTCACTGTGCAAAAACTGATGTGAGACACGCTTGCCAGAAGAACCCAGACTTGCCAAGTTAGAATTCAAGAATTCCTTTTATCGGACTGGAACTTTTATTAGAGTATTCCTAAAGGACTTACAAAAAACAGCCCAGGAAATCTCTAGCATTGTAACAATGAAAACCAGGACTAAGAAAAACTGAAACAAACGGAGTCAGAGAGGGAATCTATTGTCAAATTAAAGACACCCCAGACGCGTGTAAGAGACCGACTCTTCTCTTTTATTCATCTGAGCAACAAGTCTGTAGCTACGATTAGCGTAAGTAGTGCATTTTTCATTCTATGTTTCATAACTAACATGTAAACTAACATATATTTATATTACCATGTGAATTTTAATGTGTGAAAATTGCTACAGGACGCCCAAGTCATTTGAGGCTGGCAACCTCAGTATCTAGAATGATGATTCATGAACCACCACTGCACGGGCTGGTGATTGCTTTATTAATAGTTTCGTAACGAGAACTAAAAGCATAAAGTAGTTCCAGGTTCCCTATGGAGCAGGGAGGGAAAGATGAAAGAAATGATGTTCATTCTAGGTTTAATACTTACATTTTCAAAACAGTGTAAATGTCCATATAAACATAGTCACTTTAAAATTAATGTAAGTTTTCAAGCTTAAACCAGTGTAAATGTCTATGTGAAAATATTCATTTTTAAGTAATGGAAGTTTCAAACTTTTCAATCAGTGTAAAACATAAATGAAAACATATTCAATTTATATTGTGAACACTTTTCAATCAGAGATGTAAATGTAAAAAGACTCTATCTGTATTATTAACCTTTTCATATAAATATAAAGTAACTACGAAAGCTATTCTATTTAAATGTAAAGTAATTCTCATCGAGAGTAAAGTCTGAGTAATTGGGATGGTGGTATGGGAAGATAGGAACCCATAACTATGGGGTGGAAAACGCCATACTCAGAAGAGCGTTTCGTTCTATTCTTTTATCATAGTTATTTGTAGTAAATTGTGAGAAGATAGGACTGAGATATTTATGGTCCCGCTGAAGCAGAGGTGAAAGTGACAGCTATGTGAAAGGAAGGTGGTAGAAATAGTATTGTTTCACGAGGAGGGGTAAACGTGTAGGGAAAAGGTGATAGTGTAGAGAGAAAAACGCAGTCTTGGATTGAGTAATCGCTCTAATCCAGCCTATCTTACGACTCTATTTAACTTTCAGACGCCCTTAATCTCCTTGTACAACATACAAGGTACACAACACTTAAGTACACAAACTTCTGTGACATATAACTACTACGTACAGACGTGAAAACAAACTATGAATAACATATAAATTATATATATATATATATATATATATATATATATATATATAAATATATATATATATATATATATATATATATATATATATATATATATATATATATATATATATATATATATATATATCAGGGGTTTGACCGACACTATAGAGTAAGGTTTATTAAATTTATTTTCGCTAAATATCACAACATCAAGAAATACATTTTAGTTACATCAGAGAAATGAAAATATAAATCTAATAGGCCTTCCCTCTTGTATAGGAAAATTTAGAAAGATCCCACCCGAGGTAATATACCCAAAAAGATCAAATAATTAACAATGGGAGTAGGGGGCAGTCAGGACGGGTAAAGAATAAGTCCTTGATTTAACTATCCCGTAGGCATTCAGATTAGTGAGAGATAAATAAAAAGATGTTATATTAGTAGTAACTTAAGAAATAAGTTCTTTCGTTCTGTTTCACTCTCTACACCCATACAGTGAGCTCACTTCAGTTATGCTTACCCCTCTGCCGACGCTGCATACATTCCATGGAATTTATCAAACACGTTGTATTTAAGACTATTATGAGTCATATTACTTGTCCAGTTCAGCCCCAGACTCTCCGTTTAGGCAACTGCTATTTTTCCCGGAGAGTCGCTGAATTGGTGCGTTGATTATTTTTTTTTTACCGGGTATTCCTCTTCGTACTGCAGGTACTGGTTTGGGATAAGTTTTTCTAGGTGGTGGCACTGTCCTGGAAATTTATAAGTTAATATAGTTTTTCCCGGAGTGGTCTAGCCTCCAGTGGCTTTGACTCTCTCTGTCGTAGTGAACGTGTAAAAAAACAGCAGAATGTTACTCCCAGGCTGTTCTCGGAAGGAAATAGCCGAGTATGACCCGTGAATTCTCTCTGTAGAATTTGGTGGTAGGAAAACTTTACTGTCATATGGTTTGTAAAGAAAATTAGTGCTGTAAGTTCTGCCACATCAGGCCAGTAATATTTATATGGATAAGATGGAACAATCTTCTGGCATAGTCCCGTTTCAGTTTAACATTTAAAAAATTTTACATTGAAGTGTTCTGGTTATTTAACCACTCTCATGGATGGAGAAGGTGGACCGCGAAGGGTCTCCAACATCAGATTGTCATCGACAATGTTTGCATGTTTAGGAACATATAATTGGAATGCCATAAGACATCTGGCCATACATCTCTATAAGAACCGCTGGATCGCAAAGGTATGATCTACCTATATAAAAGAGAATAGATAACAGGTAATCATACTATAATTATATTCTAACATCCGCGCTTTAGGTAAGACCTGCAAATCATTCCGGTATTTAATTATCTATATATATAAAAACCACGAGTTATGAACACTTGTCACCTAAAATTTACGCATGATGAAAATAGAAATAAATGGTATCAAACAAATTATCGATCGTCTAGCGTCTTATAATATTTTAAGCCTCTCCTACTGGGGAATAGCAAGAAATTAAATTACGTTTACGGCTGGATAAAATTTAGCTATAAGTTTATTTAATACGTTATTCAGCTTAACACAAAATCCCAGTGAAATATAATGAAGAAACTTTAACGATTAAATCACTCAAAACTCTAATATATTATTACCGCAGCACAAAGAATGAATTAATCTCCACGTATAAAAGAAATCCAAAATTCTTGTTTGGCTCTCATATATGAGCTAGGTACTTTCTTCAAATCTCTGGCGCTATTGATAACTGAAGTTTTAAGAGATGCCTATATATATATATTAAATGAATAGAAATCGTTAGCTACATGCGAGATTTTTCATCTCTGCCTGATTCTCGGGAACTTTTGCGGTCGAACCGTGAATCAAAGCTATCTTTCACAACTTCGCCTCCAGGCTCCGCAGTTCTTGCAGAGATTTCTTCCCCGCGTGGACGGTTCTCGTTCTGGTGTTAATCAGAGGTGTTACAGAACTCGCTCTCTCTTAGTGACTACATAAGACGTCGATAACTGACCGCCGGTGCCGCCTCTGGCCCGCCTCTTTGAAGGAATGACAGTAAGAGATCCAGAGAATGCTAATTATAATGGCTCGTGAGAGAAGACCGTAGGCGTGGCTAAATTAAAATTAAGACAGGGCGAATGACATGGCTTACAGCGCGCTCACTTGGACATGCTAATTAGGGAAGCACGTGGAACCCACGTTGGCGATTTTGATTTCAACAAAATGAGGGGTACCGGTGAGATTAAAGTGTAGCTTCAATTTTCATCTGTCACATTATTGGTGGTACCAGCAGAAAGTACTATCTCTGGAACAAGAAGGGAACCGTGGCTTAAGCTTCAAGACGAAGGACACACGTGGTAGACTCTGCTTGACATTTCTGGGAAACGAGCTACCCCGACAACCTTGATCAGAGACGAGCGCGAGCAGAGCGAAAAGAACCAACCCATAAGAAGGAGCAGAACCGTCATTGGCAGCTAAGTTCAAATATATGCTGCCACTTGAACTTCTTGTAACATCTCACATTCCTTAAAGACTGTAATGATAACTTTCTTGATCCATAACTATTCAAATTATTTTCCAACTGTTAAAACTAAATTGAATATTAAATTTTGTTATTTGTAATGTTACAAATTTAACTTCGATTTAATCATTGTAAAGTTACTGCATGTTTGTCTCAGTCAAATTACTACACACACTCTAAACAGGGCTATACTAAAATAATAGAATTCCACTGAGTAAATCAGGGGTGGGGGCTTAAACGAGCTGAAAGTAATAAGTGCTTAAATCCTCATCCAAAGCAGTATTGTTCTCGCTTATTCTGAATATCTTGTGCAGACTCCCTTTGTAATAGAAATGCCATCACCCTTCTATCTACATCTCTGCCAAGATTAATCTTGTGTGAAGGTAGATACCCTTGAAGCCCATATTAGATGCTCTTGAGTTTTGGCCACTATTGGACCATTACTGCAAAGCAGGGGAGGCAATACCGTCACAGACGAAATGTCTGTCCCTGTCCTTTTGTGTGATCTCTCACACCTTCAGCCCGCCGGCCGTAAACTTCTTTTCTTCATATTTCTTAATTATTCGCTTGTAATTTGGCATTCCATTTTGCCCTTTCATTCATTTTACTCTTTAAGCTGGACATAGCATGGAGAAGTCTCTAACACGCCACTCCCCTATGGCACTATTTGCTACGGGAGTAATTCGTTTCTTATTGTTTACCACTCCTCAGACATATTTACGTTCCGCCAGGTGAACTGTAGTATTATTGTAACAATACCCAGTCATCAGACCAGTCACCCGCTTATCTCTTTGAATCCGTCTGATGACCCCAGTGATAAGTTGCTGATCGTGTTGACACAAGCTTGTATGTGCGTACGATGAAAGAAAATAACACTGTCTGACCAGTCATCTGTCTGGCGGAGGCACGCAGATAAAAGCGATAATTAGATAATCTGTTGGGGTAGACATCTGGGCGGAAGACATTACGGCAGGAAAACATGGTCACAAATATTACGTCTTATAAAGAGGTCACGCGTGAATATTAAAATTATTATTTTAAACAGGCGAGGGATATTTAAAACGTCCCCACCCAAACAGTGCTAGAGATTCGATTTGGTTGGTTTGATTTTTGATTCCGGAATAAACAATGGATTTGATTGGAACATTCAGCGGAAATCCAGCTGGATTTGAACTGAAAACTGTACAATATAATGTAGTGAAATCCCAGACACAGAACACACAGAGAGATCGCACTGTACAGCAAAAAACTCCCAAGAAACCAGTGAGACATTGGACTTAGTATTCCATACTTATAAGTGACAGTTCAACGTATTTGGGCAACTCTGAAAACGTAAGAGTAAACCCGCACATTTAAACACAAGACTGAAAACTTAAGGGGCCAGGACTTTAATATAACAAGACTGGAAACCTAGGAATCAGATTCACCAGTCATTAGAGGACTTTAACTCACGTTTTCCCAGGTAGTTATCTCGCAGAGACACTCGTCGTTAGAGGAATTAACTCAAATTTCCCAGACCAAAGTGATTCGAACAGCATCTAACCTAAGTGCTGCGTGTCCATTCTAATCTGTTCTGTGTGTCTCAAACGTGAATTTAACATGTTTTCTTGCTAGTGGATATATATGAGGCTGGCAACCTGAACATATGAAAATAGTATATTCATGAACCACTACAGCAAGAGCTGGTGATTGTTTCAGACTAGTCGTGCGGGCATCCCGACAGCAGAGCGACCCCAGACTCCGACTGGAGCAGTGATGAGTGATGATTACATTACATGTGCCTAAGGTGTAACATATTATCTTGTGAGAATTATGTACCTTTTTTAATCGTATTTCAGGCAAATCATTGTTCATACACTCCAGACGCAATTTCCTAGTTAACACCCAGAAGGATATAGGTGAATTTTCATCATATTCCCTGCGTTACACTGTGTGCTCTGTAATTTAATTCTTCTGAAAGGTTAACATTGATGGGTGGAGCGCATGACAATGGGCCTGTTAGTTTGCGGCGAACAAATGTACTCAGCAGGCATTTGTTTCGTCTATTTGTCTACAGTTCGTGGTTACAAGCCATCAGACGATTTGTGGTACTAACGCAACTAGTGTGGGAGAAAAGCATCCACCTAACCGCCGACAGTGGAAGAGAGTGTTGAGAAGGGTTTCGCCATCACAGAATTGATGAACCACAGCTGCAGGACTCGCTCATACAAGCTAAGTGCTAACTAAAAGGCACCATAAAAAAGGGACAATTCCAGTTAAACTTTAAGTATAAAGTTAAATTTCTACCTACGTCTCTATGATGAGAACTTTATAACTACCAAAATTCCCCTAATCTTTCCATATTTATTTTAACCCGTTAAAGACCAATTTCACTATTAAATTTGTTACCTGTTGTTTTAAAACTAAACAATAATAGTTGATTCAGTTATATGTATGAAAGCAAACGTATGAGACAGAATAGTTAATTTATATATAAATACCTAGACATATATTTACACTAAAAAGAGCTATACCTTATAAGAGGGATTTCGTTGGATTACATCAGCTGGGGGCTTGAACGGGCTAAACCATTGCTTAAATCCTTCACAAAAGGCGACTGACCAGATATAATGCGTTAACAATTGTTCAGCACAATGCAATATTGTTTGTGACTTCTGGAAATATCTTGTGAAAGCTCACTTCAGGTAGAAGTATTATTAACCTTCTATCTACATCTCTGCCAAGAGTAATCTTGCGCGCAAGTAGATACCTTAGACGCCAATATTAAATACTCTTGAATTTTGGTCACTGTTGGACCACTTCTGTAAGGCAGGGGAGGCAATCCGTTTTATATATATATATATATATATATATATATATATATATATATATATATATATATATATATATATATATATATATATATATATATATATATATATATATATATATATATATATATATATATATATATATACATACTTTGTCATTGCCATTTTAATCGCATAGGATGACTTCCATTATCCATGGAAAATTGAAACATTGTTTGTGCATAACTATATATTGATTAAATATAGAAAATTAAAATGTGCACAAAATCTGATTTTCCTCCTTTGAAGTCTTATGCTTACTGTTATCTAATTATTCATTGGTGAAATTTATATGAAACTTGACAATTGCGAATAAAAAGTAATGAATACATATCTTAATGAAGCCAGTGACTGAGCATTATGAACATTTACATGCACTCATGTATTCACCCTTTAACAGATATTCAGTCAACTCAAGCTAAGTTCTCTGTCCTTAACCGTCAGCTTAAGTTCATGCCACGTCTTCATTAAACCACTTTAAGCCTCTCAAATTATTTTTTTTTTTTCACGTGTCGAGAGAGTCTTCCTCTATTTCTTTTACCGCTGGGATTCCAGACAAAAGACTTGTCTTGTAACAGTAGGAATTCCAAACATGTAGCATAAGCCGTTTGCTATAATTAGTACTCGTAAATGCATCTATTACGCGACATTCTAGTGGTGTGTGCTGGAATGATCAGCTTGCTAGTTTCTTGTTAGCCATTTTGATGCCAACAGCGCCAGTTCTGATAGCATGATTAAGATATGATCAGTACGGATGAGTTGGATTTCGATTCCGAAATCCAAATTATTTTAACAAATTCGAATGATTTTTCTCCAAATTTGTAATGAATTTTGGAAATAATCATTAATTTATTTATAATTTTAAAAAATAAATAAATTATTATGTATTTTGAGCTGCCCAGTGCTATCGCATAACCGAATCTCTAGGCGGATTGTACATTTATATCGTGCTTTTGCATTTTGTGCCCATTGATGATATTTTCATGTGAATAGGTCAGCAGTATTATTAGATCAAAGTGAGGTTGCGCTGTCTGTTCAGATTTTCTGGCATCACTGGTAGGTAGATTGTTACAAGTGTTTAAAATATTATTTTTGCAGTAACAATGTCAGCAAATATTTCATATCAAGCCAGCATTGCCTAGGAATTCTGTCGAAGAGTGGATCAAAAGCCCGAAATAAAGTGTGTGTTGATTGCGTACATTGATGATATATCATTCTGTTTATGTATATAAGGCTGTTTATGAGGCCGGTGACGTCAACATGTAATATTGTGACGGTATTGCCTCTCCTGCTTTGCAGTAGTGGTCCAAGAGTGGCCAAGCTCAAGAGTATCTAATATGGGCTTCAAAGGTATCTACCTTCGCACACGATTAATCTTGACAGAGATGTAGATAGAAGGGTGATGACACTTCTATTACAAAGGGAGTCTTCACAAGATATTCAGAATAAGCGAGAACAATACTGCTTTGGCTGAGTATGTTAACTCTGTAATTCTGCCGACGCTTTTGTGAAGGATTTAAGCACTTCTTAAGTTCAGCTCGTTTACCTGATTCGTACCCTGATTTACTCAGTGGAATTCTATTATTTTAGTATAGCTCTGTTTAGAGTGTGTGTAGTAATTTGACTGAGACAAACATGCAGTAACTTTACAATGATTAAATCGAAGTTAAATTTGTAACATTACAAATAACAAAATGTAATAATCACTTTAGGTTTTGACAGTTGGAAATAATTTAAATAGTTATGGATCAAGAAAAGTTATCATCACAGTCTTTAGGGAATGTGAGATATTAAAAGAAGTTCAAGTGGCAGCATATATTTGAACTTAGCTGCCAATGACGATTCTGCTCCTTCTTATTGGTTGGTTCTTTTCACTCTGCTCGCGCTCGTCTCTGATTAAGGTTGTCGGGGGTAGCTCGTTTCCCAGAATATATATTTAGAATGTACATCATTTCTTTCATCTTTCCCTCCCTGCTTCATAGGGAACCTGGAACTACTTTATGCTTTTAGTTCTCATTTCGAAACTATCAATAAAGTAATCACCAGCCCGTGCAGTGGTGGTTCATGAATCATCATTCTAGATACTGAGGTTGCCAGCCTCAAATGTCTTTGACATGCAATAGCGAGTTTCACACATTAAACTTCACATGGTAATATATACATATATATGTTAGTTCACATGTTAGTAATAAAATATGAAATGTAAATCACAAATTACGCCAATCCTGACTTACAGACTTTTTGCTCAGATGAATAAAAGAGACGAGTCGGTCTCTTACACGCGTCTGGTGTGTCTTTAATTTGACAATAGATTCCCTCTCTGACTCCGTGTGTGTCTTTAGTTTCCTAGTCCCGGTGTTCCTTATTAAAATGTAGAGATTTCCTGTGCTTTGTAAGTCTAATTTGGTTCTCTAAAAAAAGGCCTGGTTAAAAAAAGGAATTATGAATCTAGCCTTCACTCTGGCGAGGTCTGGTGGTGTCTTGGCGAGCGTGAAATTCACAGTGAAATAAAACTGCGAAATGGTCAGACTATATTCCTATCTTCCCACGCATTGTTGTTATGAATCTAATCAGAAAGATCCAATCCTTTCAAATCATGCAGATAGGGTGTGATATTTTCAAAATAGTCCCATGTGAAAAAAGGTGCGTGGTTGCAAAGGTCACGTATTACCATATATGGACATCTGATGCCTTGCATACATTCTCACAGGCAGATCTGTAGACACGCATGACAACATGGGTAAGCTGTATTACTTATTACTTTATTAGAAAGTAATGTTGTCATAACAAGTCGGCCCGGAAGCGATTATGTCACACTTGTCTGCCCACATGTGTTACACAGACAGTAATCTCGTTATCTGTCGTATGAGTATGCAAAAACTCAGTGTCTGCCCATCTGTGTTACCAAACGAGTCGTCTTATCAGCGGTTCAATCTAAACACGCCGGCGACTATCTTATCTTAGTTGCTCCTCGCAGGCTGGGATAAACACTATCTGCAAGGAGTGTTACAAATGTTTGAACATACAAACTATTTGCTCCTTAGCCGATAATGAGAAGAAATTGGTACTTTTAAAAGTACACAAATAAAAATCAGTACAAAATATGTCTCTTATCCTGTCGGCGTGAAACAGAGATCGTGAATAGGTCGTCCATTTCGTCACAAATACGAATTGCTACTTAAACCACCGTTGTAAGAGCCGGTGACTGCTTCATGAGGCTCCATGCTCCACACGGAGCAAAGAAGAAAAGGGAAGAGGAAATACATAGATGTGTATGTTTATGAAATGTAAAACTTTATTTCAACTTGACTGAAGGTTTGTCCATTAAAAATTCGAATTCATCTTTATTTCTCAACCTCTCGAGCACTTTCAAGTTGTGTTGTGTGGCATGATCTCTCTTTCTGATTTCATGTTGACATAGTCACTTGCTCGTCAAGTCTATTTAAGGACGCGGCAGTCGATGCACGACTTTGTTTTTATTAAGTAAACCGGTTTACCAAGATATGCTGACAGAAAAGAAAGAGGTGTGGACAAATCTTAGTGACTTACGCATCAGTGGGCGAATGAGATGGGAGATGCAATCTGTTGTACATTTCTAGTTCCTGGAAGACATTCTTGGAAGACGTATTCCTTGAAGACGTATTCAGGAAGACGCAGTGTCTGGAAGACAAAGCATTATTTCTTGAAAACGCAGTGTCCGTTCCAGAAAACATACTCAATGGGGGACAAACTTATTGGAAAATGTTGTTCCCAGATGAAAAACTCGACCGACTGCTGTGTGACACAATTGAGTCACTTTAGTGAGACCCAGTTGCCACGAAAGCAAACCTTCTGAAAACCCAGGCAGAGCTAACAGAAGGAACAGCGATGTGAAAACGCTAGACTCCAATTATTACAAATCGTGTACAACTTTACCACATCATCGATAATGAGAATTCCTATATAGAGGATACATTGAATGTTAAAACTTGTTATGGGCAGTAGAGACTTTCTTCCTTGTCAGTTGACGTATAGATTTATCGATAACCGTTTGTTATTTTTTTAAACATTGGTAACTCCAAATATTTAGTAAATTAATATATATATCTTGTATGTGTACTTATACACGTAGAATTGGAGTTAATAACTTTGTTTGATAATACGCACGGTTCGCACACGCGCGAAACTCTACTCTCACATCTGTCTATTGTTGAATACTTTCTTCAGCTGGTGACATCGTCAGTGAGCCTGTTGTATTATCAAAGTTTGTTAAATCTGAAGAAAATCCTCGTGGATAATAAACTTGCAAACGTAGAGCATATCTCAACTCTGGTTGCAGTTTATTTGCCTTTATCCTTCAGAGCTGTCTTCATATGAATACTATCCTTCTATATATTCTACTGCCAAGTATATTTCTTCTTATTTCTCTACTTTCCTGAACTATCCGTTACTCTAAACCTCTGGCAACAATTCGTGAAACACTACTGCAGATTAGGGAGGCCTTGCCACATAAGGATGTTAGAATAACTTAGGTCATATTAATCTTTGAAAACGAAACAAAAGAAATAAAAGTAATAAATAATTAATTATTGTGAACAAAATCAAGTTACTCAAAGACGAAGAAACAGTAAAGACGTAATGAAGCCTTCAATTCTTTACGATTGGACCGATATAAATCGTCTTGATTACATAGAGTAATCTTCTCCGAAACCTAGAAAAAGGAATGTTTTATAGTACCCTGTAATTAAACGAATGTAAATGTGAATGTTTCCTGTTTAATTGAAAAACTCACCAAGTCAAAGGTGGAGCTAGAGACAGACCACGCAAAACAAACGGGGGTGGTCAAACAGAGAAAGCCCAGAGAATAATATAGAATTTCTAGTATGACCGTGGCTTGGGATACATTCACTCACTATTCGTATTCGTATTCGGCCGAATAGTTTAAGGCCTCAATTCGCATTCGGCCGAATGGTAAAGACAACTATTCGGTGCTGCCCTAATAGGGTACACAGCCGACAAATCCGAATAGTGAATTTAGGTAAACCCGCGGCGTGATAATTTTAGACCTAGAAAGTAGGCTGACTTTCGGTGTCCATTGGTCATGCTAGTAACAACAAACCACGCCTTGCGATCAGTACTTTAGCGTGTAGCGGGTTGCATCAGCTGACTAGGCAGTGGGTAGGCGCCAGCCGGTTAAAACCAGACGTGTAAATATCAATGTCTGCGTTAGTCCTTGCATTGTGACTGTTTTATTGGCTTAAATCGTGCCTTGTTGTTTTTGTATACTTTATAGTGACTGTTCAAGTTTAAGAAATACGATTTATTATTCCTTAGCAACGATCATCGTTATAGAAAAGCGTAGTCCAATTTGGAAATTTTTCAGTGAGGAGGATAATAGCAAAGCAGTGTGTTTGCAGTGCAAAACGGTTATATCACGTGGTAGTGTAATATCCAAAACATATTCAACATCTACATTCAACAATCACCTGTCATTTAAACACCCAGGGGAATACAAACAAGTTTTGTCTCAAAGGTCAATGACAAATGAAAAATCAAAAGCTGGAATTAGATCGCCCGTTCAAGCGAAAACTCAGATGACGCTGAGATTGCGGTCAGAAAAAAGTCGTGGGCAATAGACAGTGCAGAGGCAACGAAAGTACATCAAGCAAAATGATGGCCTAGACATTCAGCCATGTTCTATCGTGGAAGATGTCGGTTCCAGGTCTCTAGTTGGTTTGTTGAAGTCGAGATACGCAATGCCAAGCAGGAAATCTTTTACTGACATAATAATTCCTAACATGTACAGCTCTATTAGGGCTAATATCTAGTCACATATTGATGAAGTGAAATCCATCTGTCTGACAACAGATACATGGACAGCTCAACATACCACAGATTCTTTCCTTAGCCTTACAGCGCACTAGATTAATGAGAGTTTCGAGTGAAAAATGGCAGTCCTTCATTGTGAGCAATTTCAAGGACAGCACACGGGATTGCGTTTGGCTGAAGCACTGACACAAATGTTGACCGAATGGAAAATTGATTGCAACAAAGTGCATGTTGTATTGCGTGATAATGGCGCAAATATGGTGAAGGCCACAAAAGAAGCAAACTTGACAAATGCTAGTTGCTTATTTCATACATTACAGCTTGTTATTCACGATGATATTCTATGTCAGCCATCAGTAGAAGAACTTATAACATCTGCCCGCAGAATTGTTGGGCATTTTAAACATTCTTCTGTTGCAACTGGTCGCCTTCATAAAATACAAAAAGAACTGGGATTGCCTGAATATCAGCTATGTCAAGATGTTTTTACTCGTTGGAATTCAACATTTTACATGTTACATCGTCTTGCAGAACAGAAACATGTAATCTCATTGTTCGGCGTAGAAGTCGGCGATCATGACAACAAAAGCCTGAAGTTGACAACAAATCAGTGGAATCTGGTGTCTGGCGTTGTGACATTACTGAAGCCATTTGAGCAACTGACTCATGAAATCAACAGCGCAAATGCATGTTTGTCAGTGGTCTTGCCAGCCATTCAAGCTATCTTGCTGTATCTGCAGAAGGACATATGTGATGATGGAATCAAGAAGACAGTCACATAAATTATATCAGCATTGAAACACAGGCTTTCTGATCTGTTTGATAATGAACTCTTTGTTGTTTCTGCAGGGTTAGATCCCCGTTTTGAAATTAACTTCTTAACTGAAGTACAGAAAATTATAAGGCATGGCGAAAATATTAGCAGCTGTAACATTATGTCAATCTCAGGACGTCAACACTGTCAGTGACAACAGTATGTCAATCTCAGGACATCAACATTGTCAGTGACAACAGTATGTCAATCTCAGGACGTCAACACTGTCAGTGACAACAGTATGTCAATCTCAGGACGTCAACACTGTCAGTGACAACAGTATGTCAATCTCAGGACGTCAACACTGTCACTGACAACAGTATGTCAATCTCAGGACGTCAACACTGTCAGTGACAACATTTTGTCAATCTCAGGACGTCGAAACTGTCAGTGACAACATTATGTCAATCTCAAGACGTCAACACTGTCAGTGACAACAGTATGTCAATCTCAGGACGTCAACACTGTCAGTGACAACAATATGTCAATTTCAGGACGTCAACATTGTCAGTGACAACAGTATGTCAATCTCAGGACGCCAGCTCGGTCAGTGACAACAGTATGTCAATCTCAGGTCGTCAACACTGTCAGTGACAAAAGTATGTCAATCTCAGGACGTCAACACTGTCAGCGACAACAGTATGTTAATCTCCAGACGTCAACACTGTCAATGACAACAGTATGTCAATCTCAGGACGTCAACACTGTCAGTGACAACAGTATGTCAATCTCAGGACGTCAACACTGTCAGTGACAACAGTATGTCAATCTCAGAACGTCAACACTGTCAGTGAAAACAGTATGTCAATCGCAGGACGTCAACACGGTCAGTGACAACAGTATGTTAATATCAGGACGTCAACACGGTCAGTGACAACAGTATGTCAATCTCAGGACGTAAACACTGTCAGTGACAACGGTATGTCGATCTCAGGACGTCACCACTGTTAGTGACAACAGTATGTCAATCTCAGGACGTCCACACTGTCAGTGACAACAGTATGTTAATATCAGGACGTCAACACGGTCAGTTACAACAGTATGTCAATCTCAGGACGTCAATACTGTCAGTGACAACAATATGTCAACCTCAGGACGTCAACACTGTCAGTGACAACATTATATCATTGTTAGGACGTCAACACTGTCAGTGACAACATTATGTCATTGTTAGGACGTCAACACTGTCAGTAACAACAATATGTCAATACGTCATTACTGTAAGTGACAACATAATGTCAATCGCAGGACGTCAACATTGTCAGTGACAACAGTATGTCAATCTCAGGACGTCAACACTGTCAGTGACAACAGTATGTCAATCTCAGGACGTCAACGCTGTCAGTGACAACGATATGTCAATTTTCGGACGTCAACACTGTCAGTGACAACAGTATGTCAATCTCAGGACGTCAACATTGTCAGTGACAACAGTATGTCAATCTCAGGACGGCAACACTGTTAGTGACAACAGTATGTCAATCTCAGGACGGCAACACTGTCAGTGACAACAGTATGTCAATCTCAGAAAGTCAAAGCTGTCAGTGACAACAGTATGTCAATCTCAGGACGTCAATACTGTCAGTGACAACAATATGTCAATTTCAGGACGTCAACACTGTCAGTGACAACATTATGTCAATGTTAGGACGTCAACACTGTTAGTGACAACAATATGTAAAGACGTCAACACTGTCAGTGACAACAGTATGTCGATCTCAGGACGTCAACACTCTCAGTGACAACATTATGTCAATCTAAGTACGTCACCACTGTAAGTGACAACAGTATGTCAATCTCAGGACGTCAATACTATCAGTGACAACAATATGTCAATCTCAGGACGTCAACACTGTCAGTGACAACATTATGTCAATGTTAGGACGTCAACACTGTCAGTGACAACAATATGTCAAGACGTCAACACTGTCAGTGACAACAGTATGTCAATCTCAGGACGTCAACACTGTCAGTGACAACAATATGTCAATTTCAGGACGTCAGCATTGTCAGTGACAACAGTATGTCAATCTCAGGACGTCAACACTGTCAGTGACAACAGTATGTCAATTTCAGGACGCCAACACTGTCAGTGACAACAGTATGTCAATCTCAGGACATCAACACTGTCAGTGACAACAGTATGTCAATCTAAGGACGTCAACACTGTCAGCGACAACAGTATGTCAATCTCCAGACGTCAACACTGTCAGTGACAACAGTATGTCAATCTCAGGACGTCAACACTGTCAGTGACAACAGTATGTCAATCGCAGGACGTCAACACTGTCAGTCACAACAGTATGTTAATATCAGGACGTCAACACGGTCAGTGACAACAGTATGTCAATCTCAGGACGTCAACATTGTCAGTGACAACAGTATGTCAATCTCAGGAGGGCAACACTGTCGGTGACAACAGTATGTCAATTTCAGGACGTCAACGCTGTCAGTGACAACAGTATGTCAATATCAGGACGTCAACACTGTCAGTGACAACAGTATGTTAATATCAGGACGTCAACACGGTCAGTGACAACAGTATGTCAATGTCAGGACGTCAACATTGTCAGTGACAACAGTATGTCAATCTCAGGACGGCAACACTGTCAGTGACAACAGTATGTCAATCTCAGGACGTCAACGCTGTCAGTGACAACAGTATGTCAGTCTCAGGAAGTCAAAGCTGTCAGTGACAACAGTATGTCAATCTCAGGACGTCAATACTGTCAATTACAACAATATGTCAATCTCAGGACGTCAACACTGTCAGTGACAACATTATGTCAATGTTAGGACTTCAACACTGTCAGTGACAACAGTATGTCAATCTCAAGACGTCAACACTCTCAGTGACAACATTATGTCAATCTCAGTACGTCACCACTGTCAGTGACAACAGTATGTCAATCTCAGGACGTCAACATTGTCAGTGACAACAGTATGAAAGTGAAATATGTAAATCCACCCAGTAAGAAGAGTAAGATCGCATCAGATGATTTCTGGGCCACATGGGATTTGATGCAAACATACAATGTCCAGCCAAAAACCAGTACTTCAAACCTTACTGAAGATCAACTGAACATATTTCTGAATGAACCGTGTGTGCTGAGGGATACTGATCCAATGTCGTGGTGGCAGACCAACGCTGAAATAGTCCTATTCTCCGCTCCTGTGCACAACGATATCTCGCTGCGCCTCTAACAAGCGTCCCAAGTGAGCGTCTGTTCAGCACTGCTGGCAACACGTTTTCATATAACAGATGTTGTCTTTTGGCACAGAATGTTGAGAGACTGGTTTTTTGGTTTTTTTTTTTTTTGAAAGCCAATGCATGTTTCATGCAGCAATTAAAAAATGTATTAATGGCTAGTTAGTAGCATTATATAGTTCACAGATATTTGCCTTTTTTTTGGTAACGCTGTATAATTAATAACAATGTTAGCTAGTAGATCTATTGAACACAACTTTGTATGCCCAACATTCACTCAAACAGTTCGTATTCGTATTCGGCCGAATAGTTCAAGGCCTCTATTCGCTTTCGGCCGAATAGTAAAAACCACTATTCGGTGCAGCCCTATTATTTATGCATATGTGATCAAATCTGATTCTCAGTTCTGTGGTCACGTGATATCCATGTTACCTTATGTATTCTTTTATGTGGAAATGTGCTACCTCCTATAGCTAGTTGATTTGAAGCACAGACGTTAGTTAATAGTTCCCAATTCTCGCTCATCGTACCTAATCCGTGCCTTCCCATGATTTCTTCTAATCCGGTGTTGTCTGTTTCTATTTTTCCATTTAGGTCCCTCATCAAAATTGTGATGTCCTTTCTTCTCTTTTTATCCAAGACATTTTGTAGTCTGGTGTAAAATTCTTCTTTCACAGATTCTTCTTTATCATTTGTTGGTGCATAACACTAGACGATGTTTATATTTGTTTTCTTTTTGGCTGTTTTAAACATAGCTGTTATAATTTGGGGTCCCCTTGCTTCACATTCTGTAAGTGTCCTCTGTGCTTCTCTAGACAGTATTAAAGCCACCCCTTCACTGTGGTGGGCACTTTCCTCTTTATGTCCTAGGACAACACCATTTCTCCTGTGATCAATTTCTTCCTCTACATGCCCTTCCACCGTGTCTCGCAGAGACCCAGGATATCAATCCTGTAATTTTTATATCTGCTGCTACCTGTGCAGTTTTCCCTTGTTTATATAGAGTGCGAACATTCTAGGTGCCAATCCTGGAGATTTTCCTAGATGAAAAAAAGGTTAGTCGGCAACCCACTCCTTTCGGCTTTCTCTGGGTGCCTTCAGGACCTTCCAGAGGATCTTCTTCTG